>CM053790.1:807818645-808418645 GCA_028749045.1 Cupressus sempervirens
AAAAGCTTCATCAAAAATCCAAAAGAAATATACATCTCTCATAAATAATAGTATTCAACCCATACAACATACCTCATTAACATGTAGAGTCATAACTACATACTTAAACCCAAATACTTAGACAAATATTTATTACAATGGAAACAAGCTCATGCTTACAAGTGAAAAAATGATTGCAACATATGAAATTAAGTGTACCACATATTATAATGATGATTGCATTTCCATTCCCTTCAAATATGGTGGTGGTGGCATATTGATAGGCTCTGATGTTTCCTAAGATTGTTGAGGCTGGGAAGACCTAGTTAACATTTATGTTGGTAGCACTTAACACCTAATACGCATGTGATTCTATGTTAGATGATGATGATGAATACTCACCATCTACTAGTAGATCAAGTAGTGATAGAACATATTAATTTCTAACATACTTATAAAGCTTGTGATGAAGACAGCACCTATAACTACTAGACTATCATGAAAAACTTGTGATGAAGATGACACCTCCAACTACTAGTTTGTCATGGAAAACTTGTGATGAAGATGGAAACCTAAATTCACTAGAGCACTTATCAACATGTTTCATTGTTTCAAGATCTACACTAAATTGGCTATCAATGTCGAGCATCAATTTTTCTTTCATCTTGGCAAGAGCTCTGATAAATTGTCTGACCATTTGAGAAGAATATTGTTGTAGGTTTCCTTGTTTTTCATGGTGATGCACTGATAGGGAAGAATCTAGTCTTAAGGTCCTATTATTCTATAGGGATCTTATAGGCTATTTCTTCATGCTTCATAGGGTTTCTTCTTAACCCTAAATCAAGAGGAAAATCTCTTCAATCCCCCCCCGCCCCCCTCTTCACCTCTAATCATATCCTATCAACTATGTGCTCACCAAACTTCTTGTTCACTCCTTTTAAAACTCTAGACTCGGTCCTTCGCCTTATAACCTAGTACCACAAAAGTGTGTAGGGCTTCTCCCTTGCTCCAATTTCCTAGGTTGGGTGTGTTCTTACCCTTATATTTCATTATTTCCCTACTAATTACACCAAACTTCTCATTTAGACCTAATAGACTTGAGCCCCCAATTAGGTCTCCTAACTGGCCTTTGCTGCAATAACTAGAGGAACTTCCTAATAAGGTCCCAAACTAAGCCTAGTTCCTCACACCCTTTTGGAAAGGCTTTGGGATTTTCTTGGTTTTAGTTTCCCAACTTGTTCATACAACCCTTTTCCACCATACCCCTATTTTCAAGGGTTTTAAGGGCTTAACACAACCAATCTTGGCAAAGGCATTAAGGATACACCAATGAACTCCTATTCTCACCAAATCTAAGTCTATAGATCTCCTTTCAAACCTCTACATCTCCATACTTTTGATTTGAATAAACCAATCCATCCACCATAGCTTCCAAACTCTACAACTGTCTCAAACTCCTAGTTGGGTGCAATAGTCTCACCTAGGGCTTGATTACAAAAATAGAAATCCTTGTCCAAATGATCCACATAAACATATTTACATAGTATTTATAGTGCCCTTATTGATTCCAAGTGGCCATAGAAGTTCAACCATTGGAAGTCAAGATAGAGTAATTTCTTGACAACTTGCCTTGCACATACTAGTAACCTAATCACTTCAAAGAAATTTACAAAAATCATATTAAACTAGTTCAACTTGAAAAAAAGAGGTACTTTAAGAAACTAGAGAGAAATTTCTAACTTAATATGCATAAAAGATCACCAACTCAATCCATTAAGGTTTGGAAGAGTGGCTTGAAATAAGACTATGATCAAATTTCTTGAGTTGTTGGTAACTTCCAATTGATATTTTGTACAATACCAACTCTAACCCTTGTCCTAGGCTTGGCATAGTCTTATATAGTATAATTGCATGTGTAGCAACTTTCATAACTACCAACCAACTACTAAAGTTTCTCATTTGTTGGCAATGTTGTAATGACAACTTTGCAAAGTTGCAAAGTTGTCATGAGCAAATTTTACAATGTTTATGTTTTGAGTTCTTCTAGCTTGAAACCCACTTCTAATGAATCAATTTGATTCAAATGTACCCTTAAATACATTTTCACAACTTTTCTACTCTTTTTTGAGGTCAAAATCAACCTTTGACCATCTTTGACCTATGTCAACAATTTGCATAATTAGAATCATTAAATTGACAACTCCTTAAACTACTATGTGCCCATAATCTATGGTCTTCTAAACTAATCAAACACATTCTTGTGATTAGAAAACAATCCCTTATTCACATGTGGTTTGGCCAAGACCACTACAAGCCAAAACTAATACTAGAGTTGACCCATTATCTAGGTGCTCCTACACCATGCACCCTTGGTTTGATTTGATACCCTTCTTCCTATTCTTGACATACACACAAAAAACCATCACTGAATTCCTACATAATAAAAATCAAAGAGAAAGTTGAGTAATTTAATGAATCAATGTACCTTGGATCCTTCATAGGAAGTCTTTGTCATTTCTTTAGAAGATTTTTTATCTTCTCATTCAACCACAATAATCTCTCTCCTATATCCTGACCTTACATTGCATTGTTGCATTGCAATTAGGTCTTCCCTGTAAGGGTTGCCATATGGATAAGCTACAAACTGAATGATTCCAAGACCCACATTCTGAGTTCCAAAAGCTAAACTTTCCTTGATAGAATTGGCATTTGAATCTTTGTAAAAACCCATTGTGTGTTGTCCCTCCACCACACTCTTTCATTGTATAAACCCACTATGTATCATTCCTCTAATCATTTATTTGATGAAACTAATCCATTTTAAGGTAGTTTCCTCATTAATTGGGCCTAATTAGGCCTAATAGACCTCTGAACAATTGACTATACTTTTACATAGGAATAACATAATCAAGTTATGTTTAGTAAAGTCATACTAGACATAATGTGATCGTGTTATGTCTAGTATGACAATTTAGCCATACAAAGAATAACATGATCATGTTTTGTTTAAAAAAAAACCATGATCATGTTTAGGCTTGGTAATAGGCCTGTTTAACTATCCAAAGGCTAGGGTTGATGTTTTTCCTCTATTTTTTGTTGGTTTAGACATTTTTTCAACTTCTAAGATCAATTATTGTCTTTGACTTCATCATGTTTGCAAATAGTGAAGTGGGTATCTCTAAAATTACCACCATAATCTCATATGTTTTATTACCTTTCTAACCATAGAATTTTTTTTAAAATTGTACAAGATTAGCATTGTGAAATTGATTTTTCTATATCAGTGTCTTGACAATCATATTAGACATATATCTACCATTTATTTAATAATTTTTGAATATTATTTTTCTAATCTTGATTATATACATTTATTTTTTAAAGGTGTTGATTTTAGATTATTTTGATGCAAGTTATGCCCAATGCAAGAATATGTACAATAATTCTAGGATGGTGTCACTTCACAAAATCGTTGAAAAAAGAAATACTCATTATAAAATTATGAAAAAATACACAACTTCTAGATATCATTCTTACCTATCATCAAACCAAAGAGATTTTTTAAATACTAAGTATAAATATATGTTTTGTTGAGACCATGGAAACAACTATGCTATATTTTTTCAGCAAAAAATAGGAATAGTTTTTTCGTGTACATGGGGTTTGACCCTCTTAATCTTATCCATTTAAAAAAAACCTTAGTAGATTAGAAACTAGATTAAGAGTACTAATTTTTTTTGTGTTTTACACATTTTCTCATTTTGAGTGCATAACCCTCAAATGGGTGTTCCAAGATCAAGTTTAACTGATTTTAAAAAAAAAGGTCTCCACTTATACCCCCCTTTTTGCACACCATCTTGGCACTTGCCCATGACATTCTCATTAATCCAAAAAGATACTTAATTTTTTTGGTTTTTATGTTTGTAATGTTCTTATCCTATGTGTGACCTAACTTTTGGTCGTATGGTATTGTAGTATAAAGTTCTCATATATGTCTAACCTCTCTTTTAGATCTAGTGCTACCATGTTAAACTATATTGAACATTTTTTATACTTAAAGCTGGCATATTTTGTGGCTAGGCCAACATATGTATTTGTTTCATCATGTGTGTGTGTGTGTGTGTGTGTGTGTGTGTGTGTGTGTGTGTGTGTAGAACATGTGTTCATATCTAAAGGGTGGAGAGTGTGAGTATGTTGAAGTTGAAATGATGCGAATAAGGTTATGTAAATGAATACTTAGTGGTGAAGAAAGAGAAGAAATAAGAGATTTTGAAGGGAAATAGTGAAGGAAAAATATAATAATAGAAAGGGGCATTCAATGTTGTAGAATGTTGGCAAAGAATCTCTAACAAAATCTTCTAGAATTAGTTACTATTGAGTTACTAGATGAAACTATTTCATGCATATAAAGATTAAAATTTATCAATTTACTATATGTAAGATCTTTTGTAACATTTATTATTATTATTAGGGATATTAGACAAATTGACAATAAGCCCTCTTGCAACAAGTCATTTGGTACTAAGACCTTGTGTAAATAACCTTAATCAATGTCACCTTGACCAATGATTTGTTAATGAGAAATAGTATTTCTTTAATATTTCTCATCTTGGGTTTCTACATTAATTCTAGTGTTATGGTGTTTTCTATTTGTGTAATTTTGACTTCTTAATGGTTTTAAATATTAAATTATATTAGCTTGTACTAACTAAGTTTTTTTTAAAAAAATTGGAATGTTTGATTCACCCCCTCTTAGTTGTTCATCATGCTCAACATTTCTTACTCTGTACACCCATTCAAACTAAGATTAACTTCTATAGGTTACCAAAGAATTTGACTTTATATCATGGAAAGCTTTTTAGGAGACTTCATCGTAAGGGCATATGCATGTGCGCTCATTATTTTGATTGCTTATAAATTGATATTAGATATATAATAATTAATGATAGGTGATAGGTTAGAAAGATTGAAAATGACTCTTTGATAGCGATTGACTGAAATGTCCCTTTACTGATTTTGCATGATATTTCCAGCCTCAAATCAGATCTTTAAAATCAAACAACCAATATTACAAAGATTGAAAACACCAAACTCAAACCAAAAATAACCTCGAAAACCCACAAATCGGCACTATTCAGCACAAAGGAAAACTCTGTATGAGCATGCACATGGAATGGCTTCAAATTCCCATCCTTAGCCTTCCTGGAAACCTGCAAACTCTCGTTCTTGGGTCTCCTTCTCCACAGGTTTGGCAACCTCTGAAGAACAACAAGAAAATTAGCAAAAATCAAGTTCTTGAATTTGCCCAAAATGCCTCCAAACCCCTTAAAAGAGGGCATAATTGTAACTCACATCCAAGAGAGGTTAACGAAACATATTTTAATAATAATTTTCATTTATTAGTCCAACGATTTCCAAAGATTAACCCCCTTTTTCCGAAACTCCACCTTTTTGGGCCTGCCTGCCTTAACAAAGATTATTATTTTTTAATTATTTAAAAAGGGGACATGACAAGTCCTCCCCTCCCAAACATTGCTTGTCCTCAAGCAATGGCTGAACAATAAACCAATCAATCCACCTGGATCCCAAATGTAGTCATGAACTATACTACTATCAATTAACACAGGCTCCTGCAATATCCTCTGCAATATGACCAAGAGGAATCCATAATCAAACTGACAATTATAGCTCAACCAAACTCCAAAATCACCACTACCATAGTCAAAAACCCATGAGACACAAACTCTTAGAACATCAGAACCCAAGTAAAGTGGACAAATCAAACTACCAACATAGTAAATACCATCAACGCATCCCACTGGCCTATACGGAATGTACAATCCAACTTTGCAACAATGGTGAACGCTCTCGAATGAAGTTGTACCAAGTATGGAGAATCCACACACTGTACAACTCCTGCAGTCAACACAACTCTGCAAATCACCGGCCACTATCTCATAACCATAACTCCCATGCACTACTGATGGTGAAAAGACATTACAAGATAAAGAGTAAGAAATGGAATCCAAACCAAATTTGCCTGCCATCAACTCCTCAAAACAAGGATCAAATGCTAACTGATGTACATACCCTGCAATATAATGTTGATTAAAAAAACCAACCTCAGTCAACAGCTCACCACGAACAAGTGATACAACCCACAGTGACTGATCACTAGCTAAGTCAGGAGATGTCATAGCCAAAGGAGTAGAATCAATAATAACACCCACTGAAGCATCACTCCCAAACTCCTGCTCTAAGTCACATATTATCAAGCTGTCAACTGCAGAACCTATCACCATGTCATGCCCATCACAACTCTCATCTTGAGGCATCAAACTGTCCCATAACTGATGATAAGCACTAGGAACCAAAGTACATCTCTGTATCATCATCTCATCAACATGGTAATCAAAGGTAAATTGATGAGCGTACCTCATAGTGTAATGCTGATAGAATTCGCCAATCTCAGTCAGTGGCTCAAACTGTAATCTAGATGAAACTAACTGCAATTGATCATTAACCATGTTGGAACTGACTACTACCTCTGAAGATATCACCAAGGGAGTAGTATTACTAGCAAGAACCATGCCAACTGCAGACTCACCAACATCACACATGATCTTTGATACATCTCTAGTCTCCGTGCCATCAATACTAGAGGCCACCACCATGTCAGGCATACAACAATCTGCTACAACACCCAACTCAACTGAACCTAACTCTAGTGGTAATGAACCTGATATGCCAATGTTAGTATCAAGGATGGATGCATCACCATCTCCACTATCTCTGACAATCTCGGCCATGGACATCCTTGGATCACCAAACACCATAGCTTGTGACTGTATAGAATCAGGTAAAGACTGTAGTCACTCTAACTCCATGGTCACCTTAGCCAAATGAAACTGTGACTCCTTGAAAGCCAACTATGTACTCTCAAGAATCTCAGAAGTCACCTCAAGCTGCTCAGTAAGCTCACTCACCTCATCTTCCTTGGCCAATAATGCATCATATGTTGTACTGCCCCACTCCATAAGATAATCTCTGTCAGCTACCAACTGCATATAATTCTTTCTCAAAATCCAAATAGCCTCCCATAAAGAGTGGATCTCTGTCAAGGAAAGATAACTGCCTTTCTACTCATCACTAGTAGGAGAACCCCATCCATAAACTGCTAACAACTGACGAGCAGCATCGAAATGTTGGCAAGTGATAGCAATGTCTCGATCACTAACTCTCAACTGATTAGACACATGATGGCACTGGCTTGACTGTCTCCTACAAACCTCCTCTCATGCACTGTCTAAAGGAGTATCCTCAAAGTTACTAGTCTCTAGAGTTTTACCATCCATATCCTGTGAATCAAATCTAAAGCTCATATCAACATACGGAGTATCAAAAACATTAGTACTACTGTCCAACTCCTTTGTACCCAAGGAAACTAAGTCTTCAAAACTGCCCACTGCATCCTCCTGGATGTCATCAATGCCAATATGATCCTGGGACTCATCTATACACACTACCAAATATGAAATATCATCAACACATTCCAGCAAGTATGGTCGACTGGATATATGAACAAAGCCCAACATCGGTGTATAAAAACTAATACCAACATCAGACAAGATACTAGCACAAGAAAAGACAACACTGTGTAATCTGGTAATCAAATCCATGATAGCACCCAAACAAACACTGCTACCAAAAAGTGTTAAAGATCTCCAGTCAATTGAATCCCAAACACCAATATAACAATCTCGAGTCCATATCCGTAAACTAGAATCAACTGGTAACTTAAGCAAACTCCTCACCTGAGTAATATGACCAATACCAACTAACTCCACATACCTGTCATGATGAGATAATGAAGTCACAATACTATCTTTGTTCACCTTCAGCTGGCTGGACAAATCATGTGAAGTACTACCAGCCTCAACCTCATGTGATGAAGCATCTAACTGTGCCTGGTGCTCTTTCTCAGCAAAGTCATGAATGCTCAATTTCTGCTCATCTCTACCAGGTATCTCACCATCCTGCACAACAACATCCTCATAATCATCATCTGAACCCGCTACACTGTAGTCACTGCCTGTTGTAACTATACCATCCTGAATACCTGTGGCATCACCCTTTGATGACCTGTAAACAATTGTCTCAATTTGAGTATCAAGTTGACCGTTACTATCAATCTGTGTAATATCCTTTCCCACCACCTCCTGTGGCAGAGTAGAATCTGAGACCTCTACCTGGCTATCAGCTAGTTTCTCAAACTCCTCATGCAAGTTCTTGGGAATTGTGTCATTTGTCCTATGAGAAAATCTGCCAAATAGAAATTCAGTCAACTTATCCACCTTAGCTGGGTCAGACAACATGTCATTCATTATACGGTGGTGCTCAACCAACTATTCAGACATGTCATGGCTTATTTTCATAAGTTTATCTCGAATGTCTAAATAACCATCCTTTCTACTATTTTGACTCTAGATATCAATTGTCCAAGATCGTGTCCTCTGAGACTCTGTACTATACCTGTCCATTCTGGATAATGTAGAGTGTAACCCCAATAGCATATAACTTCTTCAAACACCAAGAACTAACATGTAAATGATTAGAAGTAGCATGCAACCATAGATTTTGACATGCAACTGATTAGAAGCAACATGCAACCACCAAATTATGACATGCAAGATCTGGGTAGTTGTCAAAACTGACATGCAAACTTCTACAACCACCAAATTCACCAAGAACTAACATGAAAATGATTAGAAGTAGCATGCAACCATAAATTTTGACATGCAGCTGATTAGAAGAAACATGCAACCATAAATTATGACATGCAAGATTTGGGTAGTTCTCAAAACTGACATGCAAACTTCTACAAACCCTCAGGCTGGCAAGATCATGGCTCTGATACCACTGAAACATCCCTTTACTGATTTTGCATGATATTTCCAGCCTCAAATCAGATCTTTAAAATCAAACAACCAATATTACAAAGATTGAAAACACCAAACTCAAACCAAAAACAACCCCGAAAATTCACAAATCGACACTATTCAGTACAAAGGCAAACTCTGTATGAGCATGCACATGGAATGGCTTCAAACTCTCATCCTTAGCCTTCTTAGAAACCTGCAAACTCCCGTTCTTGGGTCTCCTTCTCCACAGGTTTGGCAACCTTTGAAGAACAACAAGAAAATTAGAAAAAATCAAGTTCTGGAATCTGCCCAAAATGCCTCCAACCCCCTTAAAAGAGGGCATAACTGTAACTCACGTCCAAGAGAGGTTAATGAAACATATTTTAAGAATAATTTTCATTTATTAGTCCAACGGTTTCCAAAGATTAAGCCCCTTTTTCTGAAACTTCACTTTTTTGGGCCTGTCTGCCTTAGCAAAGATTATTATTTTTTAATTATTTAAAAAGGGAACATGACATTGACACATCCTATTAGAAAATTATATTGGTATGGGATAAGGAAAACATTAATATCAAATCCACATCTAAATATATAAATACTTACCAAAATAAGCCCAAATACTCTTGACATGTGTAAGATTAAACTAGATCAATTGCAACCATACAATATCCAATCACATCTTAACATCATACAAGTGGAAGACTAAAGTCCCTAAATGTTGACCAAATATAGAAAAGGGTTATGACAACTTAGGATAATGAAAAATGGGTTTCAATAATTAAAAGACTTAAAGAGATGTTACAAGTCTCTCTTAGAAAACTAGGTTTTTTCCTCTATCTATGGTACAATGATTTTATTGACCTTTGCTGATGCAGGAGCATCTTGCATGGGAAAATTATTCGAAAAAAAAAAAAATTTGAAAAAAAATTTGTGGAGGAGAGAGAAAGTGACGAAAATTAGAGGAGAAATAATAAAAAAATAAAAAAGGGGAAAAAGGAGAAAAGAAAGAAAAAGAGGATTTCTATTTTCGAGGTGCATAGGTGGCATAATAGAAAAAAATTAAAAATAAATGGTTGTCATTCCATTTATCAAGGTGTGTGGGTAGAATTTTAGAAGGTTATGGAAGTTGTAGAAGGTTGTGGAGGAATTCTAGAAGGTTGTGGATAAGTCATGCATGGGGTGGTAAGTGCCTATTTAAGCAAGACATATGAGCATTTCTAAATCAAGCTCAAGGAGAAGCTTGAGAAGTGGAAGTTTGAGAAGTGGAAGCTCGAGAAGTGGAAGCTTGAGAAGGAGAAGCTCAGAAAGTAGAAGCTTTGGAAGGAAAGCTTGGAAAGGTGAAAGTTGTGGAAGGTGAAGCTTGGAAAGCTTGGAAGGCTTCAAGGTGTGAAAGAGAAGGAGGAAGTAAAGAGTGAGTTTTCTTGAGTCTGTGGACAGAGCGCCGAATGTGAGGCAGTTTACAATAGGATTGTGATGGACTTGTGAGTGTGTAGATAGAGTGTCGAATGTAAGGTAGTTTACACTAGGATCTTGGATAAAGTTGAAGAAGAGCTAGTTGCATTTTTGGTTATAAGTTGGTAAGGGTGGTGTGGCCTTCATCAGTGGTATCAGAGCATACCTTCATCGGTGGTATCAGAGCGTACCTCCATCAGTGGTATCAGAGCAGGAGTTCCTGAGTGTACAAGCAGATCACCAAAGTATGAGGCAGTTTGTACCAGGACCTTGGTTGGGTGAAGTTTATTAGAGTGAGAGTTGCTGAGCGTGTAAATAGATCATCGAAGCTGAGGCAGTTTGCACTAGGACCTTGGGAGGACATGTAGATTGATTGATTGATGCGGAGATGGAAGACTAAACTTGTTGATGCATGATCATAGAGAGCTTGTGGATTGCAAATCCATTGTCCTAGACTTGTGATGTGGTTCCTAATTGTTTGTGTGAGGTGGCAGGTTGTGATCTGACTTGCAAACAATTTGGTTGTCACAAGGAGCGTGGGAAAGATTTGTTGCAGAGGGTTTACGAAGATCTTGGGAGATGGCTCCAAGAGGATTGGACCCTAGGATGATTGTGAAAATCCATGATATAGTGGAGAGGAATTTTTCTAAGATGATTTCTCGGTTGGATGCTAGATTGGATAATCAAGCTAAGAAGGTCAAGGTGGAAGAGGATGGTTTTGCTAATCAGTTTGTGGAGCTTGATGCAGAACCTGCAGAGCAACTAGAGGTTGTTGCTAAAGATATTCCTAATGTTGTTGATGTTGGGACAGATGTTGGTTTTCATGATCAATTGGTTGAGTCTAACATGGAAATTGTGGAGCACTCAGTTGTGGATGATCTAGTTGTTGTTGGTGGTGACTTGTATCTTGCAGAGCATCTTGTTGTGAGCAATGAGGTTGCTGGTGTTAAGAGTTTGGAATGTGTTGATGGAGATCTACATGTGGTTGCTAATGTGGAGTTTTTTATTGCTGGTATGAATTCACTAGTGCTGATGTGGATGAGAGTTTTCTGTTGAAGCATTATGTTCAGTTTGTTCCTGGGAATGAGCATGTTGATTGGATGGTTGAGATGCTAGTGTGGAGGATTTGCATGGTGGTTTTGTTGTCCCTATTGAGGTGGAAGCCTTTGGTGAAGTTGAAGATGGTGGTAGATTTTTCTTTTGGCATCAAAGTGTGGGACACTTTTCTATCTACTGGGGGAGTCTGATGCAGGAGCATCTTGCATGGGAAAATTATTGGGAAAAAAAAAATTGAAAAAAAAAAAAGAAATTGTGGAGGAGAGAGAAAGTGACGAAAATTAGAGGAGAAATAATAATAAAATAAAAAAGGGGAAAAAGGAGAAAAGAAAGAAAAAGAGGATTTCTATTTTCGAGGTGCATAGGTGGCATAATAGGGGAAAAAAAAAAATAGTTGTCATTCCATTTATCGAGGTGTGTGGGTAGAATTTTAGAAGGTTATGGAAGTTGTAGAAGGTTGTGGAGGAATTCTAGAAGGTTGTGGATAAGTCATGCATGGGGTGGTAAGTGCCTATTTAAGCAAGGCATATGAGCATTTCTAAATCAAGCTCAAGGAGAAGCTTGAGAAGTGGAAGCTCGAGAAGTGGAAGCTTGAGAAGGAGAAGTTCAGGAAGTAGAAGCTTTGGAAGGAAAGCTTGGAAAGGTGAAAGTTGTGGAAGGTGAAGCTTGGAAAGCTTGGAAGGCTTCAAGGTGTGAAAGAGAAGGAGGAAGTAAAGAGTGAGTTTTCCTAAGTCTATGGACAGAGCGCCGAATGTGAGGCAGTTTACAGCAGGATTGTGATGGACTTGTGAGTGTGTAGACAGAGCGCTGAATGTAAGGCAATTTACACTTGGATCTTGGATAAAGTTGAAGAAGAGCTAGTGGCATTTTTGGTTATAAGTTGGTAAGGGTGGTGTGGCCTTCATCAGTGGTATCAGAGCGTACCTCCATCATTTGCTAAGAAGTCTCTTTGAAGTTTTGTTCTTGTTTGATAATATCACTTAATGATATTTCTATCTTATTATTTATAGATATTCTTGATGACACACTACGTGATGATTACTTTCCTTATGATGATAGTTGTCTTGCATCCCTTATAATTTATGCATTATAATTAATAGCTTTGTTTCAAATTACATGATAATCTTTCCAAACATTTTTTGTTTCTAATGAGTTAAATTAAGGGGAGAGGATCTAGTACAAGTGGATACATTCTAATGGTTGTGCCAAGAGTTGCTACTTAATAGCGACATTTGTCGATTTAATATCTAATATTTTTGATAATATTGTACCATTAGTTGTGACTTTATAGTTGCTTTTGCTAATGATGACTACCCATAATTGAATGAAATGTATCCCTTATTTTAAAAAGCAACTAGTCATGTGACACCACATTAGCTCTACAAGTGTGGAGGTACTAATACACTATGACTGGTCTCACTTTTTTGGAGGTTATTTTGGACACCTTGGAAAAAAACATGTTGATGTGGTACCTAAAATCTTAGATATAAGTGGGAGACTTACTAAGTAAGCTACTATAGAAAAATGGGAGTGATTTGAAATTTCAATTTAAGATTTTGACAAGTGCAAAGTTAGAATGGTCAACTAATAGATCCTTTCTCCTTGGAGAAATGAGTCAATTGTCGCCCATGCACGCATTGTGGCCACATTGAAACCCCCAATTACCGCTACCTTTCCTCCCCAATTACTACCATAAAAAACTCTAAGAGATGATCACACATGTACTAATAGTGGATCACACATGTACTAATAGTTGATCAGTTTTTAGTTTTTGGTTGTTGATTGGTCCATTTGTGCAAACAATACTATTTTTTGGGTGAGCGGCTATTGGGCAGTTTTAGTGGCAGGTATCAGGCAAACATTTGTAAATGACACTTTTAGACCACCTCGCACTCTACGAGCTCTACAAAGACCTTCGTAAATAAGGGAAAATGGAAAGGTTAGCTTTAAGCTCTTCATTCACTTACAAAAGTTCACTAAAAAGATCAACAAATTTTGATATATGAATTAAGAACGATAGATGTGCAAAGTTGACTCAAGCAGCTACTAGATTGTTCCCCCTAATAGACATACATTATTTACAGCCAAAAAAACAATCAAAATACTATGAAGTTGCAAAAAGGAGGACAAAGATTACATCATCACAAGATCATCATGAGCTCCGAACCCTAAAAAAAATAAAAGATAAAGAAAGAAAGAAGAATAATATTGAGCCTTAAAAAGCTGGTTTTTGTCATTATAATTCCAGATAATGGTAAATACCATCTTATTCAATTTTTCATTTTTTGATGCGGATGAAAATTGAAGTTTTCATTTTATTATTTCATGGACGAGCTTGCTCTTGATAATCGCAATGATTTTTAATAGTTCAAAGACTGATAGGTACGTTAGCATGGATATTCTAACTGGTAGGTAAAGGCATCCATTTGAGTAAAGCTCTAAACAAAGAGAGCGCCTCTGATGGAGAAGTGAATGGAACAGCATGCGATGCTCCCCGCACAGTTGCATACATCAGAATGCTCTCGTTTTCGCCGTTTATTGTTCTCCCATATGCTTCAGTCCATCCTGCAACCTGCTTCAATCAATGAAGATTATATGATAATATTTCTCATTCCAATCTTTGAAGAGCTGATAATACTTCTCATTTCAATCAATGAAGATATGATAATATTTCTTATTTCAATCAATGAAGACTTGTTTCTTGGTTCTTGATGTAAGTAGTGCTGATGTAGCTCACCTGTTTTTTATCAAACCAGGAACTGTATCTTAGGAATTTGAATAGTTTCAATTCCTTAGCCAGATTGTCAACAATGGTTCTAGTGCCTGTAAGTGGCACCACTGCATCTTGATCTCCACTGTAAAACCAATAATTATTTTAATAAAGATACATATTATCACAATTTCTAGAGAATTGCAGGCATTGATGAATGATTTCACCTGTATAGGAAAATTGGAAGACCACCATCTAGAAGCTTAGCGAGCACCGGCCTTATGTCATTTGCCATGTTGTTTTCTTGATAAAAAAGTGGCCTGGTATATGAAATGACCTTCATCAATATGGGTTTCTTGATAAAAAGTAGAAGACTTAATAGATAGTCTATCTATGTACGTAGATAATGTGATTTGAAACAAAATGAAAACAGTTGTAAGATGCAATTATCTATTATCTTACAAAAGAAAAACATTTGAATTGCAAGAGATTTGGGAATGCAAGTGATATACCCCTCACAGAGACCCCAATGATAAGGCAGGTTGGTTGTATTGGCATGAAGTACTTTCTGCACCTCCTCTCTGTTTAGATAAGTCACTATCTTATCTCCAATGCACAGATCAATTTCATTTATTTTCTGCAAAGTCTGATGAGAAATAGTAGCCAAGCAAAGTGAGGTGAAAAAAATAGTGTCAAGCAAAAGATATGTTAAAATGCCTAATTAGGCTAGGTGCACTTAGATTATTTATGTCATTATATGTATCTCTTTTTAGCTACTCTGAGCAAAATTGTATTTGGGCTTTGATAGATGTTTTTCCCTATTGATTAAATAAGATGGAGTGCAAGTTCCTTTTGAGTTTAACGGATGAAAAACAAGATGGTGCTAAGATTTTACCATGGTATGAATCTTCCCCTGGTCTCTTGATGGCATTGCCCGAGTTGAAATGTCAGCTAAGCATTCACCTAATGTGACATCATGTATATCCACTGCACCTCCTATATCAGCTGTTATATTGTTGTTCACGTCATTACAAGCTTGTGACCATTTATCTTGGTAGTATTCATTCAAATATCTTGAGTTGTTACACACAGTTTGATCCATTAAGTATGAGCTATCTGATATTAAACCATGTGACCACAAGTATTCTCCATTGTTTACACTTATCTCCAAATCCAGAAGGGGATTCCCTATCTGCAAACATCAATTTAGAGTCCACGCGGGTTATCAGTTTTATACAAAGTTGCATGCATGTGGTTGAGACAAACCTTAATCGACTTTTTAATAAAACAATTCAACATTCTAGAATGATTGTGCAAGATCAAACATACAAGTAATGCTTTTAGCTTTATGGGTGTGATATTTGGCCTTTTGTTGTAATCCACCACAAGGCTTGCCAATAGGGGCACGTAGTGTCCTGCAATAATGATATAAAATGAATAGCTTTTAATGCTTATTTCATATCGTTTCCTTCATTGATTAATTTTCATTTTCAGTGATTGAAGATTGCATCAGATAATGAGCCTGAATGCATGTAGGTATCATTGAAACAAACTAGATGAATGATTCTATAGCTTCATAGATTCTCAAGAACACTGCAAGTGTAACCTTCCTTTTAAGTGCCAAATGGATTATCTAAGCTCATGACTAATGTGTTCTTACAATGTACCACTTATGGCAGATGGTTCATTTGTGCAATTCATATTCACAGGTGACGTATTCTTGTGAATGACTAGTTATATGAGTCATCTAATCTCAATGAAAGATACCTAATTTTAATCTATTACAAAAATTAGACCTGATTAGTAAGGCCATGTAGTTCAGAATGCTTGGATATATACAATGAAAGAAGATAGGTGCATACCTGCAAAGCTCTCTCCTGCTAAGTAAATGTCTACATCTTTTAGCTCGGGGAATTTCTCCAACCAACCAACAAGAAAATTCAAATTGTCTTGAGCTGTAACATCATACATGCCATTGATTTGTTTTAAGCATATTTTTACAATCAGTACTATCATACTGCTACTAGGTATGTATTCAAAACATGTAATATAATAGCAAGGGACACATCACACATACCGGATTGTGTATCATTGGAATTATTGCCTGAAGTAGTATTGGAATATGAGAATCCCAAACCAGCAGGACTCTCTACATACAACATGTTTGATTCTGCCCACAAAAAAATATATCAGCTACAAGATTCTTGGAAGGAGAATAGAAGGTAAAGGCAAAGGCAAAGGATTTTCAATGTCACTTACAAAAGGCCAGACATAAATTTAGCTTATGATAATCTTGCATTTGGAAGTTCATATGTGTTGGTAGGTAGTAATTTTTACCACAGAACAACTTGTTTATAGAACATTATCTATAGAACTTTTGGAGCCCCTCCATTGTAGATTCTTCTACCTAGATAGAATGTAACAGGTTCTAGAGAATTCATATATAAGTCCTCTATAAAGAGGCAGATGTATTTTGTTCTTAGTCAAGGGACAATGAATATAGATTTATAATTTTTCTGTGTGTTTAATTATTTTCAATTTGTATGATTGTATTTTGATATGAAGGGTTGATCCACTGTATCCACCACTTCAATATGGGAATCTACTACATTGTTGAAAATTTGTACTACTACTAACCAAGCTTCTGAGCAAGGCAGACTTTGCCAATAATTTCACAATTTGGCGAATATTACCTTTATTCCAAGAGTATTTATTTTTCTCCAAAAGGCCTCCACTAATGGGCTTGAAAGGACCATGCTCCATGAATGCTCCAAAACCAAGTGATGAGCATCCTGGCCCTGCAATGATTGGACGAATTCAATTCATAAACGAAGACGTTTAATGTCATATACAATGTAAACTCTAACACCCACAAGAAGATAGATGTATCTATAAAGAAACAAAATAATTTTTCTTACCTCCATTAAACCATAGGGTCAATGGGCTAGATGTAGGATTTCTCTCTGCCTCCACAAAGTAATAAAATAATGCTCTTCCATTTACATTATCTGTGGTGATATACCCACCATACTGTTTGAAGCTAATATCTTGCGTTTGGCCTGGCAACTTGGTAATCAGATCAGATTCAGGGGCACCTAAGGCAACTTGAAATATAGCAACCATGGATAGAAATAATAATGTACCCAATAGGAATAATGTGGGGAATACCCCATACCCAACTACATATTGCATTTTGAAAATCAAACAGTTACTTCACCTAGAGAGACTTTTATGACTTTGCACTGGTGAACTTGGTTTCAATTGTCCCACAGTAGAACAATTATCTTCTCAAGTTACATGAAATGAGTCATAAGATGTCAATGTTTGAGTGTTTTTAAAGGTATTATAAAGCAGCAGGTGCCTACGTTGAGAGTTTGGAGGGATTATAAAGCAAGTTTCGTAACATTTCAAGGTTCTTGAAAAAATAAAAATAGATTTTTTTTCCTAATGGAAGACAGCATTGTCCAGAGATTCTAGACAACCAAAATAATAATTTAAAAAATTGACTTATTTGGATTGGAAGTAATGCTTGGCAATAGGGACTGTATAAGCAAAAGATGTTAAAATTCTTGGAAGAATGTGTCGCCCTAGTATGTAGCTCATATATAGATTTTTAAGGTGTTTGCATTGAAAGTAATGTTGGCAATAAGGACTAAATAAGCAAACGATGATGAAAACTTCAAATCTTTGCAGAAAACAAAAAACAAAAAACAAAAGAATACATTGGCCAGGTATGAGGCCAGATAAGAGATTAATATATACATTGATGGTATTCATGATTATGATTAAAATAAAAGATCTGATAAGAAAATACAGTAATGGAATTGAACATACCTGTATGTATTCTCCTATAAATTAATAGTTCCAATGTTATCATAAATTGATAGTTTTGATGTTGTCAATTTGTTCTGTGTGATGTAACTCACGCCAAATCATAGACTAAACTTCGAGACAGACGCAAATGTGAAGACATCTATTGTTCTATATTATTATTTGTTAGTCTGCATTGCAATCCTTCGTAGTTCTAATGAAAACAAATATGCTTTGTATAGATTATTTTGGTTAATCAAATAAATGTATTAAGTTAAATAATAATTAGTTTAAATAAAGGAATTAGTATTTATTATTAAAGATAATTAGAATTGAAATTTTCAAACAATTTAAAATTATATGATTTTAAACTATAAATATATGATTCTAATTTTGATATGCAAATTTATATTTAGATGCTATTGATTTATACATTAAAGTTTTGATTATAAACAATAGCAAGAGGGTTTTAGTCTATGGCACAATGAGAACACAGTGGATATGCATATACAACATATTAAAAGTATCTAGAGCACATAGAAGAGCTAAACAAAATGTCTACCTCTACCAAAAACCATCTTAAGAAAAGTAGAGCACCACTATTTACCATCAAAATAGAAGTCCAGATAAGTGCAAATCATAATAGAGTACTTAGACAAAATATTATGTCTAAAAAATATAACAAGCCATGTAGGGTTGTAACCAAACTTAACCATCGTAGTCTTAGTTTTAAAACTATAACAGAAAGAGTAAAACGGCCCCTAGGGCTAGTAGAGTTGACCAAATTACAACACATAAGAAAAAATATCAACTGTCTTTCTCCAACTACTTCAATAGTAGAGCATCCACCCACTCCTCATGAAGGAACTTGAAGAGCTCCTGAGCATCATCATCCTCAGCCAGCTTACAATCGGATGCATTTTCATGAAGCAGGCAAAGGGTGGTAATAGAGGCATGCATAACTTTGAGCACAAGCCTTCTCATATTCATGAAGTGGTTGCTCATATCAGCCATTTCCTCCCTTAGCTTCTTGACACACATCTTTGGACCTGCAATCTAGTGTCTCGAGCCAAAGTTTCTTTTCTTGAGCCCTTCCAAGTTGCAACATTTCTTAGATTCAATAAAGGGGACATGGGGAGGGTAGTAGGGATAAATTTATGAAACTCCCCTTTGGAAAGTATAAAATTCTAGTGATTCAACATTATTTTAGAGGGGAAATTTCTATCAACAATTTTTTTCCAAATTTAGAGAAAAATTAATGAGAATGGAAATTAATTTTTGGGTTGTAATAAAAAACCATAAAGAATATGGTAGATAGACATTTATGCTAAGCCAAAATATATATTTTATAAGGCGAATAGACATTTTTGGGAGGCCAAAATATTTAATAAGTGGACAAATCCTACTTTATATAGGAGGGAAAAGATTAATTATTGTGGTGAATGTTTGAGTTTACAAGGTTAAACTGTATTATTATGGCAAATGTCTTGTCATGTGGGGCCAATGTCAAATAATAATCCATCCAATGCACAATTAATGCAATATCTTGTCCTATTTATATCGTCTTTTTGGTTGCCAAGTTATCCATCATCACTACGTGTTTGTATCAATAAGTGCAACCACTTAGGCTTGTGCTATAAATTGATTAATCAAGACTACTTGATGGATCATAGATCAACAACTGAAGTTTTATTTTGGGCCCAATTTCTTGAAGGAAACATAAATCTCCAAGTCTCCAAAATGAAGACACGTATGAAACCTTAACATGGGCCTTGCATGATAACTTATAAGAAATAATGTCTCGTTAGTGACTGTGACATTCTTTAAAAACTATCTAATAATGATGTAGATCACACAATTTCTAAATTGGTACCCCAATACAATTGTGGAAATTATTGATTTCTCATGCTTTTGCATTAATGTGTAAGATTCCATAAGTACGTAGAAATATGCACAAAAATTGCTAATTATAAATGTTCTTACTTCTATCTTCTTCAACATCAAATACCTTTTCTTTTTAGTAGGTATAGTGTTTGAACTGTCAGTGGTCGAAATTTTGTATTATGCCTCTAGTTTAAGGTTTTAATCAGTTAAAGGTTTTTAGATTTTGGTCTATAGGTTTTGTATGTCAAGATGGACACTCCTATTAGGTTGAGAATCACAACAATGGATGACTAGAAGCCCTTTTAGGGCATGATATCAGATGTTGTGGTTAATTTTATTTGTAAGGAGGTTGGGTTTCTTGTGAACATTGATGTGTTCATGGTGCTTGGCCTGAAGTTCCTTTAGAATGACAAGAGATACCACATGTTGATGGACAAAACATCATAGTTCTTGGCATCCATGCTTGACTTCAGAGGAGACAAGGTGAACAAGCTCATGTTGCTAAGGACGGTGTTCAAGAAAAATTTGGTGGAGGCTATGTGTTGGATCATGAGGGGCCAAAAAGTGGTGATATGAAAAAACCAAGTTTTGAATAGTCCAAAAGTGCTAAAAAATCTATGTTGACTTTTTCCCCACTGGTCCTAATACCAAATCAAAAAAGAAAATACCAAGGCTTATTGGATACTTGACACCTATCAGGTATCTAACTTTAATACGTAGTTGATACTTGTGTGCTTAAAAAAAATTCAAATACAATTTCTACCCATTTCTTCCTACCAAAACAACTTTTTCACTCTTGTGCTCTCAGGATTACGATTGATTTCAGGTACTAGGTCATAGTTTTCATCAAATTCAACTATTTCCCTCAATGATAAGTTGGATTTTTAATCTTTTTTCTTATTTTTATTTATTTATTATTATTTTTAATTAAAATTTAGTTTTTAATTGAAAAATAGGTTTTTTTTGTTCTTTATTATAATTCATCAAATGAATTTTAAATTTTAAATTTATTTGCGATCTAATCAAGCATGGTGGACACCAACAAACCTCAAAACCTTTCCTACCAAAACAATGATCCCAAAGATAATTTACAACCACCTCTAATTGATCCACAACCACCTTGAAATGATCTGCAAGCCCACCAAAACCCTTGTTGTATAGAAGATTTGATCTAAGACAATCAAACAAACTATGAAACTTTTAAAACACATATCAAAATATCCCTACATTGACTCTCATGCTATCCACCCTAAACTCCATCATGCAAAATGATGAGATACTTTCTAAGCAACATAATGTCGCTCTTTATTAGCTTGAGGAGATACATGTCCAATTTGATTTTGGGAAGGATAATGATCGGGTTGTGGCCCTTAACATAAGTAAACAAGGCACAACTAACCTATTTGTGAACCCCAAAGATGAAATTAGAGTTGACCATTAAAAAAAAATCCAAATTGTCAATAAAATGGTGAGAAAATGAGGCAATGTGTGTAAACTTTTAGGATCGCTTGTGGATGATTTTTGACAAACCACCAAATAGAAATTAGAAGGTCCCCTTTTAATTTTTTGAGAAAATTGTATGTTGAGTTTGTGAAAGGGCACAAAATGAACTATTAGAACATGAGGCCCAACATGGATGTAGGAGGAGGAGTCCCTCGAGATAGACCATTTGCACAGTGGAAGAAAGTTTTCACCTATGTCCCTATGCCATCTAGTACAAATTGAATGGTCTACTAGTCACCCAAACTAGGTAAATGTTGCCTCCTTGTGTTGATGTTGTTGGCACAAGTACATCAATCAATAGTTCACGTGTCAATGTGTCCTATACTTACATTATGTGCAAGAATTTATGCATGGGTCCTTGGAGTGATTTCAATGCATATTGTTAGAGTAATAAAGTATTTCCTTATTAATTAAATAATTTTGATTTAATTATCAAGTCACTTGTTACCTCTAGTTTACTTAAGCCAGACTTTGGAAAAATAATATTTAATTATTTTATTAATTATTAACATGCAACCTATGTTTTACCTTTTAGGGAAATAGGGGTTTTTGAGTTTTACCTTTTTTTGTATTTTGTATGGAAATAGGGGTTTTCTATATAAAACATGCCCAATTTGGACACAGTTGACTAGTAAGGCAAATATTTTTAGTCTCAAATATGGGCATACTTCCCAATGTGGCAATTTTTAAATTTTTTTATTAACTAAAATTTTAAAAAATAACTTTACTGGAAAAAACAAAAAAGGCATGCTTAGAAAAAAATCAAAGTTTCAAAAAGTCTTTCTTTGTTTTCTTTTCAAAAAATAAATTTAAAGTGCAAAGGATGCATGCATAGTGTTGACATCAGCAAAGTACTGAACAATAAGTTTGATAGCCACAAGTCATGATGAAAGGATTTTTAATGCCAAAATTTGATGGTCATTCTTCCATCATTATTTGATTGGTTTTGCCCTCAAGATCTTTTGAAGGGTTTTTTCCCATATCTTGGGCATACAGAAGTATTTTTTAACAAATCTTATATCGTCAAAAAGCTCTTTCTAATCCCTTCATGATGATGTAGGTTATTTGGATTTTGATGCTATTTGGTTTCCTAATTATGTAGTCAAAGTTAGAAGTTCTATTTTGGACTCCGAGAGACATATCTTAAGCATATGATATCTGATTTGGGAATTCTTTATATAATTGGAAAGGTCTTTCTGATCTCTTTTCAGTGATGCTAGTTGTTTTTCCAAATTCTTCTCTAGGAACATTCTATTCAATCTTTTGCATTTTTACATTTTGGTGAATAGCTTGGTTCTTTCAAGTCCAGAGATTGATTCATTGCTTCAAATGATTTGTATATTGGAAATATAAGAGAAGTAACTAAGAGGGGAAGGGTTTATCAGTTACTAGAAAAATGAATCCCAAATCCCTTAGATGTCAATTCAAATCAAAACAAAAACACTACTAAAATTGAAATTCTATTGTAACTTGGTAAACATAGGAACACTCAATTAACACAACATAGCTTTAGTTAGCATTAAGAATTATTATCACTTGGAAAACACTAAAATCTTTACTTAAGATGTTTAGTGTGATTAACCATAATTAACTTAGTTGTAGAAACATAAAACAAATAACATAAACACAAGAGACACTAAGATTTAATGTGGAAACTCAATTTGAGAAAACCACCAATTGCAACTAATTATTGTTTTTCACTCTTCTGAAGTGAGCCATATTAGGAGCCAACCCTGTTAAAGGTTACAAAACACATTGTTAGGTGTGACCCTGTTAGATGATTTAGATCACCCTTTTAGGAGTGGCTTTGTTAGAGATCTTCAAACACTTCAATCTAGAAATGCCACATTGTTAGAGGATTTACAAAATAGTTGTTAAGCTAACTCTGTTAAGAGATTTGATTCACTGCTACAATTATTAGAGAGTAACAATGATATGACTTGATTGCTGATGCAAACTGACTTTGTTGATTTTAGATCTTAGTTCTATCTTGAATATGATCTCCTTGATCATATTAATCTTTGTAGCTTGGTCAACTTAGGATACTCTATTATCCTTCAAATTTTCTTCCTCTGTTCATCTTCTTCTCTTTCTCATTCTCACACTTTCAATCCACAAGTTGACCTTATACTTATATCATTTACCTTATCAAGTCAAATTGAATACATTTTCAAATAATTAATATTAATTTCTTAAGTCAGCTAGACTTAACAAATAAATTCATTAAACTCAATATGTTGCAACAAGAAAATCCTTTGTTAGTTGACCTAACTCAATCAACACTAACTCAGAAAAGACTTCCTTTGGTAACTGAGTGAGCTTGGTTAACACTTATTCCACACCAACTTTCCTTTGTTTGCTAAGTGAACCCGATAGACACAAACTTTCTCCAAACTCCCTTTGGTAACCAAGTGAGCTCAGTTAACAATGATACCATGTAGACTTTCCTTTGGTGCCCAAGTTAACTTGGTAGACACTAGCTCTAAAATTGGTTAACACTAGAATGCTCGTCATACACTGAAACTTCCTTTGACTCTTGAGTGAGCTTGGCATATACTTGACATTTATGTACATCAAATACAACATACAATTGAATGATTATATCGAACAATCTCCCTTTTTGGCATTGATGGCAACACAACATGTCATGATACAAAGAAATTTTATAGCAAAAATAGACGTAAGGATAATATCCTTAGTTTCATTCTAATTCTCATCCATGAGAAATCCCTCTATCAGTGTGAACTCCCTCTGATATCAATCTCTCCCTCTGAAATGGTTTCTATGTTTTCTCTGACTATAATGACAACAAACTCTCCAAAGTTTTTAGCATAGACTCTCCCTCTTTGACATCTCAAAATTTCACAAATTTTTTTTGATATATGACAACAAACTCTCCCTCTTTAACGTCTTATGCCAAAGACAACAAACAATGTATCTCAATGTACTTGATGTATTGATTATATACAATCTACTCTTATAATACTGCATCAACTTGACTAATCATGAAAATGTATGGTTGATGCATCACTAAACTTGATTTTGTAAGCTTAAGAGAGGGGAATGACCCCTAGCTTACATCTTAGATACAAGAATGCATCCTTAGGTAAATGCTTAATGAATATGTCTACAAATTTTTCTTTTATATTCACATATTCCAATCTTACCTCCTTTTCTTGTGCTAGAATTCTTGAGAAATGATATTTTACTGCAATGCATTTGGTCTTGGTATGCATCACTAGATTAACAATTGTTTGAACCAAAAAATATTGGAATAATTGATTATTGTTGCAACATATTTTTCCTTTTTTGAAGACTGAGAGATACAATTCTACTTCTTGCTTGTCCAAGACACTAGCCTCTTTCCAAGAAAGAATGCTCCACCACTAGTGAGTTTCTTGTCATCAACACTTCCTGCCCAATCAGCATCAGTGAAGGCTTTCAATTCAAAGTTGCCTCCTTTCTTATACCACAAACCATAGTGTTCAATACCTTTTAGATATCTCATGATTCTTTTTATTGCCTTCATATAATTTTCTTTGGGATTAGTAGAGAATCTTGCCACCATACCAACTATTAATGGAATATTAGGTCTTGTGTGTACTGCATACTGAACTTTTCCAATCATTGATCTATATATAATCTAGTCTACCTCCTTGGAATCATCATTTTTGGAAAGCTTATGTCTAGTAGACATAGGTTTTCCAATTGGTTTAGAATCCTCCATTCCAAATTTTTTCAATATCTCCTTGATGTATTTTGATTGAGTAATGTAGATATCATCCTTCATCTATGAAATTTTGCAAGCCAACAAAGAATTTAATCTCTCCAAACATTGACATTTCCTTAGAAAATATTTACACAAGTCATCATTTCTAGTAAACAATGTATCATCCATAAAGATTTATGCCAATATTATCTTCTTTTCTAGTCCTTCTTTAATGTATAGGTTATTGTCATCATTAGTTCTTTGAAAGCAAATCTTTATCGATAATTATGTAATCTTTCATATCATGCTCTAGGTGTTTGTTTGAGACCATACATAGCTTTATGTAATCTGAAAACCATATCCCTTTTGCTAGAATCTATGAAACCTTATGGTTGCTCAATATAGACTTCCTCTTCTAAGATTCCATTCAAGAATGTTGACTTCACATCCATCTGATACACTTTGAATCATTTATGTGCAGCATAACCAAGTTGTTATGATCTTGGTGGGTGGCCTTCACTAGTACCTCATGGTTTTGGTACAATGGTTCATACCACGTGGTATCAGAGCCTCCACCTAGGTTCATGTCTCAGAGTAGGTGGCAATGTCGACATTGTAGTGTTCATCTAGGGCTCATACGGCCAAGGGAGGGCCCACCATATGGGCACACATCCAACCCAATGTTTGGAGTGCTAAGCGTGGTGGGATGTCATGATCCTAGTGGGCAGCCTGCACTAGTACCTGAAGGTTTTGGTGCAATGATTTGTACCACAAGTAGTGTTCTAACACATTCTAGTCAAGCAATAGGAGAAAAAGTTTCACCATAATCAATACCTTCTTCTTGAGAATAACCTTTTTATACTAGCCTTGCTTTATTTCTTGAAACTTTTCCATTTTCATTCAACTTTTTTCTGAATACCCATTTTGTGCTAATTAAATTCTTATCCTTGGGTCTACGAACAAGAGTCCAAATTTTGTTCTTCTCAATTTCCTCAATCTCTTCATTCGTTGTCTCAACCCAACTTTCATTATGGGTAAAAGCACAAACCTGTGTCACCTTTTATAAAGAAAAGTGATATCAGAATGTGACAATTCAACATTAATGACAAAAAAAATGGTATTTGCATTTAAAATATGAAGATGATGTAAACTGATGAAATGTGTAGAATTGTATGAATTTTATGCCTATAATTTTTATTATTTTTTTGACTAAGAATTTATTCATTTTATTTTATTTTGAAGTCCCTTTTTTAACTGTAAAAAATATAGGATGTAGTTCCCGTCAAACAAGTATGTGCAAATCATATTTTTTTGTTATGATTTGAAAATATTCTATAGATGACATGTATAGCTAGTGCACAAAAAAAGAAATAATTATTTTTGATGTATATTTTCTTTGTTATAAGTACTCAAGTTCGACCTTCTCAGAATCCAACAGTTTTTTCCTCCTGTCAAAACTTCCCTATCAAATCTATACCTTCTTGAAAAAAAATTACATATTCATGAAGAGGATTCTCTCCTCTAGTGATAAATATATTTTTTTTATTTTTTTGATATGATTTACTGTTTTTTTCATTTTTTGAGAGAGCATCTTCTGAAATGTTGAAATATCGACTTATAATATTTTTAGATTATAGCATATTATAACTAATCAAAACACTCAAAAATTTATATAATGATGATATTGAATTTGAAATCTATAAAAGGGTCTTTTTAGTTTTTTTTTTTTTAAATGAGTTTTGATAGAGAAATGAGATTTGACCTAAACAGGTTTTTGTATCACAAACGGTGATATAGATCTATGCTTTTACCCTTATCCAATGCATCTTTAACAGTTCTACATATAAATTTAGTAAGAAAACATGTACCTTTCAATTTTTTCCTTGTCATTGTGCCTTCTGATTGATTTCCAATGATTTATTCAGGTGCATGATGCCTTTTGACATATCTAGAGAGTCTGGGCTCCTTCTCAGATTTAGGACTTGACTCACTCAATTCACCATGCTCAAAATCATTTTTGATTCATGCTTGGGTCTCATTGTCTATAACTTGGGTCTTAGAGATTACTCAGCTTGTATTAGCTATAAATTGGGTCCTTCTAACTGTGACTTGGGTCCTTCTGATTATGACTTAGATTGCACTAGCTGCAACTCGGGTTGAACTAGAGATTTTGGGGACTCGGATGGTAAAGTCTACTCACTTCCAATTACATTTATTTTAACATTAGGAAATTTATCAAGTTCAAAGTAGACAAAGCTTCTATAGTTTGCAGGCTCTTTATTGCCTTATTCTTCACTCTTTTTCTGCAAACTCATCAATCTTCACATTAGCACTTTCTATAACTTTGTGAGTAGATAGACTTAGACATTTGAATGCTTTGCTATTATTGGAATACCCTAGGAATATGCCTTCATCACTCTTCACATCAAATTTCCCTTTCCTTGATTCCTTCAAGATATAACATTTTCTTCCAAATACTTTGAAGTAGATGATATTAGGTTTATAGTCATGCCATTGTTCATAAGGTGTTTTATTCGAATCCTTCTTCAGCTGCACTCAGTTCAATATATGAACTATATTACTGATTGCTTCCTTCTAGTATTTGATTGCAACGTCTTTTTTTATCATCAAGGTTCTTACACAATCCATGACTGATCTATATCTTCTTTCTGCTATACCATTATGCTAAGGTGTACTAGGGGTTGATATCTATCTTTTGATTCCTCTTTCATTTTAGAATTTATTGAATACATTTGAGATGAATTCATCTCCTCTATCTTATCTTAAAATTTTCATTTTCTTTCCTATATCTTTCTCAACTCTAGCCAAATGCCACTTGAACTTTTGAAAAGCTTCAGATTTATCCTTTAAGTATATAACAGTCATCATCCTAGAATAATTATCAACAAACAAAATGAAATATGTATCTCCATTATAGCTCTCTATGCCAATAGGTCCAAAAAGGTCTATATGAACCAACTCCAAGACCTTCTGAATGATAATTCTTTCTTTTGAAACTTTTCTTTCCCATCTTTCCAATTTGAGAATTTTTGCACATACCCATATCAGGTTTCTTTAGGCTTGGAATGCCCCTCACTCTTTTTTTCTTGCTTAGCTTGACTAGGTTATCAAAATTCACATGCCACAACCTTTAATGCCATAACCAAATTTCCTCTACTTGACCTATGAAACATGAATTCTCAGTTAGATATAGCTAGGATATATTACCTCTTGTTTGATTACTAGTTACAACTAGATTTCCTTTGTCATCCAACATATTTGTCTTTCCATTCATAAATTCTACCTTGAATCCAATGTTGTTCAATTGTACCACACTAAGTAGATTATATTTCAGTCCTTCAACCCAATAACTATTGTCACATCTGAGTTCATCAGTTAATACAATACAGCCTTTTCCTTTTACATAACAAGGTTTGTCATTTCCAAATCTGACACTCCCATCATCATAGTGTTCCAAGTGCTCAAATTTAGATCTATCACTAGTCATGTGGTGTGAACAGCCACTTTCTATGATCCATGTATCATTCCTACTCAGATGAGAAATAAGGGTCATCTTCTCATTTTCATCATCTGATTCATCCTTAATAGCAATGTAAACCATTTCATCTTCATCGCTACTATCTAAATCTTTAGCCATATAACAAGATTTCTTACCTTTTTCCTTGTAGTCTTTGTGGCTTTTGAAATCTTTCTTGCCTTTGTAGTTGTCATGCTTTTTTTCTTCTTTTCCTTCTCTGTTTGGACACCTTGGAACAATGTGACCAACTTCTTCACAAGAAAAGTAGATCAAAGGTATTTTTCCTTTGTACTTTCATTTTCCTTTGGGGAATCTTCTTACAATAAATGCTTCAATGACTTCAAGGTCATCATCAAAACTATCTTCGTCTTCACTTTCAGATCTTTTTCTTTTAGATTTTGTTCCTTTCTTTTTGAGTGATAGTTTAGCTAGAAAATCAGACTCAATTTTACCAAAGTTAGGAAAATAGATATCATAGTTAACTAACTCAAAGGTTGTCAATATCCTAATTGGTGCATCCAAAGTTATATCATTCTTAGGATTACATCTCATTTCTTGAATAGCTGAAAGTCTAATCCCATAAATAGGAAGAAGAGTTTTGAGTACCTTGCTGACCACTATCACATCATCAATTGGCCCTCTTGAGGTTCTGATTGCACCCACTCTAGCTTTGATCCTTTCATTGTGTTGTGCAATGTTTTCATATTCTCTCATCTTCATTTGATTAAATTGACCTCTAAGACTTTCTACCTTAGCTCTCCTTACATTATCATCACCTCCATAGATATATTTCAATTTGATTTACATTTCATAAGAAATACCATATGTTTTGACTTCATCAAATTCAGTATAATTAAGAGTAGAAGCAATGTCAATCATCATTATGTTATGATTCGTCTTCTCCACAATCTCATGCATAGTTAAAGGTTTAATAGGTGCAACATACTTTTTGTCTAGATATTTTAGACTTGAGTCACTGATGGTTGCCAAATATAGCTTCATGAGTTCCTACCATGCCTTGAAGCTATCACTATTCAATTTGGGAATCTCTCTTTTGTAAGACATCTTGATCTCTAGCTTAGGTTCTTGAAATCTTCTCTGCAAGAACCAAAAACTCTAATAGCAATTGTTGGAAATATAAGAGGAGTAACTGAGAGGGGAGGGTTGAATAAATTACAAGAAAAATAAATCCTAGATCCCTTATATTTTAATACATATCAAAAACCAAAACCCTATTGA
Organism: Cupressus sempervirens; assembly: GCA_028749045.1. NCBI lineage: Eukaryota > Viridiplantae > Streptophyta > Pinopsida > Cupressales > Cupressaceae > Cupressus > Cupressus sempervirens. The sequence goes on from CM053790.1 coordinate 807,848,444, forward strand.
AACTAAAATACTGCTATATATAACTCAGTAAACATAGGAATGCTTGGTTAACACAACATAGTTTGGTTAGCATTAAGAATTACTATCACTTGGAAACATTGAAATCTTTACTTCTTAAGATTTTTAGTGTGATTAACCATAATTACCTTAGTTGTAGAAACATAAAGCAAATAACATGAACATAAGAGACACCAAGATTTAATGTGGAAGCCCAATTTCAGAAAACCACTAGTTGCAACTAGTTACTCTTTTCACTCTTCTAAAGTGAGCCCTATTAGGAGCCAGCCCTATTAAAGGTTACAAAACATACTATTAGGTGTGACCCTATTAGAGGATTTAGATTACCCTATTAGGAGTGGCCTTGTTAGAGGTCTTTAGACACTTCAATCTAGAAATTCCACCTTGTGAGAGGGTTTACAAAATAGTTGTTAAGCTAACTCTGTTAAGAGATTTGATTCAATGCTACAATTATTAGAGAGTAACAATGATATTACTTAATTTTTGATGCAAACTAACTTTGCTGATCTCAAATCTCATTTCTAGCTTGAATACTAGATCCTGCTTGACTAGATTAATCTTTGTAATTTGATCAACTTAGGATACTTTGTTATCCTTCAAATTCACTTCCTCTATTCATCTTCTTCTCTTCCTCATTCTCACACTTTCAATCCACAACTTTACCTTATACTTATATCATTTACCTTGTCAAGTCAGCTTGAATACACTTTCAAATAATCAATATTCTTCTCTTAAGTCAGCTGGACTTAACAAATAAATGCATTAAACTCAATATACTATAATAAAAAAATCCTTTGTTAGCTAACCCAACTCAGTCAAAAATAACTCAGAAAAGACTTTCTAACAAACTTCCTTTAAAGTAACCAAGTGAGCTTGGTTAACACTCATTCCACACCAACTTTTCTTTGTCTACTAAGTGAACTTGGTAGACATTGACTTCCTACAAACTCCCTTTGGTAACCAAGTGAGCTCGGTTAACACTGGTACCATGCAGACTTTCCTTTGGCATCGAAGTTAGCTCAGTAGACACTACCTCTAAACTTGGTTAACACTGGAACACTCGTCATACACTAGAACTTCCTTTGTTTCCCAAGTGAGCTCGACATACATTGATTTCTTGACATATACTTGATATTTGTGCAACATCAAAGACAACATACAATTGAATGATTGTATCCAATATTGTCATGGCTTGTACTATCTGTTGTACTAGCCTTATGTCTCTTTTGGTCTATTTAGACATTATTTGTATACATTTTTTGCAAACACACTAAGATAAAGTGCTACTCTATTGCATTTTGGGATCTTGCACTTCTTTTTGTTTTGTTATTCTTGCACTACATTATAAAGTGCCTTGGGGGATTTCATCTTGGCCATATTTTCCATCTTCCTTTGTCAAGTGAGAATTCCTTTCATGACATTAGCCTCATGATGTGATGATGACATGTTCCATTATAGGTGTTTGTACTTATTTTGCACTCTTGATGTTCCTGGTTCTTCTTTCTACATGAGATATTGCATTTAGTTTCAGTGTTCATGTCTTACCTCTTAGTATTATATGAGGGTTATGCTGGTTCTATTTCTTTCTTGGTTTGATGGAGTAAGCTATGTATTCAATATTTAATCCTATGTACTAGGTGATTGTAGTGGTTTGATATCTATGCATTTCGATGAGATGGATCATTCACCATAGATGCATTCTTTCATTCTTTTTTTTTGGAGGCCGTGAAGATACCTTTTGTCTTTGATTGATTAGCTCTTCAAACTTAGTCTTATCTACCCAGTCATGTTCTATAAAATGGAGGTTCTTCATATCAGTATTTGGTAGTGTTTGTAGATTCATGCTTTAGTGGTATTCTTCATTATCATCTTTTTGTTCCTATCTTCTGGAACATTCTTTCCACCTCTTTTTGGAGTAGGTTTTTTACCATGTGATTTTCTCTATTTCTCCACTTTTCAAAGATTTGGTTGTGCTTGGGTACCTAATCAGGACTTTGTTGCTAGGACCATTTTCTTTTTGCTTTCAACAGTAGTTTCTAGGTTTTTAGCTAGTCCCTAAGTTTATCTTAAGGGGGGTGTTAGAGTAATAAAGTATTTCCTTATTAATTAAATTATTTTGATTTAAGTACTAAGTCACTTATTACCTCTAGTTTACTTAAGCTAAACTTTGAGCATATAATAATTAATTATTTTATTAGTTATTATCATGCAACCTAGGTTTTACCTTTTAGGGTTTTGATCTCCTTTATAAGGATGATCTCTCTTTCTAATCTTTTTCATTCAATACAATTTGTAAATCTTTTTTGCACATCAAGAATGTCTCATCTTTTGTGGATCTCTAAAATCAAACCTCTGTAGCTTTTTGCTTCTCTCTTCTGTGATAGGTATGATGAGGCTAATTATTGTCTCTATTTTATGATAATTTAAAAATACTCTATTTTAATATTTCCAAGTCATTTATGAACTTTTGTTTAGCTGAAACTATGATTAAGTCCAAATAGAACCATTAACCTATGGGTAGATAATATGTCATATTTTGCCAATATTATACATATAATGCAGTATTTCATATAACCATTAGAATGTGTGTTCTAATATTTGGATTTAATTTTATTATGCTTGTTTGCAAATGTTTCTGCATCATAACTAATTCGATAGGGAAGGAACTGGAGATGGTCAACAACATTCAAGGAGGAACATTAAAGTCCAGTCATGATGGAAGAACCATAATGGTATCAAGAGACATGCCCGCTAAAAAGGAGGAGCCATTATTTCATGAATATAGGGATGAAAAGTTGCTATATTTCCTTTGCATTTACTATTGTGTTGACTTGGTTATTTAGACTTTATTGTTTGTATCGTGAACTATTATGTTTCCTTCTTTTTCTCTAGAAGATTTGTAGTCTGTTTGTTTTCTTTCTTGCTTTAGAATAAGTGTCGGTCCTCTATTTATAGGGATTGGATTGATAGTTTTAGGGGTTGAAAAAAATTTATGAAAAGAAATTGTTGACTCCGGTGGTGAATTTTTTTTTCACAATTCTTATGTATTGTTCTCATGTAAGGAATTTTGGAACATAATGAAATAATCCTTGGTTTACATTCTATATTAGTACATTAGTAGAAGCTGACCAAGGGGGCCCACTTGGGAGGTGGATTAAACTATAGTAGTGTAGATTTACTTCTAGCATTTTCAGTATTTCAAGTAAAAGTTGTAAGTTTCTTCCTACAACATCATATTTTGTGAGTGTTCCTACAATATCTGTGAGAACAGTCATAGTGAATGGTCTGAGTTGGAATATAGGTTAGGATTTAATTGCATTTTCAGCATTCATTTTAGTGAAGAGTTAAATGTGTTAGTTTCCTATAGCACTAGTGTAGGTTCTTTCCTTGCATTTTAGTTTTCTATAGCATAAGCATAATGGCTCTTTAAGAAGCCTAGTGCATATACTGTGCCAACCATTTCAAGTATACGAACTTGGGTTGACAAATTAAATGCACCTCATATTAGGGAGAATAATCCTTAGATTGGATATACTATTCCTAAGTAAGGCCTTGAGCATGATTTTCACACACCTATTGTGAGGCAGACCATCATTTTTGGTGATGTTGCCAGGGATGGTGTCAAGCTAGGGACATTTTTGGGTCATAGTTTTTTTATAGTTAAGTTTTTTAGAGATTTGCAATCCTAAAATTTTCTTCACAAGAGTGAAGAATTCAATTACTTGCATTGAAGAGGAAGACAACGAGATGAATATGGCAGATTTCTTCCACGAGAGTCTATTAATTTGAACAAAGAATTTGAAGAAGAAGTTGAGTTGCCTTTTGAGGACACAAGCCCTATTTTTCCTATAGAATCTTCTTCCTAGAGCACAACCCTTGGGCACCAGTGGTCTTCAACCTTTTTTTGAAATTTTGGCTAGTTGTCTTGGTAGTTCTGCTTCAAATCCACCTATTGTTAATAATCCAGTACCAAATGTTCCTTTTCAGCAGTAACCCCATAATCAAATACCTCCAATAATGGTACAATATACTTTTCCATTTCCTCTCCCAAGCCTCATTACCAATGCTAATCTCAAAAATATACCTACAGCTGCTCTTCTAAAGTTCTATGGCCTTGCAACTAAAGATCTTGATACTTTCTTGTTTGATTTTGACATACTTTGTCATAGATTTGACTATAACACTAATGACCATAAGCTTAAATTGTTTCCAACAATAGTAAAAGAATCAACTTTACGATGATTCATGAGTTTAGGAGCCAATGCAATAGGTACCTATTATGAAATGCAAACTCTATTTCTAGATAAATACAAAGAGTATTATAAGGCAAATGATTCAAGAGGAGATGATATCTTTAGAATATCACAAAAGGAGGATGAAACATTAGAAGACTATGTTTATACACTGCAAAAGAACCCTCAACATGTACTAGTGGAGGATTCACAAAAACTAGTCTTCTTGAGAGGGGTGAATGATAAAAGCACTAGACCTGATGATTGGTGGTGATGTATATCGATCTTCTTAGGATGGCCTCAAGAATATTTGTCTTAGCTACTCAAGGTTAATTATGAATATTTGTCTTAGACTACAACCACTAAAGGAATCAATCAAGGTATTTCAAAGCTTGAGATATCTAATCTACTTTTAGATTTTAAGTAGGACATCATAAATTATGTCACTACACATCTTGACACAATGACTACAAAGAAGAAGAATGTACAAGCTAAGGTGCAACTAGCTAAGTAATGTCCACACTGTTACAAGTAGAAGAAAGATTGCCAATGCAAATTGGTCACTAGTATGGAGAACCAACATCTTCCAACTGAGTACATCAAGATAGATGGAGAGGATGAGAAAGTATTCTTCATTGCTCAATGCTGGCCATGGGCCCAATGTCAAGGTATGCCTCAAGACCCTTTACAAAATTCAAATATATCTGGTAATCAATGGAAAAACCATAGTAGCCAAGGTCCTCCACAATATAGTCAACCCAATTGGAATAATGGTTGGCAAAATAATCCACAATAGTCTCAATGGCCTCAAAATTTCCAACCTTCTTGGCCAAACCAGCAAAACAATCATTGGTCTAATGAGGAAAATAATTAGTGACAAAATCAATAGAACTAATGGAAACCACCCCAAGGGAATTGGCAGTCTACAAACTAATGGAGAGGACCTCAGCAATGGCCTAACCAAAATATTGGTAATCCATAATTACCACCTCTAGTCTAACAACCTACACTAATGCCACCACCTGCAAGTTCTAGACCTCAAAAGTAGACTTAGTTACCTACACAACCTCAACCAAATCCAAATAACCAACAACCACAACAAACCATGTATTGTGCTAATTCTCAGCAATACCTTGCTTATGCTCTAAAAGTTATAGATATACATTTGAGATCTGGTACAATCCTACCAGTGCCTAAACTGCCTCTCATAACTAAAATACCAGATACTATTATAGCATCAAAATTCATAATTTCTTAGCCACAAATGGTTGAACCAACCAATATAACTAGCTCATGTCAAACCCAAACAGTAGTTGAATCTCCTTTTCTAGAAAAGCTCATACCACACAAACTTGCACAAATAGAGGAACAATCATTTCATATCATTGATTAGCTAAAGAACATGCATGTCCAAATTCCTCTATTCCAAGCTATAAAAGATGTTCTTATTTATGGCAAAGCCATTAGAGAAGCCTATTTGAAAAATCTTGGTAGAAAGAAAAAGGACCCAACCACAGTCCATATTGTAGGACAATTGGTTGATATTATGTTACAAAAATTGGTTATTCCTAAATATTCTAATCTAGGAAGTCCAGCTATGAATGTGATTATAAATGGTTAGTCTGTTAAAAATGCTTTGATTGATCTTGGTCTTGCTATAAATATTATGACTAAAGATACTATGAAAAAGCTAAATATAGATGGGTTAAGAGCTACCCCAACAATTCTGCAACTTGCAAATAGTTCTACTATCACTCCTGATGGGATGATAGAAGATATAGTAGTAACCCTAGACTCTCTAGATTACCTTATAGATTTCATGATTTTATCCCTAAAAGTCAATTTATCTGGTTACCCTATTATCTTAGGACAATCATGGTTAGCTGCAGCTCATACAAATATAAGTTGTAGATTAGGGAGTATGACCATATCATATGGACATGCAAAAAATAAATTTGATCCTTATCCTCTAGCACAACCACAACTAGATTTAAGTACATTTGTATGGCCAAATTTAGGAGATGGAGAAGAAGAATTAAAATCTATAGTGAAACTTATGATGCTACATAGATAGTCTTTTCTGAAGCTATAAGAAGAGGATTCAATAATTTAGAGTATTCTTAATAATACTTGTGTGGTAGAAAATGATGTATCTGACAATTCTGTGTTAGAATTAACCACATATGAGGAATGTAATTAGAGGTGTTTTATGTCTAAGGAGTCAAACATTATCCATCATCTTTTACCATGTGAACTAGATACAAGTCCAATCTCCGAAGCTACTATAGTTGATCTCACAACTACTGTTGAATTTTCAAAGGGTCATAATCTCCATGCCAATCCCAAATTGCCTTCCACATAGATGAAACAGTTAAGAAAGCTTCTTCAAAAACATGAAAAGGCTTTTGCATGGGACTATGGGGGTATAAAAGGGTTAAGTCCTACATTATGCACCCATAGAATATATATCAATGAAGGGTGCCTACCACTCTATCAAACCCAGAGAATGATTAATCCAACCCTCAAAGAGATAGTTAAAACTGAATTGCAAAAGTTGCTAGACATTGGGTTTATATACCCTATATCTGATAATAAATGGGTCTCACCTCTAGTCATAGTGCCTAAAAAGGGAGGGAAATGGAAAATTGGTGTAGATTATAGAGAATCGAATAAGGCAACCAAGAAGAATCACTTTCCTTTACCCTTCATTGATCAAGTTTTGGACACTCTAGCTGGTAAGAAATAATTTTCTTTCCTAGATGGGTACAATGGTTCCAATTAGATAAGTATAGCTCCTAAAGATCAAGATAAAACCACATTTAAATGCCCATGGGGTACTTTTTCATATTTTGTCTTGCTATTTGGCCTATTTAATGCCCTCACAATATTTCAAAGAGCTGTCATCAACATTTTTGTTGATATATCATATGATTGCATGGAAATCTGCATGGATGATTTTACAACATTTGGAGTCACCTTTGAAGAAGCTTTGATGAATCTTGAAAAGGTTCTTGTTAGATGAAAAGAACATAATCTATCACTCAATAGTGAGAAATGTTTCATGTAGGAAGGAGTGGTGCTTGGTCATTTTATATCAGCTGCAGGAATACAAGTGGATCTAGCTAAGATAGAGGTAATTCTAACATTACCCATACCTAAAAAATCAAAGGATGTAAGATGTTTTTTAGGTCATGCTAGCTATTATAGGTGTTTCATAAAATATTTCAGTAAAATAGCTAGTCCTTTGTATACACTGTTGACTAAGGAAGCTAAATTCATTTGGACACTCGAATGTAATGAAGCCTTCCTGGAGCTTAAGAAACTCCTCACTATAGCACCAGTTTTAAAGGAACCTAATTGGTCAATTCCATTTCACATTCATACTGATGCATCAGACTATGTTGTAGGTGTTGTATTAGGACAAAGTGTGCTAATCTTGAAAATGCCATCTACAATATTAGTAAAAGCCTTCATGGACCTGAACTAAATTACATAGTAACTAAAAAAGAACTTTTAGCTATAGTCTATGCATTAAACAAATTCAGACATTATGTAACTATAATTGGATATCCTATTTTTGTCCATACTGACCACTTAGCTATAAGGTATGTAATGAAAAAACCTATTGTAACTGGTAGATTGGCAAGATGGCTCTTATTGTTATAGGAATTTGATATTACCATTATTGATAAGCCAGGTAAGTCCAACATAGTTGTTGATTATTTGTCTAGACTACACATTGTTGATGAAGATCCAACTCCCATTGAAGATAGCTTTCCAGATGAGCACTTGTTCCACATAGCAACTTATACACCATGATATGCAAAAATAGCAACTATCTGGCTACAAATAGAATGCCTCCACACTTTTCTCACAAAGATAAAAGGAAGTTAGTAGAAAAGATTTTTCATTATTCATGGATAGATAATAATCTCTTCTATACTAGACCAGATCAGATCATGAGGAGATGTGTCAGAGAGGATGAAATATATGACATACTACATACTTGTCACAATGAACCATGTGGAGGCCATTTTGCAAGAAAGAGGACAGCACAAAAGGTACTTACTACTAGGTATTATTGGCCAATATTACATAAGGATACAGTAACTTATACAACCAACTATGACAAATGCCAAAGGATGGGCCACCCAACTAAAACTAATGAGATGCCACTCAATCCACAGATTCTAGTAACACCTTTTGACAAGTGGGGTATGGACTTCATAGGTCCAATTGACCCACCATCAAGTGGAAAATCCTACATCTTAGTATGCATGGATTATGTAACCAAGTGGGTGGAAGTTCAAGAAATGAAAAATGTAAGAGATGAGAAAGTAGCTAAATTCTTAAATGAAGAAATATTCACCCACTATGGAGTTTCTAGAGAACTTGTCACAGATCAAGGACCCCAATTTACATCCAACTTGATCACTGAGGTTAAAAAAGAATATAGCATAAGGCACCACAAATCTAGTCCCTATCACCCTCAAGAAAATGGGCAAGTAGAGGTCACCAATAGAGAAATTGAAACCATTTTTTCTAAGACAGTGCACATACACAAGAAGGATTGGAATAGTAGATTAACTGAAGCAATTTGGACATACCAAAGTACATGGAAGACAATCACTGGCTTTACTCCATTTCAACTTGTGTATGGAAAAGTAGAAATTTTGCCTATTGAATTTGAACATAAAATCCTATGCACTACTTTGGAATTGAACATCAGTCTTCCTGTAGCACAACAAGAGAGACTTCTTCACTTGACCTCATTGGATGAAATGAGAAAGATTGCACTAGAAAGAATGAAGATCATTTAGTAGTAGAAAAATAAGTAGCATGATGCACATATAAATAATAAAGAATTCCAAGAGGGAGATTGGGCCCTTCTATACAATTCTCATTTCAAAGAGAATCCAAGGAAGTTGCAGACTCGATGGCTCGAGCCTTATGAAATTCAGTTTGTCTTTGACAATGGAGCAATCCAGCTGACAACTATTGATCCTATCCACTTCAAATTTCTTGTAAACGACCATAGGTTTTGCCTCTATCACAAACCATAGACCAAAGAGGAGTTTCTCTAGAAGTTCCAACTACCCAATTTTCCAACTAACACACTTCCTATAGTAGAAGGTGCTAACCTACTGCCTATAGCTCTTCAATAAAAACTCCTTCAAGCATGCTCATAATAAACACTTTATGTCCACATAAAGTTCAAATTCTTCATTCACCTTCTAATTTCTTCTTTTTCAATCCATCTCATTTCTTTCTTTCATCCACCCATCTTCCACATCATCATTTTGCAATGCTTTCAATAACATGATGAGTTTGTTGATGTTGTTGTTGTTGACCTTCAACTCTTGCCACCTTTCTGTATGTGTAATGATCAATTAAATAGGTATAAGCTTTTTTAAAAAAAATTCATTTCTAGAACATATATTTCATTGGTTATATCTATTACTACCTTATATATATTATTGCGATGTTATGCTAGTTCCATACCCCATGCCAATTATGACAAGTGAGGACACTTGTCCATGTTTCATAGGGGGCAGGGAAGGTTACTAATTCCCAATGACATATTTATTTATTTATTATAGATCTTCAAATCTATACATTTTCTTTAAAACCTAGTTGCCATGGTACAAAAGTGTTATCTATCATACTCTTATTCTTGAATAATTCCTCACTCTCAGGCTATGAAATGACCCAAATTCAATTTTGATGTGACTCAAATTCACTTTTGGGAAGATTTTCACATATCTATGATTTATTTTCATTAAACCCACATTATTATTACACATGATGTATTGTTCATGATGCAAATTAGCAAAAAAGAATGTCAAATGTGAAAAGGTCTATGATTTTCAAAAACAAAAGAAAGCCTAAATTTATAAAAGGGAAGAAGGTAATAGTGCAAGCTAAGCAGAGTCTAAAATTGACAAGCATAAATGGGAGGACAATTATAGCAACAAGAATTGGTGGAGCATAGTGTTTTACTTTCAGCAATGAAAAGATTTAATGTATATGGCTGGTTAGGGTATTATCTAAAACTAATGGAGTTTGATGATGAAATAGCCATTGAATTTATACATACATTTGAGGAAGGAGAAGCAATTGTATGGGGGTTGATGGTTGTTGCCACAAAAGAGTAGATAGTAGAAGTAACCAGGTTACCATCAGTGGGAGAACACTACCCTAATGTGCATGATGCAAGGTTAGCTAGGGCCCTATATGCATGAATATATGGCCTATGCTAACACACACACTCCAACATGGTCCTTATTTGCAGATTCATCCCGCAATGAACATTGGATTGTTCATCCGAAAATCAGCCGGCAAGGCGACCTGTTGCCTTCTATCTAAAGGGATTTTGCTTGTTAGATATCCTCAGATTTGAGGTTTTAAGCAACTAGACCCTCTACGAATGAAGGATTTGAAAGAAAATGCAAATAATGCATATGAGAATGCAAATTAATCTAGAATGGAGTATGCAAATTTAATCTAAGAACATGTAAAAGAAAGCTATGCTAAAATGTATGCATATTATGCTAAATGAGATTAAACTAGAAAATGAATATCTTATGAAAATAATGAGCTCAAATGAATGCAAAATCTAGCAACAATTCAATGTGAATTCTCATCCAACCTCTAAAAATGAAGAGATGAGGGTCTCTTAAATAGACTTTCCTGGAATCCATCAACGGTTGAGATTGATTTCTATCAACGGTCAGTATTAAAGGTGAAGTTTAGTCATAAAGTAAGATTCCCAAATTAAAGGGAGTTAACTAACTCAGATCTGAGTGTAAGAGTTAGTCAACTCAGATAGACTTTAGTGTAAAAGCAAGTGATCTGGGTCACTTCTAATTTGATCAGCAGTGAACTGGGAATTTCCTTTTTTGAACTCAAGAGAGATTTTGGTGAGATATTTAATTTTATAAAATGAGATATGCTCTCATAATTACCTTTTCTGTTTAATTAAATAATTCTATTTAATTAATTAGAGACACTTTTCTTATTTAATTAAATAACTTCATTTAATTAATTAGGAATAACTTTCCATTTAATTAAATAACTTTGTTTTAATTAATTAGAAGTAAGTTCTCCATTTAATTAAATAATTCCATTTAATTAATTAAAATAGGCATATTTATTAAATTAAATAAATTTAATTCCATAGTACATTAGCCTTAGGATATAATTTAATTTAATTAAAGTATAAATACTTAATAATTAAATTAAATATTAATCAATAGGTTTAATGTGACTAATATGAGTAAATACCATAGGAATTAAATAATAAGAATGATGAATGCAGATTAGGGTTTTCTGCATCTGACAATCAAGTCAAGTAGTGAGTAGCAGAATAAGAATTTGCCTAGTGAAATAGGACTTAGGATTGATCAGAAATAGACTAGAATTGGTATCATAGCAATGAGCCAATTTTGGGGTATTACATTTTTTCCCTCTTTGAATGAATGTGTGAGAAGGACATTCAATTCAAAGAAAATTAGAAAGCATGATGTGAGGATCAAGAAATGAGATTGGTTCCGAAATTGGTGATACAAAGACTAATTGATAAGCTTTTAAGGATTATCTCTAGAATAGAGCTTAATCCTAAGGGATCCATGCAGAGTGCTAGATACCTAAGATTGATAAGCATTTAAAAGACTATCTCCAGAACGGAGCGTAATCTTTAAGGATCTAGACAGAACGTCTAGATACCTGAAATCGATAAGCATTTAAAAGGTTTCTTCAAAATGAAGTTTAACCTTTAAGGATCTAGATAGAACACCTAGATACCCAAGATTGAAAGCATTTAGAAGATTATCTCTAGAACGGAGCATAACCTTCAAGGATCTAGATAGAACACCTAGATACCCAAGATTGAAGATCATCTCTAGAATGGAGCTTAACCTTTAAGGATCTAGATAAAACACCTAGATACCTAAGATTGAAAGCATTTAAAAGATTATCTCCAGAATGGAGCTTAACCTTTAAGGATCCATATAGAACACCTAGATACCTGAGATCAATAGCATTTAAAAGATTGTCTCCAAAACGGAGCTTAATCTTTAAGGATCCAGATAGAACACCTAGATACTTGAGATCAACAACATTTCAAAGATTGTCTCTAGAATGGAGCTTAATCTTTAAGGATCCAAACAGAATGTCTAGATACTTGAGATTGAAAGCATTTAGAAGATTATCTCTAGAATGGATCATAACCTTCAAGGATCCAAATAGAACACCTAGATACCTGAGATTGAAAGCATTTAGAAGATTATCTCCAAAACGGAGCTTAAGCTTCAAGGATCCAGATAGAACACCTAGATACCTAAGATTGAAAGCATTTAGAAGATTATCTCTAGAATAGAGCTTAACCTTCAAGGATCCAGATAGAATGTCTAGATACCTAAGATTGAAAGCATTTAGAAGATTATCTCCAGAATAGAGCTTAACCTTCAAGGATCCAAATAGAACACCTAGATACCCAAGAGATTGAAAAAAAAAGATAACAAAGTCCAATCATGAGTCATAGAATCATCTCCAGAACAAGGCTTGATCCTCAAGAGTCGGGGTTTAGACTATCCCAATACTTGTCCATTGAATTCTAAGAAGAGCTATTATAAGGTTGATCAATTGATGAAAAGATAAGATAGATAGAAAAGATGCCAGATAGAAGGGAACAAGCTGCCCCGAGTGATGAGATGCCCCAAGTGATGAGGACATAAGATGGGAATGAGATGCCCCGAGCAATAAGTATTCAATGATGTAATCATCTTGCCCCCTCGAGAGTGAAATCGAAAGATGACACACCAAAAAATGATGTGAAGCAATATATCAAATTTGAGATTCAACAAAATGTAGAAGAGATCAGAACGATCTAAAGAAAAGATGAAGAGATCAGAATGATCAGAAGAAATTGAAAAGATCAGAATGATCTGAGGAAATATAAAGAGATTAGAATGATCTGAGGAAATATAAAGAGATCAGAATGATCTGAAGAAATATAAAGGGATCAGAACGATTTGAGGAAATATGAAGAGATTAGAAATGATATGAAGAAATTTGGAAGTTGATCTGAAGTGATTTTGAGGTCCAAAAGTCCAAGTTTGAGTTGAAAAGATTCCAAGAATCACAAACTATCAAAAGAATTTGGATTGCACAAAAAATTTTAAATGCATTTTTGGGCCACTTAAGTGTGTCAAATTTTGAATTCGATCCCAAAAATGGGTTTTGAGTAGCCAAAGTAGCCAAGAGGGTGATTAATCAATCATTTGTGTAGTTCATGAAAGAACATGATTCTTTGAAGAGATCAAAAATCCCTCATCAGAGAAGGTGAAATTAGATTTTCAATTGAATTGCATGTTTATGCAAGTGAAGTATGCAATGCAAGACTATGTTAAATGTAACCCTAGGTCTGGTTACCAAACCTCAACAATTTATCATCACTGGACATAGAACAAAGCTCGTATGTTATACAATTCCCACTGACATTGCAATCATGGGAATATGAATAGAACATATGTTATAGGTTTGTCGGGATTAAATGTAAGCATTCGAGGCACAAGAAGCCAAAATGACTAGAACATTTGTCCCTTTTAATTTAGTAAGTTAATATAAGCATCAAAGCATAAATGCTAGGATGACCAGAATGTTGCTTGCATGATAGACACACCAAACACACAGGAGATCCCTCTTATACAATGACCCTTGCATTTGTAACCTAAGATAGAAGTGTGCTAGATATACTCACAGTGACCTGTACGTTCACTTAGTAGGATGAGTATCAATATTTACTGTAGTATGAAGATTTCAATCCAACAAACAAGGAGAAGAACCAATGGTATTGATGTATTCTTATAAAAGGAGTCGAGGTACACATGGCCATCCAATACGAGATGGAGGCTCTTATAGTGGACACCCCTTTTATAGGAATAGATCAACTTATTGGAACTAAACCACAAACATAAAGCAAAGAAAAAGATCATGCCCCCAATCATTGCTTCTCTAGTCGAAGATGACATTATCGAGTTGCTCAAGGAGACGTGATAAAGCAAAAAAAAGAAAACAAAGAAAATTCTCAGCATATCCAAACAAGTATGTCTTTTTGAGTTCAATGTTTTCATGATTGATGTCAGGTGTCAGTGTCCAGAATATGTTTGAAAGAAATCTCTTCAGTAGGGTGACAACAGTAGGTAGACACAGTTAGAAAAACTAGTGACTGAGGTCAAAGAGGAATCTTCAAGATGAAGAACCTAAGAAGGACTGAGTGATAGTCGATAGAAATAGCCAAAACAACTGGTGACTGATGCAAGAGAGATCTTCCAAAAAGGAATCTGGAGACATGACCTTAGCAATAGTAGGTAGACACAGCTGAAACAACTGGTGACTATTGTGAAAGAGATTCTATGAGGAGAATCTTGAAAAGACTGACACTAGCAACATTAGGCAGATGTAGTGAGGACCACTGGTGACTGTCGTGAAAGAGATTCTATGAGGAGAATCTTGGAAATGAGGTATAGTGGCGATGGTAGACAGATGCAATGAGGACCACTGGTGACTATCATGAAGGAGATTCTATGAGGAGAATCTTGAAAGGAGTGACACTAGCGATAGTAGGTAGGTACAATGAGGACCACTGGTGACTATCATGAAGGAGATTTTATGAGGAGAATCTCAAAAATAGTGACACTGGAGGGGAATGGCCCCAAGCTGTGATAAGACTCAATCCATGGATACATGAGTGGAAAGCAAGAAAAGTAGTGAAGCAATTGTATAGAGAGCTAGAAGATGTTCTACCAAATGGAACATTGGGAACAAGAGGTGCTTGTTTACCAAGTTTTCACCTTCTTGGCAGAAATTTCTCTTTTTTGATACCATGATGCCTGTTTCTAGGTTTTCACCAATGGCACTTTTCTTGTTTTTTCAATTTTTTTATATTTTTGTTTTCTTGAATTTTTTGTATTTTTTATTTTTTCAATTTTTTTTGTGTTACCAAGGCACCTATTGCTAGGGTTTCACCAGGGTAACAATTCTTTTCAGGCCTTTTTCAATTTTTAGATATTTTTGAATTTATAGAACTTTGTCAGAGATTACTAGCTCTCAAGAAGGATTACCTTGATTTTGTGGATAAGTGGAGATAGATAGGCAAAGAGTATGAAGTGGTGAATGTTACCCTCAAGGAAAGCCTTCACAAGATTACCCAAGCTAGGGAAAACAATATAAGCTCATGGTGTAATGAAGGGTATCATGTAAGTAATCCAAGAAAATGACCATGTCAGGAGATTGCTAAGAACTAAATTTTCTTCTTTCTTTCGTTGATCAAGACCAAAGGGTTAACTGAATAGGATAGAAAAGTTTGTTATGGAGGTTATGAGTGAATGATTTTAGGAATGAGGGCATCTGAAGGATAAGCAAGATCATGATAGGATGTCATGGAAAGAAGAATTATGCATGACACTTGTTTGTCAAGTTTTCATCATGGTACTTGTCCAAGGTGCCACAAGAAGTGGTTTTCACCATAGGAAGAATTTATTTTTCTTTACTTTTGCTACCAAGGCACTTGTTTCTAGGTTTTCACCAAGGCACTTTTTCTTTTTTTCTTTTTTTTTGGATTTTTAGAGTTTTTGGAAAGAATTCAAGGCATTCTCAAGTTAGATAGCATGCCTATAAGAAATATAAGTTATGATAAGCCAAGGCCATAGCAAGGTACACTCAAAGATGCTGATAAGGGAATGGAAGGGAGATAGGAAAATGAGAGGTAGATGGAGGATAAGGTTGTTGGTTTTGGAAGACTAAAACAAGCAAGGATGGCAAGCAGGCATAAGATTTAGATGATCTCATGAGGGTGGATGAGATATTACGCAAGATCAACATTGACACACACCTTGAAGGGTAGTGGAATGATGGAGGAAATATGGATGAAATAGATTGAGGCTTAGATATATGAGATAGCAAAGCCATTTTGGAGAGGGGTGGAGTAGAAGGTTTTGAAACCTTTTTAGGAAGATGTTGGGAAGGAGATGAAGTGGAAGCCTTTGGAAGCTTGAATGTCAACTTTGATTTGTTTTTAATATTCAAGTCCTTCAAAAGAGACTTGGGAATCCATATAGATTTTAATTTTTCATTAGATTCTTTGGAATGCATTTCTTCAATAACAGATTTAAGAACCCATACTTTCTTTGGTTGAGCTCTTTGAATAGTGGACCTTTGTGGTCTCTTTTTTTTTTTTTCCTTCTTGACATTCACATGTCGATTAGAGGAGACATAGTGAAATTTTGAGGATGGATTTATGCACTTTTGTTTGAGTTGATCATCCAAATTGCTTCCAAAGGACTTGGAACTTGTGGATGAATGAGGCCAATATGACTAGTTTAGATGGAAAGGTGGATGTGAAGAGTTCAAGTATGTGTATCTTTGTTGATCTTGGGGTAGGGTAGGAGGAACATGTAATGAGCTAAGAGTGGAAGTAGGAGATAGAGGAACATAAGGTCCTAATATAGATAGAAGACTTGAAAGTTTTAGCTTAGATGGGTAGGGACCAAGGATAGATTTAGAAGATGTGAATGGACCATGAGTATGGATATCAACATCTTTAGAGTGAGCAATATTACCAAAGCCATCAATAGATTTATGAGTAACTGTTATAGGAACAATACCTTTTACAGGAGTATTTAAAGCTTAAGAATAGTTTTGAAGTTAATGTAGTGAGGTAGAACAAGAGAGTGAGGAAATACTTTGTTCAAAAGGAATCTTAGGTAGTAGAGGAAAAGTATCCTTCTCTTGGTCTTTAATACTCTCCTTAAGGATGGTGGAAGGAATATCTTGATCTTGCTTAGTAGAGGTGCATGACATGGGAGATGGAGGACTATGTGGTTCTTGAGATGGAGGGATGACATCTTGAGGGATATGTGAGGGTTCTTGATCTTGATCTTTAGATTTTTTTAAATCCTCTTGACATGGATCCACTTCTAAGGACAAGGTAGGATGTGGAGTTTGCATGATAGGCTCTTGAAGAGATAGTGAAGTGCTAGTTGGAGTGGGAATAATGGGAGTAGCAACGAATGAAGTTTTTAGATCTTTAGTTTGAGTAGTATGGGAGAGGTTTGCAGTTAAGTCAAGATTAGATTGAGTTTCCTTTAGAGGTAGCCTTTGAGGGTACACATAGTTAACTGGGGGAGTAGTGAGTTCTTTTGGTGAATATGTGTTGGAAAGATTGGACAATTTAGAAGATGAATGTATGTTGGAAGAAGTAAAAGTTGCGTTTGAACCATTACTAGACATGGTTTCATGAGGTTGATCCTTCTTGAGAGTAGAATCTTTAGTAGCTGAGAGCTTAGATTTTTGAATTATGCTACTGTCAAAGAGATCTTGGATCTTGTTTTTCAGCTCCCTACAATGTGAATTTTTATGTAAATTATGTCTATGATAAGCACAATAGTTACTCATAAAGGAAACTCCTACCAAAGTGACCTTAGGTAACACAATGAGTTTCTTTTGAAGAAGTTCTTCCAAAGTTGATTCATAAGATCTTCCCAATGGGGTGAAATCACACTTTGGTTTAGGTTCCTGAGATTTTTCTTCAAAAATATTTCTAGATTTCTTGGGTGTTTGTAGATTGTTTTGAGATGGCTTGGACTCAACATTATAGGAAGGTAAATAATCTCACAAGGAGAATTTTTTTGATGATGTGTCATCTTCTTGCTTCAATCTTTGAAGTTGAGTGCTCATTGATTGGATTTGTTGCTTTATATTTGCAATAAGTATCTCTCCTTCCTCACTAGGTATATTGGATTTAAAGCATTTGTTGTTAGCCATTGTGATGTCCTTGGTTTTTGTGAAGAAAAAAAATACTCTCTTCCACCCTTAGTTGCAATAATCATAGGTAGAAAAATATTGATAGGTTTATACCAAGAGCACACTTAAAATTTCATCTCTATGTAGATTTTGGACTTTGAATACTTAGGCATGCCAAGCACATCAATAATCCTATCAAGGCTCTTAACTAGGATATACAAAGATCAACTATAAGGTGTCCTCGATATACACAAGGTATGTGAGGCCCAAATCTATAGATGAAATAAAATAATGCCACACAACCAGGAGGAGATGATAACCCAAATCTCCACCTTCACTTCCCAAAGGTATAAAGTTCTTTGGGGCTTAGCTAAGAGTGACAAGATTATACTTCCAAGGGAGGTGTCTTTCGATTCACCTCCCGATATTTATTCTCTACCAGAACATGAGAGTTGAGGTCGTGCCAAGGGGTGATGAAATCCCCAAGCAGGCCTCTTAAAAAATAAAACAAGTCCACTTATTTCTTGTGCACTCAAGATCACTCAAAGGTACGAGAGGAGTGAATACGTAAGTGGCCTTGGGGTTTAAAAGACACTTGTTCTTTCTCGATGAATCTTTAGATTTTGTATTCTACTCTTGAAGACACTTGTGTTTAGCATGCAAGGTTCTTTCCAACTTACAACATCATCAACATAATAAATTGTGAGTTCGTCAACAAAAGTAAATCGAGCATCATCAACATAAGAAATCAATAGGGAAAAGATTCAATTCCTTTATGCATTCAAGATTGGATGTATTCATTTTAAGCACCAAAATCCCAATATTTTATTGCGATGGTTCTTTGATCCTTAAACACTCAAGAGTGTATTACTAACATGCATTCCAATGAAAATGTGTTCTCTTTAAGGCACTCAATATTGTATTATAGCATTCATTCCAATGAAAAACATGTAGATTTTAATCCATGACATTCAAGATTGATTTTTTTAGCACATTCATTCAAATGAAAGATTTGTCAATTTACTAAGGGCCCATTTGGTTGCAACCGTAGGAATTAAGAATTAGAATAGAAAATTTGAATGAGAATGGAGAATGAAGAATAGGAATGGAAAAATGCAATCCAATCTTGTTTATCCCTTGTTTGGTTATGCAAGCTTAAATTGGAATAGGGTTAACTTGCAATCGACACCATTTGAAAATATTTCTGAAGATGTAATCGGCGCCATTGGAAAATCGCTGAAATATTTGAAAATATTGAAAACAAAGTTCCAACGATCACCCTAGGTCAAATCGGATTTGAAAATTTAATCAAATTTGAGAAAGTTAAAATGAATGCAAGAATAGCAATTCCAATTACAGGTGTTTTTTGGAATGGACAAAAGCTCATTTTTGGGCTAAAATGAGAATACGTATTCCTATTCCCTATTCCTATTCCACGCACCAAACAAAGAATACAAATCATATTCTAATTTCCTATTCCTATTCCGGTTGTATTCTAGCAACCAAACGGGCCCTAAGGCATTCAATATTGAATTTGATTGTTTTAGATTTGAAGGCATTCAAGAGTGTGTTTGGATTTTAATTTTAGTTGCAACATTCATTCAAAGAAAAATGATTAGTCATTCAAGTTCATTCCTTTCTAAATTAAAATCCTCTAGTGTCCTCCATTGTCGCTTTCCACATACCTGCAATAAAAAAGTTTGATTAAAACTCAAGGATTTGCATCATGAATTAATGTTTTTATGAAAAAAAAAAAATTTTAAAGATTTAAAACGAATTTATAATCAGAAAAATATTTTAAAAATTATTGTGAGCTCTTGAAAGTGTCCCAAATTGGCAATAAAAATTTCAGATCAAAATGTTGAGATTTATCTCATAACTTAATTTTTTTATGGAAAACCATAAAAGAATTAATAAAAATATATTTTAAATCTAAAAACTCTGAATTTTTTATTAGAATATCTGGATATCATCCTAAACTTTTAGTAAAAATTTCAGATTTTAATTCGATTATTTGTTGTGTAAATTAATTTTTCAATGAAAAACCATTAATGAATTACTAAAAATCCAATTTTGATCCAAAAATTCTGTAATTTTTATTGTGTATGCTAGAGATTGTCGCAAATCTGTAAAAAAAATATCAGATCAAGAAATGTTATTTTACTGGCTCAAACAATTCGCATATGAAAAAATCATTAAAAAATATATAAAATAAAGCTTTAATCAGAAAAATCTGAAATTTTTCATGTGATTTTCCCCTATTGTCTAAAACTTTTAGTAAAAATTTCGGACCAAAATTCATCAAGTTGGTCTAATTTTTATGATTTTTATGAAAAATCATAAAACGGATTAAAAAAAGAATTTTGATCAATTTTTTTATTTAAAAATTTAGAACATGAGAAGGAAGAAGAAGAAGAAGAAGAAGATAAATAGAAGAAGATTAAGAGGAGAAGAGGAAGAGGTTTCTCAAATGCTTATTTTCTCATCATTGTTGGATGCCTTCTCGAAGTGTCTTCAAACCTGCAACAAGTCAAACCTGCAAAACAAGATATAAACAAAAAACTAAAATGCAAAACAAAAAGAATGAGGCCAAAAAATTTATTTCTCAGCCCCACAGTGGGCACCAAAAATGTATGCATGAATTGTGGCCTATACTAACACACACACTTCAACATAGTATTTATATGAGGGTCCATCCCGAAATGAACATTGGATTGTCCATCCAAAAATCATCCAACAAGCTGACCTGTTGCCTTCTATCTAAAGGGATTTTACCTAATTAATGTCCTCAGATTTGAGGTGTAGGTAACTAGACCCTCTAAGAATGAAGGATTTGAGATGTAGCTAATTTATATGAAAATGCAAAGTAATCTAGAATGAGATATGCATTTTAATCTGAGAACATGTAAAGCAAATTACTCTAAATGTATGCATTTCTCAAACTATATGGAATTAAACTAAGAAATGTATGAAAGATGGCAATGAGCTATGTGAGTGCAAAATGTAGCAGCAATTCGATATCGATTCAATCCAACCTCTAAAAATGAAGAGATGAGGGTCTTTTAAATAGACTTTCCTGGAATCCATCAACGGTTGAGATCAATTTCAATCAACGATCAAGATTAAAGGTGAAGTTCAGTCATAAAGGAAGATTCCCAAATTAAAAGGAGTTAACTAACTCAGATCTAAGTGTAAGAGTCAGTCAACTCAGATAGACTTTAGTGTAAAACAAGTGATCTGGGTCACTTCTAATTTGATCAGCAGTGAACTGGGAATTTCCTTTTTTGAACTCAAGAGAGATTTTGGTGAGATATTTAATTTAATAAAATGACATATGCTCTCATAATTACCTTTTCTATTTAATTAAATAATTCTATTTAATTAATTAGGGACACTTTTTGTATTTAATTAAATAACTTCATTTAATTAATTAGGAATAACTTCCCATTTAATTAAATAACTTTGTTTTAATTAATTAGAAGTAAGTTCATATTTATTAAATTAAATAAATTTAATTCCATAGTACATTAGCCTTAGGTTATAATTTAATTTAATTAAAGTATAAATACTTAATAATTAAATTAAATATTAATCAATAGTTTTAATGTGACTAATATGAGTAAATACCATAGGAATTAAATAATAAGCATGATGAATGCAAATTAGGGTTTTCTGCATCTGACAATTAAGTCAAGTAGCGAGTAGCAGAATAAGAATTTTCCTAGTGAAATAGGACTTAGGATTGATCAGAAATAGACCAAAATTGGTATCATAGCAATGAGCCAATTTTGGGGTATTACAGGCCCAATTTTTCATATCGACCCTCCATTAGATATAACCAAGTAGGGTTCCAAAAGAACATCTCTTTTGCCACCAGACAATGAGTTGGCCATACACATTATTAGGTATTTTACCTATGAAGGAATATTTTCATATTTGCATGCACATCATTTTAAGTTGCTCAATTATAAAAGGCATAATTTTCCAATGAATGTTCCCAATTTCTTGTACAATAGTTATGTATTAGTGCTGAGGAAACCCAAAAAGGGAAGGACAACTCTGTTATACACCATGCCCTGATCAAATTTCTTATAGAGAGATCTCTTAGGGATGCCTCTCCCATGTCATGGGATGAATTTTTCTAGCGTAAAACCTTACATCCTCAGGTTACCCCTAAGGAGTAGCCCAGCAAAGAAAATGTAGTTCCCATTGATGCAACTACTGAGAAAAGCACCCAAGATGCTGAAAGCATAAATGTGCAAAAAATGTGCCTTTACCTACTCAAAAGAGCAATGTACCTACCTCCACCTGAGCAAAGAGGAAATGGAAAGTGCAAGAAGAAACCTTGGCTTCGGTAGTAGAAAAACAAAACCCCACAATCTCAAAGAAAAAGAAAACAAAGTCAGGTCTTGCAACAGTCACTCCTGCAGCAGAGACACTGAAAAGAGGTGGTAGGAAAAAGGTCATGGTACTTGAGGAGACCCCTATGTGAAGAAGCCGTAGAATAAAGGAAAAAACTTCTAAAGTATCAGTAGAAACTCAGTCTACTCCACCCAAACCATCTAATGAAGAATCCCTAGTACAATTTGTCTCAGATGATTCCCCCAATCAACCTAAAATTCCAAAAAATCCTCAAAACCTTCAAGAGGAATGTAGGTTTGAGGTGCATGAAAGCCAAAATAATTCCCTAGTAGGCCAATAAGATTCTCCAAGTTATAAAGATGAAAAATCCCCATTAATGCATTAGTTGACTTATTTGAAAAATGGCCTAGTTCCCTACAAGTGAACATAGTTTACAAATTTCTTAGAACAATCATGGAGGAAATAGAGGAAAAAGAATTGTGAGGAAGAAAGTATCCCAATTACCCTACAAATTCTTATTTTCTAGTTGTATAATGAACATGTGATGACAACAACCCTATGGAAAGAGGAAAAAAAGGAGATGAAGAGGGTTATGGCATATCAAGGTGAAGAAATTGCAGAATTAAGAGAGCAATTAGCAAAATAGAAACAAAATATGGATCATGCTGTCAAATTGGTTGATCAAATAATTATTTGTAGACCACCACCTAAAATCTATGCTATTTGTTTAAAAGAACAATTCCTTTTATTCTAGCTTACGTTGACCCTCAAAGAAATAAATGTAGAATTCAAGACAACCCAGGAATTCTATAGTTTATACCAAACTCTTCCATCTTGGTAGAAAAATTTACTCTATGAATTATATGTGCATAATTTCATTATCCCTAAAGAAACTCAATGAAATCCTTCACCTTATGTAAGAGATATACATCTGAGAGCCTTAATGTCTTGGATGCATAATGAAGCTAATTATGATAGACAATTAAACAATTACATAGATGAGGAAAGAATAGAACTCTTGCTATTAAGAGCCAAAAGTGATAAATGAGAAGAAACTTTGAGGGATTGATTCATATTGACCTATGGGAATAAGCACAAGGAGATTTAAAAATGAATCTTTGAGGCCAGAACAAAGGTATATGCGAAATATGATAACCTGCCTTATTTTACCTTTTAGAGAGCCATGGTTGGTGTTAAAAGTAGATGGGGAAGACTACCTAAAGGACTCAAAAGATTAGAGCCACACAGTCCTATTAACTTAGAGGTTGCCCTTCATCAAGCTCCAAAATACATGCAGTTGGGAAGGTAGGCTAAACCAGAATTGTGGTGTCCACTAACAATGCAACCACCAATGCTCATGTGGCCCCTATATGATATTAATTTTGAATGACTTGACAGGTTGCAGGAGGACCATAGAAGGGAAGTCTAGGAGAGAACATAAGGATTCTACTAGACCTTCAAAAGGAGCAGGAGAGGGAGGATTAAAGTTGGAGATTTTTTATCAATGACTAGAAGGTGCAATACTTGAGGACAAGCATCAAAATTACCAAGGGGAAGATGATGAGACTAATTATTGCCTCTATTTTATGATAATTTTAAAATACTATGTTTTAACATTGCCAAGACATTTGTGATCCTATGTTTAGCTGAACCTATGATTAAGTCCAGATAGAACCATTAACCTATGTGTAGATAGTATGTCATATTTTTCCAATATTATACATATAATGTAGTATTTCATACAACCATCAAAATGTGTGTTCTAATATTTGGATTTAATTTGATTATGCTTGTTTGCAAATATTTCTACATCATAACTAAGTTGATAGGGAAGGAATTGGAGATGGTCGATAGCATTCAAGGAGGAACAGTAAAGTCCAATCATGATGGAAGAACCATAATGATATCAAGAGACATGGCTACTACAAAGGAGGAGCCATTATTTCATGAATGCAAGGATGAAAATTTGCTATATTTCCTCTATGTTCACTATTGTGTTGACTTGGTTATTCAAACTTTATTGTTGGTACCATGAACTATTATGTTTCCTTCTTTTTCACTGTTTGATTTGTAGTCAATTTTTTTTCTTTCTTATTTTATAATAAGTGTCGATCCTCTATTTATAGGTATTGGATTGATAGTTTTAGGGGTTGAAAAAAAAAGTTTATGAAAAGAAACTGTTGACTCCCATGGTGAATTGTTTTTTTCACAATTTTTATGTACTATTCTCATGTAAGGAATTTTGGAACATAATGAAATAATCCTTGGTTTACATTTTGTGTTAGTAGATTAGTAGAATTTGACCAAGGTGGCCCACTTGGGAGGTGGATTACACTAGAGTAGTGTAGATTTCCTTCGAGTATTTTTAGTATTTCAAGTAGAAGTTGTAAGTTTCTTCCTACAACATCATATTTTGTGAGTGCTCCTATAGTATCTATGAGAAAAATCATACTAAATGGTATGAGTTGGAATATAGGTTAGCACTTAATTGCAATTCCAGCATTCATTTCAGTGAAGAGTAAAATGTGTTAGTTTCTTGCAGCACTAGTTCTTTCCTTGCATTTTAATTTCCTGCAGCATAAGCATAATGACTCTTTAAAAATCCTAGTGCACATACTATGTCAACCATTTCAAGTATACATCCCTGGATTATAAATTAAATGTACCTCATGGTAGGGAGAATAATCCTTAGATTGAATATACTATTCCTTAGTAAAGACTTGAGCATGATTATCACACACCTATTGTGAGGCAAGTCATCAAGGTGCTTGGATGCAGGTGATTCTTGGGAGTTGTGGGGTTGTTCTTTCATCAACTTCAACACATATAAATATGTATTTGGGGATGAGGTTACAATAGAAATGGATACAAATACTATAGCATCTCTTAGTGAGACATCTCATGCGAAAGACAAGGAGGGGCGAGAAAAGTCATGGACTCCTCATTGTTATGATAAGTCTATGTATTTTATTTGTCACAATGTAGTCAATTTAAAATGAATATATATATTAGAATTATTTTTAACAACTACATGCATATGTGTATTTATGTAATTCCTATATCATCTTAAAATGGAAGTAGCCATGATTTAAGACATTTTAGCACCCAACCCATAGTCGACCTCTTGGACCATGGATGAATATGTGCTCAATGTGTCATATCTCCTATTTCTCTCTCTTTTCTTGATTCTATTTGTACCTCCTCTTGGGCCTTCTAGAACACTCTTTGAGCCCTTCCTTGAAATAGGTCAACTTTTTCCTTGTACATTTGGTAGCACAAGGCCTGAAGTGCCTCAAAATTTCTAATCATTTAATTGTGTTTCCTATTCATCTTGTATAAACTCATATATAAGGAGGCCTAGGATATTTATTTTCACACCTACATCTCACAAGAATTCATAACATGGGACATCAAGCAACTCAAGAGCTCAAGGTATTCAAGTAAGCAAGTTTTCATCAAGCATTTAAGGATTTTTTGTGAGAATTTCCACTTCAAGATCTAGTATTTGCTAGCCATCAAGCAAGGAGATCTGCATTGAGGAATTCATCATCATCTCCATTCATGTGCATTTACATCCATGGCCCCATGATTTTATTTTTGTATATTCATTGCAATTATGGAGATATCGGATTTTATACATACTGAATTCAACATCTACAACATACAACATGACAAAATCCTTATTGATAAGGATTTTTTACAAGGAATGTGAATTTCTATATTTATCTTATTTTCTTTATATATATTCAATTTTTAATTCAAGGTAAATTCCTCAATCTAAAGCTTGAACAAGGAAAGTCATCATCCACCCAAAAACAAAATTCCAAATTTACTATGTGTGGGAACAAGATAGCAAATTTATGGTTGCCTATCTAGAAAACACTCTTTGACACCTTTAATAAAATTTGGGTCAACCTAGTTACAGGGCCTTGGGAGCATAGTGACCTTGTGGAACAATTTTCAAATAGTTTTCCTCTAAGTTGACATGTTCCAAAGGCTTCAACCGAAAAAATAGTTTCTAGATTTTTTGGGTTTTTAGTTTTATTCAGGGATCCACAGGTGAAATCTCAGAATTAGCCCAAGATCGACATTTTTAGAGAGAAAAAAGTAGCTTCCTCTACACATTTCAAGGTGAGACTTCTAGCTTTCATTTAAATTTATAGTTTTAATGTAACTCCATATCTTAATTGGGTTAAATGCATACATTTGACATCTAGACTTATATTACATATCTTCTTTAGTCAGTTAGTTCAATTTTATATTTACATTCACATATCACACATGGGAAAAAGATCATTTCTTTGCATCACATTCCTTTTAGTAATTCAAATTCAATGTTCTTGGCAATATTTCTTCTCCCCACTTACATATTTAATTCTTTCACACGTGAAGTGGAGGCCTTTACCCTATTTGAGTGCTTACTATACACTAAGAAAAGTGCACTTCTCTAAACCCGTCTATCCAAGGTTTTCCATAGATTGGAAAGCTTGAGATGTCAGCTTAGAGCTCCCTAGTCATGGAGTGCAAGAGACATACAAATGAGCACAAAAGAATCTCTCAGTTGAGCTTTAGAAACATAGCCCTTGCAAGTAAACCATGAGATGAGAGATTCTCTGAGTAAGAGAAAGAATGCTAGTGTCAAAGAACTCTTGAATATGCAATGCAAGAATGAGAGTAAAACTAAGATGAAATACACAATGCAACTAAGCTAAGAAAAATGCAAGTGTTACATCCATATTAATTAGACTATGTGAGCTAAGGTATTGTAAAAGAACTACATTAACATGCAACTATGCTAAAATGCTATATGCTAAAATGTCATGGATGAGAGAATATAGATAAGAAATAGAAATTATCCACAACCATAAGTCTTCAATCCTGTAGCATAACAGTAGCAAAAGAGTGGATGTAAGAATGAGACAAGAAGCAAGAATCTGTCCACAAGCAAGAAGGTCTTCAAATCCTACAACATAATATGCCAAAATGAGATCTTTTTTCCCTCTTGGAATGCCTTCTATTTATATATTTTTTCAAAGAGTTTGGGGTAGAGTTTAGGATTTACCATGGTGATATTTAGATGAATTAAATCATTTGTATGAGACACACTTTGAATAGAATATTCATAGTGGGGAATCCATTAGATTTTATAATTCAAAGTGGGATCCCACTTTGAATAAAATAGTCATAGTGGAGATCCCATTATGACTATTCAAAATTTTAAATTCTTATTAGATTTTATAATTCAAAGTGGGGTTCCCACTTTGAATAAAAAAGTCATAGTGGAGATCCCATTATAATTATCTAGAATATCAAATTCATAGTGGAGAGCCCATTAGAGTTTTATACTGTAAAGTGGGAATCCCACTTTGAATAAAATAGTCATAGTGGAGATCCCATTAGGGATTTTATAATTCAAAGTGGGGATTCCACTTTGAATAAAATAGTCATAGTGGAGATCCCATTAGGGATTTTATAATTCACAGTGGTGATCCCACTATGAATAAACAATGATATCATGGATCCCACTATGAATAGAATATTCATTTATGGACATAGGGCCCCTTATCAATATAAATTTGATTTCAAGGATAATGACTCATTTCCTTTTATTCAAAAATTAATATTCATGTGTCATTTGTGAATGGGTTCAAATTTGAATTAAATTAGAATGTCTAACATTTGAATAAATTCAAATGTACAGTCTTCTAGGTAGAAATGAGAGATTAATGAGTATGAGCTAGAATTTGATTTAGTGATTGCTTTATTTTGCTTGATTTGATCATAAGAATTGATGAATTTAGAAATTTGATTTTGTAGGGCCTATTTTAGGTGATTACATTTGCCCCTCTTTGACTAATGTGTGATCAATATGGGAACACATCAAATGAAGAAGCCATGATAGAAAATAGATATATAGCTCTAATTTTAGAGTATGAATTCATTCTCTAACTAATGTATGATCAATATGGGAACACACGTAGTCAAAAAACAAAGAGACTATAATAGCAATAGCAAGCATTGAGTGATCAAATTGATAGTGATAGTCTAAAACACTAGATAGATCAAGAACAAATGGAAATGGTCAAGCATATTCCCCTGAAAGAGAAAATGTTGCCAAAAAATAGCAATGATAGATTATGTTTTCCCCCTCGAGATCAAAATTGAAATGATAGAGGAAGTGCAGAAACTAGCAAGATATGATCAAATAAAGCAAGGTCAAATATAGATATGTCAATACCGAACAAGAACAATCATCAATGAAATGCAACTATGCCACAAGAAAGGATGAAATAGAAGAAACATGATATGAAGTGAAATG
Organism: Cupressus sempervirens; assembly: GCA_028749045.1. Classification (NCBI taxonomy): domain Eukaryota; kingdom Viridiplantae; phylum Streptophyta; class Pinopsida; order Cupressales; family Cupressaceae; genus Cupressus; species Cupressus sempervirens. The sequence continues at coordinate 807,877,178 of CM053790.1, forward strand.
GTAAGTGAAAAGAGAATGGAAGCAATGTGAAAATGAAGAAGTGAAGAAATGCCCCAGTGAGAATGAAAGATAGGCTCAACCAAGTCAACTAACTACATAGAAAGAAATGGATATTAAAATGAAATTTTGACCTTAATCATGAACTCAAATTTTGATTTATCCTGAAATGAATCTAGGGTGTCGATTTTAGCTATAGGTGCAAGTAGATCAAAATAAGAAATTTGAAGTGAGATAGCAAAATAACAATATTGCAAAAGATATGAAAATATGCTCAAGAAGAAGGAAGAAAAGATGAAAGTAGCTAGCTAACACATCAACAAAAGATAAAGAGAGAGCTTTCTCCATATGCAAGATTAAACTAAAAATGAACCTATAATGCAAGCTAACATGCAAAGTGGTTTATTAGCAAGGGACACATAATGTTTAGACTCTTATTTTATCATTGAGCATTTATAAGATCATACAATCATCACTAGCATGAGCTATGAAGATATGAATATGACCTTATTCAAATGTCAGAATAAGGTGTAAGAATTAAGGCACAAGAAGCCAGCATGACCAAAACACCTATCCCTTTTAATTTGCAAGGGAACATAAGCATAAAAGAATAAAGGCTAGGATGACCAGAATGTTTCTTGTAGACAATCACACTAGACACACAAGAGATCCTTCTCATGCTAAGTAATTAGGAAGTTTTATGTCTTTGCATTTGTAACCTAAGACAGAAGTTTTCTATGTATACTCGTAGTGACCCATACATTCACTTAGAGGACAAGTATCAATATGTTCTATAGCATAGAGAACTCACTCAAATAGACAAGGAGAAGAACCAACCTCACTAAAGCATCCATATAAAAGGAGTTGAGGTACACACAACCATCCAATAGTAAATAGAGGCTCTTCTAGTAGACACCCTTTTAATATAGATTCTTCAAATCATTAGAACTAAACTAGAAAGCACAAAACATAGTAAATAGAATGCCCCTCAGTCTTCTAGTCCATGACATCCTTGAAAGACTATTAGGGAGGGAACATATAGCAAAGAAATTGTTATAGATAGCACACAAAGTAAATAAAAATTAGCATAGCTCAGTCATTTAAGTGTTTAAGTGTGTGTGTGTGTTAGTCACTTGACCATTTCTTCAATGCTTGATTCTGGTAGTGAGAAATATCATAGCACCCTAGACTATATGTAAACTATTTGAAAAGTGTTCAAAAAAAATTTATGTCAAGGGCAAGGTAGTGTTGAAAAATGCTATTTTGTGAGGTACCAAAGAAACCCTAATGCACAAGGATATCTTAATAGAGTAAGCAGCTATGCCCTCGAGATGAGGACAAAAAAAAATCCCAAGCTAGGAAATGTCTAGTGAAATGGGTGATTGAGACTAATAGACATAGGTGCAAGGGTCTCAAGGAGTGCCTATTTCTAGGTTTTTAGTACTTGGTAGATTTTTTTGAGACTTTTTTCAATTTTATTTATTTTTTAGATTTTTTTTTTGGTGATACATCAAAGTGCTTATTGCTAGGTTTTCACTAAGATGATCATTTTTCCAGGACATTTTTTGATTTTTAGGATCATAAATGATTTTTTTTGGGGGGATTTTTAAATGACTTAAGATTATTAGCTCTCAAGCAAGATCACATCAATTTTTCGTGATGTCTAGCAAGGTGTAGGATATTATGGATAAGCAAAGATGGAGAGGTAAGGAGTATGAAGTGAGTGAAAGGGATCCTCAAGGACTGACTCCTCAAGAGTACCCAAGCTAGGTAAAGATAGCCATATGAAGCATATTTTGGATAAGTAGTGGAAGCAAGGAGCAAGAGATAGCATGAGCATAAGTTGATGAGAAATATAGCATAGAGGCATAGAAGCCAATAGCAAGAGCATAATGATGATACACCATGAAAGCAAGTAGTCCAAAGAGTGAACATGCCAAGAGAGTGTAGTGATCAAGATCAAGGATTCAAGTGGATAGGGTAGTGATAAGAAAGCAATAGGAATAATGCTAGATATGAAGAATATGAACAAACAAGAAATATAGGGTGAGTGATAGATAAGATAGCAAATGCACTTGGATAGCTCAACAATGTCAAGATCAAAGAGAGAAGAGGGAATGGATGGATTATGGAAGAATTACACATGATGCCTGTTTGCAAGGTTTTCATCATGGTACTTACCCAAGGTGCCACAAGAAGTATTTTTCACCATAGTATGCTAATTATTTCTTTTTACTTTTGCTATGAACATGCCACAAGAAGTGGTTTTCACCAAGGCACATTTTCATATTTTTCTTTTTTTTTTCTAATTTTTTTTCTTTTTTTAAATCCTTTTTTGCTTTTTTTTCATTTTTTTAGAAAGAAGGCAAGTTTTTTAGATAATTATCCTTGAAAGGATACACCATGATATGCCAAGGATTCAAAATGATATGCTCAAAGGTGTTGATAGGGAATGGAAGATGGAAGAGAAAAATGGAGGATAATATTTTATGCAAAACAAGTGAGGTTGGAAGATAGGAGGAATAGGAAAATGAGGGAAAAGGATAGAAGGTAGAAGGATAGTGAATGGAAGGATTGTGAAAGGGTAGACAGAAAGGAGGCAAGATCAACATCAACACACACCTTGAAGGGTGGCGAGAGGATGGAGGAAATGTAAATGAAGGAATACGTGAAGGAATATTGTGAATGGATAGAAGAGGTTGTGGTTTAGGCACATGGAATGGAAGAATGCTTTTGGAAGAAGATTAAGTGGAAGTCTTTGGAAGCTTGAATGTCAACTTCACTTGTTTCTCAACATTAGACTCTTTCAAGAGAGACATTGGAATCCATATATCCATAGGCTTTTCATTTCTTTTTGATGATTTAGAGATAATATCTTCAATGATAGATTTTGGAACCCATACTTGTTTTGTAGTTTTCTTCTTAGATATATATTTTGACTTTATGCCTCTATGTCAATTAGAGGAGACATGGTGATCTTTTTTAGATGGATTCTTGTATTTCTTCTTTTTATTATATTGAACATTAAAATTACTTCCAAAAGACTTGGGACTTGTGGAAGAAGAAGGGAGATATCATTAGTTTAGATGGATAGATGGGTGAAAATTCATCAAGGATGAGTGTCTTTGTTGATCTTGAGGCGTCATGGGAGAGATAGGATATGGAGGAACATAAGGTCCCAATATGGAAGGGAGTTTTGAAGGTTTTAGCTTAGATAGATAAGGACCAAGGATAGATTTAGAAGATAAAAATGGATAGTGAGAAGGGGTATCAACATCTTTAGAGTGAGCAACATAGCCAAGGCCATTAATAGACTTACAAGTAGCTTTGATAGGAGCAACATCTTTAGTAGGAGCATTTAAAGCTAGAGCATATGTTTGAAGTGGATTTTGAGAAGTTGAGCAAGAGAGAAAATTTTGATCTTGACATGTTCCTTTAGATAGTATAGGCATGGAAGGTTTCTCATAATTTTTAATAACCTCAAATATAGTGTCATCATCATACTTAGGAGGTGGAAGGATGACATTTTGAAGGATATGAGTGAGTGGTTGATCTTGATATTTATCCTTTGGAGAGTCCTTTTGACATGGAGCCACTTCTAAGGACAAGGGGGAATGCAAAGAGAGTAGAGAATTAGTGGAAGTGAGAGAAAAAACCATAGAGTCACATGAAGGTTGAGTCTTTTTAGCTTTAGTAGCATAGAAAAGTTTTGCAACCAAGTGTAGATTATCTTGGTTCTCTTTTAGAGGTAACCCTTGAGGATATGAATAGCTAGTGTGGAAAGTATTAGGTTCTTTGTTTGAGGGAAGTATGTTGGGAAGCTTTGAAGCTTTATGAGACACATGAATGTTGGAAGAAGTGGAGGTATCAATGAAACCACTACTAGTTATAGGTTCATCAGTATGATCTTGCTCAAGAGAAGCATCCTCATCACATGAGTCATTAGAACTATCAACAATCCCATCATCAATAAGATCTTGGACTCTATGTTTCAACCCAATACAATCTAAAGTAATATTCTTATTATTTTGATTATAAGCACAATAGATATCCAAGAATGGGTTTCCATATGAGCTGACTTAGGCAGCATGAGGAGCTCATTAGCAAGGAGTATTTTCAATATGTTATAATAAGAATCTTCCAAGGGAGTAAAAGTTCTATCAAAAGTATTTCTAGAGTCCTTTTGTTGTTTCTCAAGTGAATGGTATACATCCATGTCTTCATCATTGTCTTGGTCAAAGATATGTCCATCATGATAGCTTAGAATAGGCTCAAAGGAGGTATCACTTTCTTTCTCTCTAAGGAGGTCTTTAGATCTAGAAGATGAAGGCACTTGATGTCTTGGAGTAGAATATTTAGACCTTGAAGAAGATGAACCATGTGTATGTAAATGTCTCAAGGAAGATTCATTTAAGAACAAAATCTTCTCCTCTAATCTTTTCTCAAGTTTAGACTTCATTTCTATCATTCAATTAGAGAGTTGAAGGTAAGAAAGATTGTTTGTCTCTTCCAGTTTTTTGCATTGAGCATATAGATCTTGAAACTCTTTAATGGCATGGAGGATATAATGATCATATAGATTTGGTTGAGGTTTGGTAGCACAAGTTTTAGATCCCATAGTTTTAGATGCAAAGCCAAGCATAAAAGAGCCTAGAAGATAACTTGATGTTGAAACTATAGGAGGTAGAGTGTTCACTTGTCAAATAGAGGGTAGCAATGAGAAAATGACTTGTTGTAAAATATGTCCAAGAAACTTATGACATGAATGACTCATGTCAATAGCAAGGCAACAAGCCAAATAGCAAAGTAGGGTGACAAGTGAACAACTTTCCCAACCTAAGATTGTAGTCAAGAAATCAAGGTAACCATTTTAGCAAACAGATAACTAGCAGGAGGACATAGACCATGAAGATAGAAAGACCAACATCACTAAGACCAAAGAGCCACTTTAAGCATGTTCAAGCACTAGAGACATAGAAAATAAAAATCAAATGATGAGACTCCCTTAGCAAGAAACACAAGAAAAATGTTAAGACTTGATGTTTCAACTTGGTTGACAAATTTTGACAATAGTTGATAGCATAGCAAGTTTGATGTTCAAAAGAAATTTCTTTCCAAGAAAGATAGTGATACATGGAGTAGTCTTCAAACAATCAAGAAAGGGACAAAGAAACCTTGAATGATACAAGCATATGTGAGGACTTAAAAGAAAGCCCTAGAACTATCGTCATGTGTATATTCAAAAGATTTCCATAGGTCTAGCACATTCAAGAACACATCAAGCAATATCTACCTAAAAGTCACAGTTCATTACTCAACAACTTGGCCCATGCTTGATGTTCATTTTCCTCACACCAAGTAGTTGCCCACAAGAGATATTGGCTTTGTCATGGAAGTGCCATAAGAACAACCAAGGGAACATAGATGGTGAGTGTAAAATCTTAGGGTGATCCAAGTAGTCCACTAGGATCAATCCTTGCACCAAGAAGTTGAGCAAAAAAAAAAGGTAGCTAGTAACCTAGGATGTCTAGATAGGGATTTTGTTCGTAGTGTTCCTCTTGCACCCAATTAAGGGAAACCCCACCTTGTGGTGGGTAATAGACCTCACGGTCACAAGAACACCTTAAGTGTTCTTGCCTAGTGATCTCCCTATGGTCAAAATCCCATAAGTGATCACACTAAGCAAAGACAAACACTACATCTACCAAGGTTTTGTGTCCTTGATAGCCTTGAGTTTATAGTGGGTTGGAAGAACTAGGTAATTTTCTTGTCCCCACTTGGGTCATTCCTCTCAGGTTGTCTGAGAGTAGACCCTCTAAAGGATCTGACTACCACAAAATGGATCCACTCTCAAGGGTCATGATTTTTGATTCACCTCAAGGGTGAAGAGCATACTCTCCTACCTTAATTACTTCCCCTAAACACACCAAGAAGATTCAATCATCCCCTTTCTTTTGAAAATCCAAAGGTGGGTCAAAATTTTTGATTCACCACAAGGGTGAAGAGCATACTCTCCTATTATCAAAGAACCTCAATCACAAGTTTAATGTGCCTAGGAAATGAAAATGACTAGTAGAGTGTCGCACATGAAAGTGAATTAACCCTCTTAACTTAGGCAAGATTTTGAAAATAAATGCCACAATTTAAGCAAAAACAAAAGTTTAGGCTTACCTTGTTCAAAGTTAGCAAAGGCTAGGCACATTTTTAAGGATCTTCAACATGTTTTTTTTTAAGTTCTTTGACTTGTGTTTTATAGACCACGTGTAGAAATCCAAATTTTGTATGAAATTCTCTTGGCATCATCCCAAACTTGCAATAAAATATTCAAATTAGACTTCCATGATTTGGGTTGTAAGTTTTATTTTATGAAAAATCATTAAAAAAAATATTAGAAATTAATTAATGATCATACAAATCTAAAAAAATTATTGTGAGTTTAATTCAACATCCACAACATGCAAAAAAAAATCAGATTAAAGTTCAACTATTTATGGCTGAAATTAATTTTTTAACATGAAAATCATTTAAAAAATTATTTAAAAATAATCACCGCTTTGAAAAATCTAAAATTGTTTTGGTGAGGCCGAGACATTATTTGAAACCTACAATAAAAAATCCAGCCTAATTCTGCAATAAAAATGTTAGAATAAAATAAAATAAATCCAAATATTCAAGGAGGCTTTGTCATGCCCCATGGTAGGCACCAAAAATGTACACTAAGAAAAGTGCACTTCTCTAAACCCTTCTATCCAACGTTTTCCATAGATTGGAAAGCTTGAGATGTCGTCTTAGAGCTCCCTAGTCATGGAGTGCAAGAGGCATACAAATGAGGACAAAAGAAGCTCTCAACTAAGCTTTAGAAACACAACCCTTGCTAGTAAACCCTAAGATGGAAGATTCTTTGAGTAAGAACAAGAATGCTAGTGTCAAAGAAATCTTGAATATGCATTGCAAGAATGACAGTAAAACTAAGATGAAATGCACAATGCAACTAAGCTAAGCAAATGCAAGTGTTACATCCATACTAATTAGACTATGTGAGCTAAGCTATTGTAAAAGAACTACATTAACATTCAACTATGCTAAAATGCTATATGCTTAAATTCCTTGGATGAGAGAATGTAGACAAGAAATAGAAGTTCTCCACAAGCATAAGTCTTCAATCCTACAACATAATAATAGCAAAAGAATGCCTATAAGAATGAGACAAGAAGCAAGAATCTCTCCACAAGCAAGAAGGTCTTCAAATCCTACAGCATAATATTAGCCAAAATGATATATTTTTTCCCTCTTGGAATGCCTCCTATTTATATATTTTTCTCAAAGAGTTTGGGGTAGAGTTTAGGATTTACCATGGTGAGATTTAGATGAATTAAAAATCATTTGTATGAGACACACTTTGAATAGAATATTCATAGTGGGGAATCCATTAGATTTTATAATTCAAAGTGGGGATTCCACTTTGAATAAAATAGTCATAGTGGAGATCCCATTATGACTATTCAGAATATCAAATTCATATTAGATTTTATAAATCAAAGTGGGGATCCCACTTTGAATAAAAAATTCATAGTGGAGATCCCATTATTATTATACAAAATATCAAATTCATAGTGGAGAGCCAATTAGAGTTTTATACTTTAAAGTGAGAATCCCACTTTAAATAAAATAGTCATAGTAGAGATCCCATTAGGGATTTTATAATTCAAAGTGGAGATCCCACTTTGAATAAAATAGTCATAGTGGAGATCCCATTAGGGATTTTATAATTCAAAGTGGTGATCCCACTATGAATAAACAATGATATCATGGATCCCCCTATGAATAGAATATTCATTTATGGACAGAGGGCCCCTTATCAATATAAACTTGATTTCAAGGATAATGACTCATTTCCTTTTATTCAAAAATTAATATTCATGTGTCATTTGTGAATGGGTTCAAATTTGAATTAAATTAGAATGTCTAGCATTTGAATAAATTCAAATGTATAGCCATCCTAGGTAGAAATGAGAGCTTAATGAGTATGAGCTAGAATTTGATTCAGTGATTGTTCCATTTTGCTTGATTTGATCATAAGAATTGATGAATTTAGCAATTTGATTTTGCTGGGCCAATTTTTGGTGATTACACTTACATTTCACCACCAAACATTTTGGTGAACTCAACAAGTGCCTCCTTGTGGATTTTGGAGTTATCTCCTTTGATTTCCATTATTTATTTCTTGGAACCATGTGTTTACCTTCTTTTGGTGATCCTGACTTGTGCATCATCTTTTTGGTATTGGATTGAGCTATATTTTGTGTGTGGTTAGATTTTTCTTTTTATGCTCTTTTGTATGGTTATATTTCATTAGAGTTTTCTTTTGTGATCTCTCATTTTATTAGCTTAATTATATCAATTCCAAGCTATATCATTCTCATTATGAGAATTTGTAGACTCATGGACTCCTTTGATCATGATTCTTCTTTTCCTCCCTAGGCTCATGATGACACCAACATCTTTCCTCAAGATATCAACCATGTTATGGACCATAACCTTGTCATTCTTCCAATGATGAATATGAATCTATAAGAGTCCCTCCTTCCCAAGTTGATAATGTTAGCATGAATTTTGATGATATTCCTATGGAGGAGATTCAATGAAATTTTGGAGATTTTATTGAGTACTTATGTGTTGCATTCATGACTTGGTTTGTCATTGATGCCAACATATATGTATCTTGGTTCAAAAAGTCAAAGTTGCATAGAGAGATTTGGTTAGTTAGGTTAACAACTCCAAATTCATGTTTTGTGATCTTAGAATCATGTTTGTGGATATGTCTTTATTGTGTGTGTGTGTGTGTGTGTGTGTGTGTGTGTGTGTGTGTGTGTGTGTGTGTGTTCATAGAAAGTTATTCGGCAATTTGTGCGAGTTTCAAAAAATTATGTGAAGACTAGCTAGAGTACACTTTGCAAGAAATAGTTTACTGATAAATCTATTATATCTATTGAGTGAAATGGGATCTATTAAAACAAGGTTAGAGTGGTAGAAGATGTGTTTTTTATGATATATTTGAGGTAGTAGATGCTAGTGATGATTTTGTGATGGCCACTAAAGTGCAATTTATCATATGTTCACTGTTGGGTTGACTGTGTGTTGGAATTTGTTTTGGGATGTGTAATTATAATGTAGCATGAAATGTATTATATTAATGAGGTCCTTTATTATTTATTGTACATTGGGGAAGACCCAAGGTTTACTCACTTATTGTTAGGATTAGGTATAAAAGAAATATGTTTTTCTTGGTTGTGTTGTAATGTCATTTTGATTGTAATTGATGATTGATGTTGAGGATGTAAATTTTATGAGATCATAGCATAGGATGATGTTTATGATGTGTTGAGAGTGTCAAAGGAACCATATCAACAAAGAATTTTTTGTATCAGTCATTTCACCCTTGGATATCTTATCCTATAATTGTTTTGTGAAGACGGCTTTGAAGCAATTTGGACAGTGGGTTCAGTTGACTTTCTATTAGCTCTTAACATGGTTGGAATATTCTAATAGGAATTCAATGTCTCGTAAAAAGGACTACATGTACTGGTTGTATATATTTTCTCCTAACAGAGTCTTATCCTTTTACAAGGAACTTTAATATTAGTACATTATCTTATGGGAATCATTGCTACCAAGGTTTTCCTTCTAGTCAAGGGCTTCACTAGTTAACAAATCAAGTGTTATTATTTAGGATTATTATCTTGTGGATACGAATCATAAGTTTTGGATTTGATAAAGTTAATTTGAATTATTTAAGCACACAATTGATTGACCTCCCCCCAGTTGGTGGACTAACAATTACTATCAGAGCCTTAGGTCATTGATCAGGAAGTTTAACAAGTTAAGGAGATCCATGACATTCAAGAAGGAAAGTATAGAATTTTGTAGAGAGAACTATGAAAATAGGAAGGAGAAGATGAAGACATAATTTATTTGCATGGCTATTGACTATTGGTTGGTTACGAGGGATTAGAAGACTGTGGTGAAAGAGAAAGACCTTGAATCAAGTTCTTTTGATAATATGAATTATTTATGTTTAACATGTATGCAAGGGAAGCACTGATTACTACACTACTTGAACTAGAATTTGTTAAGGTAAAGAATTTGCAACTTTCTTATGAGATTTGGATTAGATAAGAAGATCATTTTGAAGGTGATCACTATGTGAAGAAATCTAAATGATAGAATTGGAAAGATGTTTTTGATAGTGCTAAGATGCAAGACGATGAAACTATAAGGTCATACTTTCAAAGGATAGTAGAGATTGTTACAGACATAAAAAGTTGTGTAGAAACTATTTCAGAAGATGAAGTTGTGTGGAAGATCTTGAGGTCATTTCCACCTTTTAATGAGAAAAAGGTAATAAAGTGAAAGAATTTATTATTGTTATACCTAAATTTAGCAATGAAACATTGTCTAGAAAGCTACAATAATTTTAACAAAGATTGAAGAAAAAGCATAATCAAACAAGAAAAGAGACTACTTTCAAAATTAATGTTAAAATAGACAAAAGAGCATTAACCAAAAGTGCAAGCACAAGTAGAGACTATGTTAGAGATTGGGATACTAAGAAAGAGAAGGAATGGAAGATAGATGAAGGTTTTGCATTACTCATGAAAAGAGAACCTAAAGGTAAGAAATATTTTGCTTGTTATACTTGCAAAGAGTTTGGTCATTTTTCATGTCAATGTCCTAAGAGAGAAAGGAAGGTAAAACTTGGGAGGCCTTATAAGTCATAGATTACAAAATATTATTTCTTTGTTGATGAAGATGATGAATTTAACTTCAAAGCTATAAATTTCCTAGAATTTTATGATGAAGATGATCAAATTTGATTTGCTGCTATTAAAGAAGAAAGTTTTGAAAAAGGAGAAAAAGAATTAGTATCATGTGTAGAAAAAAAAGATTAGATTGGATTATATATAGTAGATGTGATATGAATAAATTTGTTGAATTTAACAGTTATGATGGAGGAGTAGTTAGATTTGTAAATAATGCACCATGTCCTATTAAAGGGAAAGGATCTAATACACTTGATGGGAAAACTAACACTGAAAATGTTTTTTTGTTGATGGATTGAAACATAACTTGTTAAGTGTTGGACAAGTTGTTGATAAGGGATATCTTTTGCAATTCATTGAGAAGCTGTGCATAATCAAAGAAAGGATGGTAAATTGATTGGAATGGGTACAAGAACTAAAGGTAATGTTTTTCAATTGAATCCTACTAAGATAACATGTTTGGTTGCTGAATTGAATGATAATTGGTTATGACATAAGAGAATATGCTATATAAATTTTGATAACATTGTGAAGATTAGCATAACAAATTCAATAAGAAATCTACCTAATATTATGAAACCTCCTAACTTGGTTTGCAAGGAATGTGTAATGGAAAACTAGAAGAAGGACTCTTTTCTAAGAAATATATTTGCTACATTAGAGAAATTAGAGATTGTACACATAGATTTATGTAGTCTTACAAGAAAAGAGTATTTTATGGTGAAAGGTACTTTATTCTTTTCATTGATGATTTTACAAGAATGATGTGGGTAGCGTTTCTTAAGGAGAAATCTAAAGCTTTTGAGAAATTCAAGTTATTCAAGAGGAGGAGAATTTACATCATATTAGTTCAATGTTTGTTATGAAGACAATGGGATTAAGAGACAACTTTCAGCTCTTAAAACACCACAACATAATGGAATAGTAAAAAGAAGGAACATGTCAATGAGTGAAGCAGCTAGAGATATGATGCTTGAAGGTAATGTATCTATTATCTATTGGAGAGAAATAGTTAACACTTATGTGAAATATTGTTGCATTGTTAAATTGAATCATTTAGTTTTTAATTCAAATGTTGACCAAGGTGTGTACAAGGTTGTGTGCTATAGTGATAATCTAAAGAGACTCAATGATTGGGGGGTTTTTGCAATATAAATAGTGGTTGACTTGTTATTTTGGGGTTATTTGGAGAAATCCATAACTCTTTTGATCTAATCTACTCTAACAAAGTTTCTAAAGTTCTCACTCACTCCCAATTCAAATCCTAGAATAGATTTATAACATGTTCACTTCCTATTTAGCAATTAAGAGAATAATAATAAGAATTCAATTTAATCTATATGAAAAAACATTTTACTAAAGATGACATAACTTAACTAATTAATAAGAAAAATACTTCTACTTTGACAAATGCAACAAATAATTTCTTTTAACTTTTAACTATGTCTTTATCTACTAAAAACTATTCAAACAAATAGTATCCCTACTTTAATTACATCTTGAATTAACAAGAATTGAAATGATTTCTATAGTTGAAAATAACAAACTTTCTAAAAATTATAGTGATAAAATATACCTTGACATTCAGATCCATATGAGCATAATGACTTCCATATTCAATGAATTCAAAACACAAATATTATACAAGTAATTCCTTCTATTATCTAATCATTAATGCTAATTCTAAAAACAACTTACTAATTGTAAAATACTAACAAAACTATCAACTAGCTTCCTAAACTCTCATACTTTTAACCAACTTCCTATTACTAAGTAGCATACCCATAATAGAGTAGCAATGGAATATATATAGTATTCCTTATTTGAAAAATAAAACAACAATTTGAATGTTCAGAATTGACCAAAAGAAAACAAAAGAGAACTATGAGTTATGTAAACAATAGTCTAAATGTTCAAGATTGAGCAAAAGAAATTAAAATAGAACTATGAGTTCTATAAACAACAATGAAGTAGAATAAATAAGTGGACTGACTATATCAAATACATGCCAATTGCGCATGAAATGCATAATTCTTATTTAGTTTATCTGATTGTATTCTTCTAATTCTATCATTCAAACTTCACTTATGTGGAACTTTTTGTGCATAAAGTTTGGCATCTTTCCAAATATCTTGTCTTCAAATTTGTGAGTATCTCATAAATGATAAAATGCATAATAATGCCATAGATTCACAAAATCTATTCAAATCGATAAGAACAAAATATGCATTACCATTCAAATATTAACATTAATTCATTAAATCAAAATTAACTTTAAGAGTCAATAATCTAAGTATAAATGCATATACAACTTATTATTTACACATTAATATTCAAAAGATGTTGTTTGGGTTATTGAAAATAGGAATAAAAGATGTATTAAATAATGCTCATCATTTTCTCCCCTCCCTGAGCTAAACATTGTCCTCATCATGGTGGATTTGACAAGTTTATGTTCTCCTCATCTATATAGACACTTAGACACATTTCTCCAAAATTATATGCAAGATATTTGTTGAGATAATGGGTGTTGCACACATTGCATAATATTGTTATTTTATTATTTTATTTTATTATGTAATGTTGTACCTAGATGGGCATGCAACATGTAAAGATTCCCATGGAATATTCTTGATGAGTTGTATTGTAACATTGTGATAATATTTCATGTAATTATTTAATATTGGAGAAAAGAATTAAATGCCCAATATTAAATGTGGGGTCAGTGGGTTAGGTAGCACATGGTTTTAGCACATGGTTTATGTAATACCACTTAGTGGTTTTGTGGCACTTGCTACTATATAAGCAGCCACAAGGGTAGTTGTTGTAAAGAGAGTAAGAGTGAAAAAGGCAAGAGTCAAGTGGGACAAGGCTTGACAGGTTAGCCAAGGGAGCATTTGTGAAGGTTGGAAGCATGGCATGGGATGTGTGGATTGATGCTTGTTCACATAGTTTGCTCGGTTGTGGCTATGGCCATGAAGGCTTCCATGGTTATATGGCAATGGTATTTTTGTTGAATAATACATGGTGATGGATGCTTTTGGAGGCTGGGTTTTTCTCTCAATGAGGGTTTCCCAGAGTATATCTTGTGTCACAATTTTGTGGGTATGTTGTCTATTCTCTTGCATGTGGATTTTAATTCTGTGTTTATTTCAGATCTATTATGGGTTATGTGGAAATAGTTATTATTTCTTTATTGCCAAGTTTCCTTAAAAAGTAGTATCAGAGCTTGGTTTTGGCCTGGTCATGGGTTCAAATCTCCCTGGTGCCTTCCCGACCCGCGTAAGCACCTGGTATGCGCATCGAGCGGGAGATTGTTGGGTGATGCAACGCGCTCCCCTGCCCATAGGTGGTTAATTATGTGGTGTTCCATGTTCACTAATAGTCATGGATTTTTGGTGCAATGGAAAATGGGCCCTACAATTGGTATCAGAGCTATGGTTTTATTATTGTAACCCTAGATTGAATCCATGAGAATGCATGAGAGCATAAAAGAAAGGGCAAGATATATTGCAGATCTGAGGGTTTTGGATTTGTTGTTATGATGGGATGTTAAAATATTTGGGCATGTGAAGTTGTTGGACAAAAGGATTTTTGGGATGTTTCATTTAAATGAGGGTTTTGGGGGGTAGCATGTAGAAATGACCTCCTGGGTAAAAACAGACCTCACCATTGGATCTGGGTCAACATTTCCATAAATTTTGATATATAATATGCCCTAGTTTGGCCATGTTCAGAGGAAATGAAAAAGTTTTTTTTGGTTTCAGCCCATGATGGCCATCAAATTTAATCCCATCGGAATTTTCGTCACCAGAAAAAATAAAAAATAAAAAATTGCAGTGAAAATGGTAAAAAGACTGTCTTAGTAAAACGGTCATAACTTTCTCTCAGAATATCGAATTTCAGAGTTCTTATAGGCGTTGGAAAGCTAATTTAGAGCACTACAACATGGTGTAGGTTTGGTTCTGTGATTTTGAGATTTTGTTAAGTTTTAAGAGCCCTAAACTTATATGTTATTTATTTTGAGCACGGATTGGGGCATAACTTTGGCATATGGAGTCGGATTTTGGACTTTAAGTAGTCAATGAAAAGCTCTTGGAGAGCTCTACACATTGGTTTAGATTTGGTGTAGGTTTGGCATGATTTATTTGGTGATATATTTATCTGAACAATTTATAGGTATATTTTGACTATGGCAACATTGTCAGTTTATGGCATTGGAAGATTTAAGATTTGATGTCATTGTATAATCAGTTCATTATTCAGATTGGTCTCATGATGATTTTTTTTCTTCATGTAGAAGGGACGAGATGTTGTTACTAGGTACAGTCACGGTGGAGAATTGTGGTTGACTATTTTATGCTGACAGGTTGGACACTTGAAACGATAGATGGTCGGTTCATGGATGTGATCATGGTGTCATAAATTTTGGCATGACATGATTAGTTATATAGGTACATCCTTGATGTTCATTAGCTTGGATTTTTTATTCAGTTATGATGGTATATCTTCTTGGTTGATCATGGTTATTTGATTTCTTTTGAGGAGCTCATGATATGAACTTTGAGTTCTTTTATGGTTTAATGCCTTGGTTGATTCTCATGGTTAGAAGATGGTTATTTTTCATCATGATGTCATGGATAGCTTGGATACATGGTCTAGTGGGAGCTTGTGACAATGATGAGGTGATAGTGCAGGATTAGTTCCTAGTTTGGTTTATATCTTCTTGGTTTGGAGAGGATGGATTTTATGATGCCATAGGTGACTTGGTACCACGGTTGAGTGGAATTTGTTGGCATTGATATATTTATTGAGTGTTTGTAGATGTTGGAGGTTTTTCTTAGATCCTATTGCTGCAAAAGCATCTTTGACATTTGCATGGTGCACTTGTTATCTTCATGGTGTGTGGAGATGGTTCTTCATGGTATGTGGAGATGGTTTTCTTCATGGTGTGTGGAGATGGTTGCATCTTGAGGACGCATAGGGTTCTTGGCAAAGGTGTGGTTTATGCTTTTATTTGGCATGTTATCCTTGGTATGAGGATGGTTTCATTATTATGTCATGGTATACTCTTGATACACGTTTAGAGTTGTGACATGTTATGGTGTGTTCATATGGAGCATGTTATCTTTTTTGGTTGAGATGGTTTAGATCATGTTGTCATGTTTACATTCCTGAGGCCATGGTTGGAACATTGACATTGATCTTGGTTTAGTTTCTTGGTATTGAGTACACTGATCATAAGATGGATACTTCATGATATTGTTATGTTGCATTTGGAATTGGCATGGATTGATTGGTTATAGGTGCTCATGGATACTTAGAGACGATGGTGACACTAATTTTTCTTGGATTAGAGAAGTATTTGTTGGGACAGTTGATGGTTTGAACAGGAAGTCCGAGGGGCAGTCACCTGATATGTACTTGAGAGGAGATTGTTCTTAGATGAGTCTTGGTTGGAGACTTGTGTATCTTGATGAGCATTCTCATTCCCCACTCTTGGTCTACTCGATGGTTTGCTACTTGAGAGGTATAGCCCGTTGTTTCTCTTAGTTGCATTATATTTATGCTTATTTTTCATGGATATGGATTTTGAGCTATGGTACATGAGT
Organism: Cupressus sempervirens; assembly: GCA_028749045.1. Lineage (NCBI taxonomy): Eukaryota > Viridiplantae > Streptophyta > Pinopsida > Cupressales > Cupressaceae > Cupressus > Cupressus sempervirens. The sequence goes on from CM053790.1 coordinate 807,893,607, forward strand.
TAGTTCTGGAGGGTTCATTTGGGAGATGGTTTTATATTGGGCATATTCCTTGGATTAGGAATGGTTATTCCTTGGTTTAGGAATGGTTTAATGAGTTTGATCTTCTTGTGAGAGGCTTACATCCATGATATGTTATATGGTATGGTTTGGGTGTTGTTGAGGCTTCTTGTTGGGGTTTTATGGAGGAGATCATACTTGCACAGTTTACATCTAGAGGTGTGTGTAGAAGGACATGGTACAGGTTATGATTTGCATGGTTTCTTCGGTCTTGGTTATCTTCCTGGATGTTTAGTTTTTCTTACATTGGATTTGAGATTGGTTGGAGATTGTGATCACTGATTTGTGCTCAAGCATGTCATGTGAGAGATGACATGGTTATTTCTTTATCTCTTTCCTCTGTTGGTTGTGGAGAATTTGGGAGACTAGTGGAGACTTTTTATGAGAGTTTTTTCTTGCAGGATATTGGTTTATGTATTGTGGATGTCCTTGATACTACATGGATTCACTTCTTTGAGATGTTGTGAGTGGATTGGTTATAGATTTGACATTATCTTTTGTAGTGGGAGCTTCTTGGTATATATGTGGCAGGTATTGCTCTTGAGGCTTGTGATTGCAGGTTGCAGATTGGATATGTCGGTGATATGAGATTCACTTGTTATACCTTTGAGGTATGGATAGTTGGATGGGTTTGGCACTTGCTGTGGGTGCTATTTCAACTATGGATATTTTGACAACTATGGATACATGTGATTACCTTTGGATCAGGTTTTTTTTTTTTTGTGTGTGCTTGGAATTTTAGTTGGTACAGGATTTTATGATATTCTAATGTGACAAGTTGGGTGGTTTTCTCTTTGGATGGCTTCTATGTATGTCCAGTGGCAGTGGCATAATAGGAGGTGAGATCGTTCATGTTTGAGATCATGCTGGATACTTTTATTTTGTTGCAGGTACCAGGATGGAGCACTTTTTGTATTTTGATCCATGATGGTGGATGTGCTAGGAGGGATTGTTCTCTTGTTCATTTATGTGGCTACGGATTGACCCTATGCAATGTATACAACAAGTGGGAGATTGTTGAGATAATGGGTGTTGCACAAATTGCATAATATTGTTATTTTATTATTTTATTTTATTATGTAATGTTGTACCTAGATGGACGTGCAACATGTAAAGATTCCCATGGAATATTTTTGATGAGTTGTATTGTAACATTGTGATAATATTTCATGTAATTATTTAATATTGGAGAAAAGAATTAAATGCCCAATATTAAATGTGGGGTCAGTGGGTTAGGTAGCACATAGTTTATGTAATACCACTTAGTGGTTTTGTGGGACTTGCTACTATATAAGCAGCCACAAGGGTAGTTGTTGTAGAGAGAGTAAGAGTGAAAAAGGCAAGATTCGAGTGGGACAAGGCTTGAAAAGTTAGCCAAGGGAGCATTTGTGAAGGTTGGAAGCATGGCATGGGATGTGTGGATTGATGCTTGTTCACATAGTTTTCTTGGTTGTGGCTATGGCCATGAAGGCTTCCATGGTTGTATGGCAATGGTATTTTTGCTGAATAATACATGGTGATGGATGCTTTTGGAGGCTGGGTTTTTCCCTCAATGAGGGTTTCCTAGGGTATATCTTGTGTCACAATTTTGTGGGTATGTTGTCTATTCTCTTGCATGTGGATTTTAATTCCATATTTATTTCAGATCTATTATGGGTTATGTGGAAACAGTTATTATTTCTTTATTGCCAAGTTTCCTTACAATATTCTCTTTCATGTTGATAACCATTGGTTATGATAATATCATGTCTCCAATCTCTTAAGTTGTCTATTTGGTGAATTAAATCTAGGAGTGGAACAAATGATCAAAGGAAGTCTAAATCACATTCCAACCCATCTAGTATGTTTTACTTTAATAATATTAAAAATCTCTCTCACTCTTTTTTTTACCAAATGAAATTATGAGGGGACATTGGTTTTGTTCATCTAATTCTAGGTGGAATAGAGTCATACCTCTCTCTTATGTCACCGCGGGCTTGGAATGTGAGACAATTGATTGCATCTTTGTAATCCCAAACATATTGTTGTAGATTATGCCTATACATTTTAGGTGTCACCAATTCATCCAATTTTATTGAGGTCCATTTTGAAAGGGAGTGTTTTTGGGTATTCATGTTTTACAATAAGACTCATCCTCTCTTGCATTTTAAGAAATCTATCATTTATTGCATCCCATTCTTTCTGATTTTGCATAAAAGAAATGAATGCCTGAAGTTGTAACTCACTGATACATAATTTGATGAAAGAATATGAATGATGACCCAACAAAAACCCATGAAAATAAAATTCACACATATTATTGAGAATTGTTGGAACACTTTTAGTTATAGTTAGCCATGAACTCAAAATCATCTTCATAGTCCAATTTCCTTTTTAGGCTAATTTGATTAATTTTCCAAGGAAGGAATTGTTCTTTGAGAAAAAATAATGCATGAGAATCCTGGGTATAAGAGAAATCTTGCATCACCCTAAAATATTTTTATTTTCAGTCTTTTATATTTTAGTAAGGACTAGTAGATATGGGGTTACTATTTCTGGGAACTTGCTATTTATAGTAAGTCTGTCATACAAGCTCGAAATATTCTCACTTTCTACATGAAGGTTCATTTTAGAATTATAAGCATAGTCCCTCTCCCATTTGAATTTTTTAAGTCATCTTGATGCATGCAACCTTGATGATCTTTCTTGGTGAGGAATTGTGACTGGGACCATGAGTGATCTATACCCTTGAGGTGATTGGATTTATGTTACTGTATCAGTTACTTTGATTATGCTTATGGCTGATTTATGAGATCATGATGTGATTTATGGTTCACTAAGGTTTGTGTCAATGGTTACTAGGATTGATGTGGTATCGTAATTTTGTTTTGTGATTACCCTAAGGTGTGTGTAGAGATTGCACTATGTACTATTACCATGTTACACTAGACTAGGTTCCTATAGCAGTGGTTAGTCATGTTTATGATTGTGTTCACTTATGTGTTTTAAGTGCCTTTTCATTTTTTTTTTACAACCATTATTAAATGCTTAAATAATTAGAAATGGATTTTCCATGTTGGATTCATTAGTTATGTGTTGTGTATATTTACCTTGTTATATTTTGATCCAAGAGATACTTGTTACTCACATTATGTTTTATGTTTGAGACATGACCTAAGGGTCAGATGTTATACTTTGATTTTAGTTGATCATATTGTATGATGATGCTATTTTGAGATGACAGTATGTTTTATGATGATATCTAGCTATCTGGTAATTGGACATATCTCTACTTATGTTATGCGATGGATTTAATGCTATGGTTATTTACTTCATTCCCACATTGTTATGCTTTATGTGAATGTGAGTGATGTAAATGTATTATTTCAGTATAATTAAATAAATCATTAAATTAGGTATTTAATAAATTTATTGCTTCAGCTATGTTGTTATATGCAATTGCACTTGATCATGTTTTTTAGTGTACAAGATTTATACCCCTGGCAATGGCACATGGAGTTAGTGATTTAGTCATTCATATTTTACCAATGTCATCCCTGTATGGTTGACATCTCTTATTTAAATGATTAATTAAACCTTCCAGTGATTTGATTAAATTTGGACTCATTGCATTATGTGATTAGACCCGTGATAGTGTCTGTGCATTTAGAGGTTCACATTGTCACAAAGGTTGTTAGGGAAATTCTGTGACTTTGGGGTTTTGGGGCTTTATTTTAATTTAATTTCCCACAGCTTTTCCATAGATAAATTCCTATTACAAGGAATAACCTATTTTCATTTGGGTTGATTTGGGGTTTCACTAGGTTGGTTGGTTATTTTTCTTAGTTGATTATTCACTCAAAAATTGAATAAATATCCAAAAAGGAATTTAATTCCTCACTTCTCACTTTTGAATTAGAAAGTTTGAGAGTCAAATCAAAAATTCTCTTCGTGAGGATTTACTATTTTGTTCATTGTGAGAGCTATGAGCATGGGATCATTTTGAGGTTGATCTTGTTGGATCCAACTCGGGGAGACCTAAGATTGCCATGATTTTCAACTACTTCTATGAGCTTTTTATTTTATAGTTCAAATTCCTAATTTTCCCTTTTGGTTATGAGGTAGGGCTCTCTCATTTTAATGTTTCTACTCCATTTCAACTTTTATTTTTTATAACCATTTGTTAGGAGGTTAAGAACTAGTGTTCCCCTCTATTTCTATATGCTAGATTTACCCAATTGGGTGGGTATGAGCATTTCCCTATTTTTTAGGATGATGGTTTGGGCTTTTGCACTATTATGTTGGTCATTTTTGCATACAGACTCCAAACCTAGATTTTATTTGATATTTGCACATTTTGTTCCCTAAGACCAAATGGCTTTTAATTTTGAGGTTTTTGAGTTTTGAGGTTTTTCACCTCATTTTACGTGCCACCCTATTTTCTTAGGTTTTCTTGAAATGATGTTGGTTGTAGACCCAAATTATCCATAGGATGTCAGTCAGACCATTGTTGCACTTTTTTATGTTGCATTGGGATGTGTGTTGCATGTGTACTCTTGACTTTGTGTTCAGTTGAGTGATTTTATACATGGTGATATTATTTCTTTTGGAACCTTTTATTACTTCATGGACACTAGGATTTGTGTAGAATCTATACTCCTAGATTGAGCTTAGTTGAGTGATTTCATGATGTCTAGTCTTGTTGCATCATTGGGATTCATGTAGAATCCATACTATCAAATTGAGGCTAGTTGAGTGTGTTGGCGCTCAAAATTACATTCCCATTTTGAGCATCTATTTCAAATTTTGAATCACTTTAAGCCCTATAAACAATTTTTGACGAGTTTGTACCCGACTATCAGTTTGAGGCCTAAGAGGTGTTTAATGCTTCTAACACCTTTCATTCAGTGCATCCACTTGTTTTAGGAAGTCAAATTGAGATTTTGAGTCATTTTGTGAAGTCCCATTTTGAGTAATTGTCAAATCTGCATTTTCACCAAAGTGTCAAATAGTGACAGGAGGCCATGTTTGCATATGAATATCTTGCACCCAATTATGTTTCATGACTTGCCACTTTGCGAGTATCTAGTGTCCATATTAGAGAGCCTATTTTTTATATTTCAAGTCATTTCGAGTCTGTTTGACTAGGTTTCAAATCCCTCAAAGTTGGTCATCTATTGTTGTCATTCTGATATGATTTATTCTAAATTCTGGAAGGCCCTGTTTGACAAGTTATAACTTTTTACCAGTTAACTCAAATGATGAAATTCTTTTGGTATTGCATTTTAGATTTCAAAGACATGTTATGTTCCAAGTTTGAGCTCATGACATATCCATTTGATCAGTTTTCAAACGTGATTCCAAATGCAATTTTTGATTTTTTACTAGTGTCAAGAAGTGCAGATTGATAAGTACCCCTGTTTGTGATGTTATAATTTGAGATATATGATAGGTGAGGTTGAATGGATTTTACCATTTTGTTTCTCTCTAAAAATACTTTTAAGTGTGCCAATTTTCAAGTCTTGACGAATCCATTTGCACACTTTCCCAGGTCATTTCCATTTGCAAAAATATTTTTTTGCCATTTTTTTAGTTTGCAAAATCTAAGTAGCCCACTTTGACCACTTGCCAAATGCGTCCAATTAATCGTCATGAGCCCAAACCATAGTTTTATACTCTCCTCATGATAGTGAACCAACACCCCATTTTTCAGTCTCCCAAGTGTCAATTTGTCTTGTATTTAGAGCCAAACACAAACACAATTTTGTGTTTTCTAACATGTCTGCTTGCAGGTAGTTCTGAGAGGTAAACTTTGATAGTTAATAACATTTGACTGGGAATTATTCATGATATGAGATTCAATAGGCTAGGAGTATGCATAACAAAGAATCAGTGCCCCATTTTTCAAAGCTTGGTCAAGTGTTTGTATCAATTTTTAAGGCTGGTCAAAGGACCTTGTTAGCCGGAAGTTGTAGTTTTCATATAAGTGATAAAATGAGCTTTAATTGCTGGCTCACTAATCGAACTTGATCCTAATTAGTTCAAGATGATCAATGGATCAATTTGACATTTCAATCATTCGAAAACAAAAAAAATATTAGCTGGACCCACTTTGGGGCCTGACTAATCTCATTAGATTGATGTGATACTTTGAAATGAAGATATGTTGATACGAGAGCATCATTATAAGTCAAATTGATGAGTAGGGTTTACTCATGATGAACCATGAAGACCCACTCACTCAAAAGGTGTGAAATGCTGAAGAAACTTATACCCAAAATTTGTAGCACTTGTTGGAATTTGCACAAGGGATGCTTATGAGCCTGAATTGTAAGGTGTAAAATTGAGCATAAGTTGACAGGAGTTGAGATGTGAAGGATAGTAAAGAATTAATGACCACATGAGAAGTAATTAAAAACCGATTGCTAGACTTGGACAATGATGTAAAGGCTAGTCATTTCAGTAACAATCTTATTCTTGAAAATACAAGGGGTCCTAATAGATCATCCCAACAATTGGATGGGCCTTGGAATGTGTCAAATAATTTTGAATCAAGGATTGTATTTACTATTCCTCTTGTAGACTCTAGTAAGGAGGATGGAAATGTTTTAGAGATACATCATGGGCCTTTGAATGAGGAGTGGAAGTGGCAGGGCACAATTGCTAGAGGAGGAACCCCAGTTTGTCAAGCCCACTGCTTTCCAGTGGGAAAAGTTCTTGATGCCACTTTGCCTAAATTTCTAAGTTGCACTGCGAGAACCAGTTTGGACATGTTTTCCACAAACCATGCCAAGGAAGGGGAGTTTGAGAGTTCCCATGCTAGGAAAAACATGTTTCAACTCATCAGAGGGCATGATTTTATAATAGGGAGAAACTAAGAAGAACGTTCATGCTCTCTCAGCTAAAGCACAAGACAAGCTGTAGGCACTACCCATAGAAAGAGGGAATCACCATTTTAAAACATTATCCACACAAAAAAAGGGGAAAGGATGCCCACATTAAAGATGCAAATGGCAAAGGAACCCATCCAAGGAAAGATGCAGTAGGGAAGCTAGAGAAGATGCCATGCAACATGTGAGAGGAAGCAGCCAAGTTGATGAAAGATTCAAAATGCAAAGACTAACACTATTGAAGGCACACAAGAAATGAAATAAAAATCTCCAAACCCATGATGTTAAAGAAGGAAGTCACCTACACCATTTGGAAGTGTAGATTCACAAAATAAAAAATCTACAGGGAGCCATATAAGCATGAACAAGGAAGAATACGTAGGAAGAAGGTAGCCCATGATAGGGGAAATATAGCTGGGGAGTCATTCAAGGGCAGTCTCATGAAGGAAGCCACATTAGCCCATGAAAAAAGAAGACTTGAAAGTTTGAAAGAAGATCACATACTGAAGGGTTAAGACTCAAGTAGACCATGTGAACAGTCAATAGCAGAAAGGGAGCTAACCAAGGAATTTAAAAAAGGGAAATGTCCATCGAGTAGGAGCAATAAACAAAGCAGCCAAAGAGCTTTGTCCCACATTGAGTGGGTGAAGGCTTTATTTACCTTTCAAATACCAAAATATGCACATTCCATTGTGTCTTAAGGACACCACCTATTAAAGGCAGTGCCCATGTATGGTGGGGCCCCTAGTCAACGTGCAAAGTGAATAAGTTTTGAACAAAGGAAATAAGTGGTCTAGATGAGAGACACATGGCAACCCACCATGTGAGTGGAAGGCCTAGATAGAAGTATTGCGATCTTATTCTCAAGCGTATGATCAAAGGTTGAAATGGAAGACTTCCTGATGATACGCTCATGAGGCCTAGCGTATGGGCATAATTTTTTTTTAAAAAGGTTCTAGGGATATGCTCAGGTTGTGAGAGCATAAAGGAGATTCACCTTATATGAGTATATAAGGTAAAATTAAGGGGTTCTGACCTTACGGGAGAGAGATATGGGATATTATTACAATATTAATATTCTCATTGTGCGTATGAATGTAAAGCTAAATTCAAAAGTCTCCGGTGCTATAGGGAAGGAATTAGGAAAATAAATTAATATTAAAATATTAATTAATTTAAAATATCTCAAATGTTGCATAGCTAATCAGATTCTGACAGGTGGCAAGGGGGAGAAAATAAAGTGAAAATAAAAATCAAATTCAAAGAAGCTTCAAACAAACATGATGATTTGCAATTGGAAAGATTTGAATAATTTAAAGTTTTTTATATATAGTTTTAACTATATAATTTTTTAAAAATTTCCATTTTATAATGACTATTCATTGCTTCGGAGTCTATTTTTCAAACTACTACCATGGGGGACATTTTTTTGTCCAAAATAGGCAGTATAGTATACCGTTGGAACCAAGAAGATCTAAATTTTCCATATATGAGGTCAGATTTTGCACAACAATTCACTGATTCGAGGACCAAAATTCATTTTAGAGTGTCAGAATCAGTTAGGAAACATATATTAGAGTCTATTGATGCTAAAATAAATCTTGGAAAATTTTGCATGCTTCTAGAGTTCATATTTTAACTAATTATGTTGTTGTTATGAGTTCAAATCAGGAATCAAAATCAAGTATTCTTCCTATCAAATATCTCAAATATTTTGTGCTAGTAGAGTCCAAATGATGAGGATTTGATTTTACAGTTGAGGGGAGAGATTAGAGAGATGTTTTCAGCTTCTTTGGAAAGAATTCTGAGGGGACACTTGTCATTGTTTGATCAAATTTGGGAATTCTTTTCTCCTTGATCATTCTCATTCTCTTTCTTGGTTAGGGGTTGGTAGTTTTCTCTGTGATACCAGTAGGGTTCCAATTTTTTTACTATCAAACCATGGTTGTTGATGGTTTTACTTCCTATCAATGGAGTTGAGCTCTAGCAGTGAAGGCCACACACTTGCACCTATGCAGATTTCTTTTCATTTTCATGTCTTGTTATTCTGAGGTAAATGGAATTTGATGCTAGATCATGTGAATTATTTGGAGTTACATTTAGTTTTACTATTTTATGTATTCAGTCTTGCTGATGGATGAATATACAAGGGGATTTACATGTATTATCTACATTTTCTTATTTTGTCTCCTAATTCTTCATATGCCATTAGCTTTGAGATTAAGTGAATAAGGTTCATTTGATTTAAGACATCTTGGATGAGTTGTGTATCAGGTCTATTGCTGCTTTTGATTCAAGGAGTCAAGTAAATGCTTCAATGTTCTAATAGGGTTTCTAGGTGTATGAAGGGGATATTTTGTAAAAATGGGATTTGAAGATTTTAGCTAACAAACTTAATTATAAAGAAAATAAGTTAGGTCATCTTGCTGGTAATGACTCTATGTTTCAATGGATAAGGTACTAATCACTAAATCATATGTAAGCTGAGATGAAAGCTATTAGCACAAATCCTTTTTAGTCAAATCAATTCAGTATTTCATGTTTTGTAGTGGGTTGAAAAGAATTAAACCTGACTTAGCTTATGGGTTCATAGGTTATGATCTATAGCTATTTCATTCCTATGTCATTGCATAAGTATTAGAAGATAAAGGGGTTTTCATTTGCAGTAAATAGGTTTAGATTTATGTTTAAATTGCACTATTACCATACATCAGAACCTCAAGGTTAACCCACCTAGGTCTTGCAGAGCCTAAAGTGAAGGAGTTATGCCTTATAGTTGGCCCAAGATTGCAATCAAGTGTATCTGTCATAGGAATTTGCTAGCCTTAGATGCATTTTTTTGGTTTCTTGGTCATTTTAAAATTGTTAAATCAGGAGCCAAAAAAATGGTGACTCTGCTAGGGAGTCTATGAGGAAATTCATTGTTAGAAGTACTGGAAGTTCTGATATAAATAGCATTGTCATGAAGTGTTTTTCATTGCTTTGCTAAAGATTCATGTTCCTCAGTCATGTTTTATCTATCTGTAGTAGTGAATTTGAGGTCGAATGTAAACTATATTGCTAAAAGGTCTTCATCTTTAGTCAATTCAACTAGTTGTTGTTTTGAAAGTCCTGTTGTAATTTCAAAGTCGAGAAAGTTATGTTTTAGCTTTGTGTAGAGGTTTCAAATTCAAGATAAATCTGAAGAGGTGTCTTCTATCTATTGTTGTTTCAAATTAGTTTGTGCTATTTTTAAGACTAATGCAATTCATGTCTCACTTAATGTGAGTGGCGACTCAAAGTTAATCTCTATACTAGTGTAGTTCTATACATGAATTGTGATCAGTTGTTGTAGGAGAAGAATAGATTCAAAGAGGTTGAAGCATTCAAAAGTTTGGTAAGATTTGTGATGTGCTAGTTCAAAAGGTTTAGTAAAGAATTGATGAGATTTTAGGTCTACTGTTGTAAGTGATGGACAGAGAACTTGCAGCCATCTGGATCTTGAGGTATTTTAATTTTCATGTATTACCTTTTCATGAAAATTGGTTGTTAAAAGGTAGTTTTCTCCATCAAGTGAGTTTCAAAACTAAGAGGAGGAGAATAGTTTGACAAAGTTTCATACACTTCATTGGATTAGGATTCAACTATTTTATTTAAGTTTGTGAAGTGTTTTTGAAGAGAGTTATTTAGTAGAAGGTTGTATAGATCTACTGTAAATTGTGAATATGCATGATTTTCTGTATTGAAAGTCTAGTTCAAAATTTACAAGTGATAAATAGTTTCAAAATATTTTTCACTAAGTTTGAGTGGCAACTCTAGTCAAAATCTTTGTGCCAATGCATGGTTTGTTTTAATTTCAAAGGCTTTCAGTATTTGTGGGCAGATCTAATTTGTTGGGGAAGAGAAATTATCAGTTTCTTGATTAATGGTTTATGTGGTTTCTTGTATCTACTAAAGTAGTTGATCTCAAAAGTTCAATCATTTTTGTGATTTCATTTTCCTCTTCAAGGAGGTGGCAGCTATACAAAGGATTTTATCTCCGGTGTGAAGGATTTTATATTTGCACCTATGCCAATTAGCAAATTAGAGGTTTAATGCAGCAACACATAAAGGTATTTTCAATTTTCATATATTTATTGTTCATGAAAGTTGAATGATGGAAATGGTTGCCTCCATCTAGTGGTTTTAGCACTAAGAAAATAGAGGTAGGTGTTTGATAGTTTATAAGATGGAATTAGAATCTAGGTCTGAAAGTGATGTGCCAACCCTTGAAGGTGTTTGTGCAAATATTGCTAGTTTGAAAAGAAAGATGCATGATAAGACTATCATAACAATAAGAAATACAATTGGTGATACTAAGGATCTTAGTTGATTTCAAATTTACATGAAGTTCAAATAAGTAGTTATGAATCTTGATGATTTTTTTAGACCTGAGGAGTCTTCATGGCCAATGGTACTCTTAGAAGTTTTTATGCTGCATTCAATTGATTGTTCAACAAAGTCAAGAATAGATAAGATTTATGAAATCCAAGATTTTATCATGGATATTGAAAGTGCTTTAAATACTAATGAATATAATGATAATGAATGCAATGAGTTCGTTGAAAATGATGTTAAAGATGAAGAGTCTTAGTTTTATGAATCAAAGGATAGTAATCAGCAATTTGATGATATGCATAATGTGGATTCATCTTTTTATGATGATGAGTATAAAAAAGAGAAAAAGTGTAACAATAGTAAGAATTCTTCTTCTAGTGATGAATATGAATGTGTTACGATACCAGTTGTTGAGGTATTGTCTAAAGAAGAAGATCTATGTGATAGTCCAAATTCTAATTTTTCACAATGTATTCCTAACAAGTTTTCTTTTATAAATGTTTCAAGTTATCCAGATAATGATCACAGCCAAGGAAAAGAAACTAGTAGTGAAGTCTTGTTAAGTGTTAATGAGAATTTTGATTTTTTGGCTCATGATTTTGAAAGGTATAATAATCTATCTAAGGTTGCTTGTGTTTTGTCACATTTTGCAATTTCATATGGTGAAGCCATTTCCCCCAAATTTGATGTTGAAGATGATATAGTTTCAGAATATGCTTTGTCAAGTTTGGAAGGTGTATGTGATGGTAGTTCATACATTAATACACATTAGGACTTATACGTTGAGAATGAAGATGTAGAGATAAAGTCTATTGCTGATTCATTTTCTTCTTGTTTTCATGAATTCGAGATACATTCAAACTATTCATGTGATAAAGAAAGTAATACTAATGCAGTGGTTTGTTCTAGTGAGTTATTTGAGGAAGAAATTGATATGGATCAACATATTGTGAGAAGGAAATTTCATGATGATTCTTGTGATTTGGTATCTAATCATTTTTTGGAATGTAAAGAAAATGTAGCATTTTTTCAATCTAATTTATGGAGTACTAATATTATAGACAGGGAGAAAGCAGATTTTTCGTTCCCTTCACATCCGAAGGAACAAGGTGAGTTACCATCTGATTCACGTAACTTGTTGAATGAATTAGAATACCAAGCTTTTGTGTTTCTAGTTGAAGGAATCCATTATTTAGTTAGTGGTGATCAATTTCAATTTGATGTTAGTTGTTATGATCATGTTGATTCATTTTTTCATAGTGAGCAAGATGAAGATAGTACATCTGATTTTCATATGCACTATGGAAGTGATGATAATAGTTTTGTTTTGCCTAACAAAATGATTGAAAGTGCTGATGTATTGGGTGAAATGAAGGACAGATAATTTTATTTTACCTCAAGACAATGTTAATGAGAATCAGGTATACGATAGAGGTAAGAAGTTTTGAAGACTTTCTAGTGGCCCGGGACCATCATTTGTGCATATTATGAGTAGATTTCTTGCTTTCAATAAAGTTTTTCGAGAGAGGTTTTTGTTGTTAGTGGGTGGTCTACTTATCCTAGAGATATGAATCCTTGCCATGCCCATAAGGGACATGCATCCCCAGACAGAGCCACTATTGGCACTCAAAATTGTGTTCCCATTTTGAGTGTCTTTTTCAAATTTTGAATCACTTTAAGCCCTATAAACACTTTTTGATGAGTTTGTACCCAGTTGTTATTTTGAGGCCTAAGAGGTGTTTAATTCTTCTAACACCTTTTATTCAGTGCATCCACTTGTTTCATGAAGTCAAATTGAGATTTTGAGTCATTTTGTGAAGTCCCATTTTAAGTAATTGTCAAATCTACATTTTCACCCAAGTGTCAAATAGTGATAGGAGGCTATGTTTGCATATGAATATCTTGCACCCAATTATGTTTCATGAATTTCCACTTTGGGAGTATCTAGTGACCATACCAAAGAGCCTATGTTTTAGATTTTGAGTCATTTGAGTCCATTTGACTAGGTTTTGAATCCCTCAAAGTTGGTCATCTATTGTTGTCATGCTGATATGATTTATTATGAATTCTGGAAGGCCCTATTTGATGAGTTATAACTTTTGACCAATTGACTCAAATGATGAAATTCCATTTGCATTTTATTTTAGAGGTCAAAGACATGTTATGTTTCAAGTTTGATCTTATGACAAATCCATTTGATCATCTTTCAAATGTGATTCCAAATGCAATTTATGACTTTTTATTGGTGTCAAGAAGAGCAGATTAATCAGTACCCCTATTTGTGATGTTATAATTTGAGATATATGATAGGTGAGGTTGAATGGATTGTACCACTATGTTTTCCTCTAAAATTACTTCAAGTGTGACAATTTTCAATTCTTGAAAAATCCATTTGCACACTTTCCCAGGTCATTTCCATTTGCAAACATGTTTTTCTGCCATTGTTTCAATTTGTAAAATCAAAGTAGCCCACTTTGACCACTTTCCAAATGCGTCCAATTAATCATCATGATCCTAAATCATACATTTATACTCTCCTCATGATAGTGAACCAATGCCCCAATTTTTGTTCTCCCAAGTGTCAGTTTGCCTTATTTTCAGAGCCAAACCTGAACGTGATTTTGTGTTTTCTAACATGTTTGCTTGCAGGCAGTTTTGAGAGGTCAACTTTGACAGTCAATATCTTTTGACTAGAAATTCATCATGAGATGAGATTCAACAAGGTAGGAGTATGTAGAAAAAGAATTAGTGCCCTAGTTTTCAAAGCTTGGTCAGGTGTTTGGATCAATTTTTAAGGCTGATCAAAGGACCCTATTAGCCAAAAGTTTTAGTTTATAGATAAGTGATAAAATGATCTTTACTTGATGGTTCACTGATCAAACTTAATTCTAATCAATTCGAGATAATCAATGGATCAATTTGACATTTTAGCCATTCAAAAACAAAACAAAAAATAGCTGGACCCACTTTGGGGCTCGACTAATGTCGTCAGATTGATGTGATACTTGGAAATGAAGGTATGTTGATACGAGAACATAATTGAAAGTCAAATTGATGAGTAGGGTTTACTTGTGATGAACCATGAAGACCCACTCACTCAAAAGGTCTGAAAATGCCAAAGAAACTTAGACCCAAAATTTGCAACACTTGTTGGAATTTGCACCAAGGATGCTTATGAGCTTGAATTGTAAGGTGTAAAGTTAAGCATAAGTTGAAAGGATTTGAGATGTAAAGGATAATAAAGAATTAATGACCCCATGAAAAGTAATTAAAAACTAATTGCTAGACTTGGACAATGATGTCGAGGCTAATCATTGTAGTAACAATCTTATTCCTAGAAATACAAGGCATCCTAATAGATCATCCCAATAGTTGGATGGTCCTTGGAATGTGCCGAATAATTTTGAATCAAGTATTGTATTTACTATTCCTCCTCTAGACTCTGGCAAGTGGGATGGACATGTTTTAGAGACACATCATGGGCCTTTGAATGAGGAGTGGAAGTGGTGAGGCATAATTGCTAGAGGAGGAACCCCAATTTGTTGAGCCCACTACTTTCTAATGCGAAAATTTCTTGATGCCACTTTGCCATAATTTCTTAGTTGCACTACAAGAATTGGTTTGGACATGTTTTCCATAGACCATGCCAAGGAAGGGGAGTTTGAGAGTTCCCATGCCAGGCAAAACATGATTCAACTCATCAGAGGGCACACCTTTATAACAAGGAAAAAATAAGGAGAACATTCATGCTCTCTCAACTAAAGCACAAGACAAGCCATAGGCACTACCCACAGCAAGAGGGAATTTCCATTTTAAAACATGATCCTCATGAACAAAGGGACAAGGAAGCTTGTATTAAAGATATAAAGGGAAAAGGAACCCGTCTGAGGTAAGGTGCGACAAGGGAGCTAGAGAAGACACCATGCAACATGTGAGAGGAAGTAGCCAAGTCAATGAAAACTTCAAAGAGTAGAGACTCACACTATTATAGGCATACAGGAAATGAAATAAAAACCTCCAAACCCATGTTGTTAAAGAAGGAAGTCGCCTATGCCATTTAGAAGTGCAGATTCACAACAAACAAAAATCTGCAAGGAGCCATATAAGTATGAATAGGGAAGAATACATAGGAAGAAGGCAGCCCACAATAAAGGAAATATAGCTGGGGAGTCATTCAAGGGTAGTCTCACACAGGAAGCCACATCAGCCCATGGTAGAAAGGAGACTTGAAAGTCTGGAAAAAGATCATGCGCTAAAAGGTTAACACTTAGGCAGACCATGTGAATAGTCAACGCTAGAAAGGGAGCTAGCCAAGGCATTTAAAAAAGGGAAATGTCCATAAAGTAGGAGCAATAAACAAAGTAGCCAAAGAGCTTTGTCCCACACTGAGTGGGTGAAGGCTTTATTTACCTTTCAAATACCAAAATACGCACATTCCATTGTATCTTAAGGACACCACCTATAAATGGCAGTGCCCATGTGTGGTGGTGCCCCTCGGCGACGTGCAATGTGAAAAAGTTTTGAATGAAGGAAATAAGTAGTTTAGATGAGAGACACGTGGTGGCCCACCATGTGAGTAGAAGGCTTAGCATAGAAGTATTGTGATCTTATGCTCAAGCGTATGATCGGAGGTTGAAAATGGAAGGCTTCCCAATGATATGCTCATGAGGCCCAGCGTATGGTCATAAAATAGTTTTAAAAAGGCTCCAAGGATACACTCAGGTCATGAGAACATAAAGGAGATTCACCTTGTATGAGTGTAAAAGGTAAAATTAAGGGGTTCCAACCTTACAGAAGAGAGATATGGGATATTATTAAAATATTAATATTCTCATTGTGCATATGAATGTAAAGCCAAATTCAAAAGCCTCTAGTGCTATGGGGAAGGAATTAAGAAAATTAATTAATATTAAAATATTAATTAATTTAAGATATCTC
Source organism: Cupressus sempervirens (assembly GCA_028749045.1). Classification (NCBI taxonomy): domain Eukaryota; kingdom Viridiplantae; phylum Streptophyta; class Pinopsida; order Cupressales; family Cupressaceae; genus Cupressus; species Cupressus sempervirens. Next base: position 807,909,827 of record CM053790.1, read on the forward strand.
AAATGTTTCATAGTCAATTAGATTTCTGACAAGTGGCAAGGGGGAGAAGATAAAGCGAAAATAAAAATCAAATTCAAAGTAGCTTCAAACACACATGATGATTTGCAATTGGAAAGATTTGAAAATTTAAAGTTTTTTATATATAGTTTTAACTATATAAGTTTTAAAAAATTTCCTTTTTATAATGATTGTTCATGGCTTGGGAGCCTATTTTTCAAACTATTACCAGGGGGCATTTTTTGTCCACAATAGGTAATGCAGTATACCGTTGGAACTAGGAATATCTAAATTTTCTGAATATGAGGTCAAATTTTGCATAGCAATTCACCTATTTCAGTTATAAGTAGATTTGTAATTTTTGGGGCATTCTCAGTGGAAAGGAGCATAATTCATTTTGTAGTGTCAAAATCAGTTGGGAAACATATATTAGAATTTTTTTATGCTAAAACGAATCCTAGAAAAGTTTGCATGCTTCTAGAGTTCATATTTTAATTGATTTTTGCTATTATTGTGAGTTCAAATTAGGAATCAAAATCAGTTATTCTTCCTATAAAATATCTCAAATATTTTGTGCTAGTTGATTCCAAATGATGAGGATTTGATTTTCCAGTTGAGGGGAGAGATTAGAGAGATGTTTTCAACTTCTTGGGAAAGAATTTTGAGGGGACACTTGTCATTGTTTGATCAAATCTAGGAATTCTTTTCTCCTTTATCATTCTCATTCTCTTTCTTGTTTAGAGGTTGGTAGTTTTCTCTATGATACCAGTAGGGTTCCAGTGTTTTTACTATGAAACCATGGTTTTTTGATGGTTTTACTTCCTGTTTATGGAGTTGAGCTCTAGAAATGAAGGCCACACACCCACACCTATGCAGGTTTATTTTCATTTTCATGTCTTTTTATTTTGAGATAAATGGAATTTGATGCTAGATCACGTGAACTATTTAGAGTTACATGCAGTTTTACTAGTTTATGTATTCAGTCTTTCTCATGGATGAATATACAAGGGGATTTACATATATTATCTGGGTTTACTTAATTTACATATATTTACATATTATATTATTTACATAATTTTTCATATGCCATTAGCTTTGAGATTGAGTGAATAAGGTTCATTTTATTTAAGACATCTTGGATGAGTTATGTATCAAGTCTATTGTTGCTTTTGATTCAAGGAGTCGAGTAAATGCTTTAGTGTTCTGATAGGGTTTCTGGATGTATGAAGGGGATATTTTGTAAGAATGAGATTTGAATATTTCAAGTGAAAAACTCAATTGTAAAGCAAATAAGTTAGGTCATCTTGCTGATAATGACTCTATATTTCAATGGATAAGGCACTAATCACTAAATTAGATGCAAGCTAAGATGAAAGTTGTTTGCACAAATCTTTTTTAATCAAATCAATTCAGTATTTCATATTTTGTAGTGGGCTGAAAAGTATTAACCCTCACTTAGCTTATGGGTTCATAGGTTATGATCTCTTGCTATTTTATTCCTATGTCATTGCATACGTATTAGGAGATAAAGGGGTTTTCATCTATAGTAAATAGGTTCAGATTTATGTTTAAATTACGCTGGTACCATACATCATAACCTCAAGGTTAACCCACCTAGGTCTTGCAGAGCCTAAAGTGAAGAAGGAGTTATGCCTTATAGTTGGCCCAAGATTGCAATCAAGTGTATCTATCATAGGAATTTGCTAGCCTTAGATGCATTCATCTAGTTTATTGGTCATTTTTTAAACTATTAAATTAGGAGCCAATAGAGTGAATTCATAATGTATGGTTTTATTATTCTTTGGGATTTGTGTAGAATCCATCCTCCCATGCTTGTTTTTGGTTGAGTGATATTTTGCTTGGGTTCTCATCCAGTTCTTGTGTTATGATCTTTGTGCTAGTAGTGCACCACACACAAGTACCTAGGTGTACATTTTTTGGGTGACTTGCAAGGCTCAATCTTCCATGGTACTTCTAGAAGTTTTGATCATTTGGGGTTGGGTTGGGAATATGCATGCCTATGAGCACTCATCATTGGATGAGCATGGGTAGGGTAGGGTAGCACATGGAGGGGCTTCTATCTCCCAACTTGGTAACTATTTCCCATTGGTTAGTAGAGGAACTCTAATACAAGTGATAACTAAATGAAAATGTGTAAATGGTAATAAAATGTAAGATAATTAAAAAGTTGGGAAGTGTACCTTCCATTGGGAAGAGTTACCACCTAGATTGTGTGCCTTCCTTTGGGGAGTATAGCTACCAAAATGGCTTGGGCTTGTTGATGTCAAGCGACTCTCCAGGGTGTTAGGCCCTACTTAGTAGTGCATTGAGTGTCTAACCAAGACCTATTGTACTTACACTATCTATGTTCTTAGTTTTAGTTATCATACTATCTAGCATGACTGTTAGCCCTGGACATTTTCTTTGTGTGTGTTTGTGGTTAGATCTTTATCTCCATTAGCATGGTAGGAGTGGACCTATGGGTTCCAAATGGTTGGGAGGCATAGCTACTTTTACCACTGTTGGGGACTGGTGTACAGAGATGGTCATGTGTCCTAGTGTGACCATTGTTGAATGTTTTCACTTTATACTTTAAGTTCTGAAGTATGCTTTCTTGTGATTTATGCTTTCATTGGAATGCTTGGATATCATGTTTAGATGATGTTGGTTTATTTGATGACTTCCTATATTTTGATGTTTAGCATATGATTAGATGATGTGAATTGTTATTGCTTATTGGTTTAGTATGTTAGATTTCCCTATTTGCATGATTGATGGCATATGATAGATGATGTGGTTGATTTATTGGATTATCTTATGCTTTACTTTAGCATGTTAGTTTCCTTATTTTTATGTTGTAGCACATTTTAGTAGTGACATCCTCATAAGATAGCACCAACAATTTGGTTGGTAGTTTGGGATGTTATGTGAAAGAGATGCCTAGGACCCACAATGGTCTTATGATGTTATTAATGGTTGGGAGGAACCACGTACTGTTAGCATGAATGTTGATTCTATGGGGGAGCATTGTAGAAAATTGATATGATGCATTTATAACTATGTTTTTCATTGATGACAACATAGTAATAAGTTTGTAAAAGACTAATAGAGCAGAAAACTATGATTTTTGTATTGAGAACATTATATTACTTATTTGATAATGTGTAGTTACTAGTGCATACTACATTGTGTATTTTTTACAAGTGAAAGTGCATAGAACCTAATGTGACAATGTACAAAAGATATGGTTGATCTATAGAGAACCATATGGAAACAGAGTATTAGGAAAGCAGTTCCTATTGTATGATTGCTACAATTCATTACAATTGTAGTGAAGGGTTGCACAGTGAACTAGAGATAGTATACTAATCATTGATGATGTCAGAGATTGTGCACATACGAAAGTAGCACATGTGAAAGTTTGTGTATAACTGTGAGCCAACAACACTAATTAAATGTGTATTTGATTTAATTAACATGTGGAAAGCTAACTCAAGGATTTATTATTGAGCATGGTATAAAGGAAAGATGTTTTATGTGTTTCACATATAGAGAGAAGATAAGACTTGCAAATTACTAAGCAACAAAGTGATACAAAAGTAGAGTGACCAACCTATGTGTGTAAGTGAACTTAAGGGTTATTGTTACTGAGTTCAAAGTTTCAGATCTGATTGCAAAATCAGAAGGTGAAGGAGTCTGACGTGCTGGACAGAGGAAGACTTGAAAGATTGCTACACATCTATCATTTTGAAAGGAATAGTACTAAGGTCAATTGTATAGTGGGTTCATTGATCTAATCCTGAAGTTGTTTGGACAGTGGGTTTAGCTGCCTTCCACAACTCCTAACAGGGTTGGAATCTCCTAATAGGGATTCAAAGTCTCCTAATAGGAACTCTTTGTACTAAATTTTGTAATAGACTCCTAACAAGGTCCATTATCTAACAAGGAATATTCATATTAGTACATCATTTTGTGGGCATCATTCCCACCAAGGTTTTCTCTCTGATCAAGGGTTTCCCTAGTCAACATATCTAGTGTAATTGTTTATGTGCATCTCTTTATGGTTGTTGTTTACTTTGGTTGAAAGGTCAAGATTATTTAAGATGATAAGTGTTTTAAATTATCATATAACTAACTCATCCCCCTCTCAATTATAGTGGTCAACTATTGTTTCTAACAATTGGTATCAGAGCATTAGGTCCTTGAAGAAAAAGTTTAACAACTTTGGGAGATCTGTGGTGAACATGTTTAGAAAGGAAAGCCTAAGATTTGATGGAAAAAATTATGATAGCTGAAAGGATAAAATTAAGACTCATCTCTTGTGCATGAGTCCAGGATATTGGCTTGTAACCAAGGCATCTAAAAACATTACAAAAGAAGACAATCTTTAAAGTTGTGCCAATGAACAAAGAGAAGTATTTATGTGCAACATAAGGGCATGAGAAGCAATATTGTCAACTCTACTTGAAAGTGATTATATCCATGTAAAACAACTCAAAACATCTCATGAAATTTGGAAAATCTTAGAAGCTAATTATGAGGGTGATACACATGCAAAAAGAGTTAGATCACAAAATTTTTATTTTGCATTCCAAGATGCTAAAATGATGGAAGATGAATCTATAAGAAGCTATATTGGTAGAATATATGAGATTTTTGTAGGAATCACATCTCTTGGTGGAAAGAAATTTGATGATGAAGTAATATGGAAGATCTTGAAAAGTTTGACACCACCTTTCAAGACAATAACAGAGATGATTCGGGTGATGATAACCTATACTACTAATTTCACCAAAGAAATGTTGCTTGGTAGATTGGAAGTAAAGAATTCAATCTAAAAAGATTTAGATAATTAGCAAAAGCTGAGACAACATTTAGTGCATTAAATATCAAACTTGGTCTAGCAAGGAACACAAAAGCAAAAGGAGACATTGCTAGCAGCAACAAGTCTATTGAGGAAAAGATCTAGGAAGGAGTGGCTCTTCTTGTGGAAAGACAAAAATATGGTAAAAATATCTTTAAATGTTGGACATGTAATGAATATGGTCATTATGCATCTAAGTATCCCAAAAGAGAAAGGAAGTATAAGGGAAGATTCAAATCTAGAAGACCTAGAAATTGTTTATATCGTAATGAAGAAGAAGAAGAAGAAGGATCTGATCAAAACAAAAGTGAAGATGAATTAGGATTCATAGCTATAAAGGAGGAGGATCTTGACAGAGAGATTAGAGAAGAAAGTGCACTAAATTCATAAGTTGAAAGGAAAGATTGGATCATTGATAGTGGCTTTTCACATCACATTACTAGTGATATGAGATAATTTGTCAAATTTAGAAGCCATAATGGAGGAATTGTCATAGTAGGGAACAACGTACCCTGTCACATTGTAGGAATTGGATCTATCACAATTGATCGTAAAATAGATACTTATGGTGTTTATTTTGTTGATGGATTGAAACATAACTTGTTAAGTGTTGGAAAACTTATAGACAAAGGTTACCAATTATAGTTTGGTAATGACACATGCATCATCAAGGACAAGAAAGGAAAATTTTTTGGTACTGGTGCAAGAACTAGAGGTAATGTATTTCAGTTAAATACCACTAAAATAACATGATTAGTAGCTAAAGTTGGCAATAGTTGGTTATGGCACAAATGATTATGTCATATAAACTTTGATAACATTTTGAAAGCTAGTAATATACTTGCTATGAGAGATTAAACTAAGATCACTAAGCCACTAATATTATTTCTAAGGAATGTATCTTGGCTATGCAAAAGAAAGTTTCATTTCCTAGCAAGCAGTTTGGTACTACACAAAAGCTAGAATTGGTTCATAAAAATTTCAGTGGTCCCACAAGAACAAAAAGATTCTATGGAGAGAGGTATTTTATGATTTTTGTTGATGATTTTACTAGAATGATGTGGGTAGCTTTTCTTAAAGAAAAAATAGAGGCATTTAAGAAATTTGGGATATTCAAGAACAAAGTAGAGAATGAATGTAGAGTTAAAATCAAGAGCTTAAGATTTGATAGAGGAGGAGAATTCAGTAGTAAAGATTTCAATATCTACTATGAAGAACATGGAATCAGGAGATAGCTATCTTCAACTCATTCACCTGAGAAAAATGGAATTTCTAAAAGAAGAAATAAATCAATTGTTAAAGTAGCAAGAGCTATGTTATTTGAGAATGATATACCAAAGACTTTTTGGAGAGAAGTAGTCAATACAACAGTGTACACACTAAACAGAGTAGAGATTAGAAAAGGTATAGAGAAAACACCTTATGAGTTATGGTTTGGTTACTCATCATCAATCAAATATTTTAGAATATTTGGAAGCAAATGCTACATCAAAAGAGATGATGATATCGGTAAGTTTGATCCAAGAAGCGATGAAGGTATGTTTCTTGGCTATTCATTAAAAAGTAAATCTTATAGATGTTTCAACTATAGAACAAAAAATATAGTAAAGTGCACAAATGTGAGAATAGATGAAAAGTTTGGCACTAAAGAGAAGATGATGGATCATAACTCTAATTAATATAATTACTCTAGGATGACCAACAGATGTAATGAATTATTTCTCAAGACTAACAATTGTAAGGAAACTTAGGTTCAGAAACAGCTACCTACACTAATCTCATTAGAAAAGTATGGTGCAAATCCTTTTAAAAATATTCTACACTTACAGATTCAATATCATGTAAACAACAATATTGCATCCAACCATGCATATAGAAAATAGATAGAGAAAGAAACACATAACACAAAGATTTGCTAGTGGGGAAAAACCTTTCGGTAAAACAACCCCACCCCTCCAGAACCTGCAAAATGTATTATCTTCAACACAAGATTACAATACACTTGCAATGCAAGTTCAATAGCACTAATAGAAGACTCCAGTAGCACCTCAGTACCTACAAACTTTCCTCTATCACACTATTGCATTACAACATGCAATACTCCTTTTATGAACATCTTAAGACCCAACAAAATGCCCATAATGGAGTTGGGCATTTTTCATGGCTCAACCACCAAGAAAAATGTACAATGCCACATGTACATCCAATACCAAGAAAAGGGAATCCATCACTTGAATAGGTAATGACAGCTTGTCATAGAATCTGCCAAAAATAGCGGTTACAAGAGAAGTGTAAGGGAATCTATCATACCAACCTATTTTTGGCATATTCTCTTACACACACCAACCACTCATTCTTGGGTGCCCAAATAGGCCTCATGTCATAAGATGCTCTTACACCTATCGTAGCTCATTCCTTAAATAACTCTTACGCATCATAGGAATCTGTCATAATCATTTCAGCCATGATCTCCTTCACACACTTCAAGATGCCAACACATGTAAGTGACCAACATGCCAACTAGACATGTACACTCATATTTACATATTATTTGCAAAAATACATTTTACAAAACAAATAATATAAGAATAGGAATTATACAAGGTTGAGACATGTTATTCCTAACATTCACCCACTTGTCGAACACCTTGTAAGAGCAAAAGGAACATAACAAGAACTAAACGCTACAGGCCGAAAGGCCCATAGACTCTGAACACCATCTGAACTTCTCAGTGCCCACTAGTTTCGTTAATGCATTTGCAAAATTCTTCACAGTATCTACGTTCTCCAAATTTACCTTTCCATATTCCACCATATCTCTCACAAAGTGAAAGTGCACATCAATGTGCTTCGTTCTGGCATGGAATGTTGGATTCTTCGCAAGGGAAATAGCACTCTGACTGTCACACCAAATAGTAATCTATTCTGCATCAACACCAACATTAAAACACAATCTCTTAAGCCAAACGGCTTCCTTACAAGCATGAGTAGCAGCCATGTACTCAAATTTTGTAGTGGACAAAGAAACCATAGGTTGTCGCTTACTCATCCAACTGATGGCACCACCAAACATAGTGAACACATAAGCACTTGTGGATCTCCTGCGATCAATATCACCTACCCAATCTGAATCCACAAACCCATGAATACAAACTAAATGCAGAGAGCCAAAAGAGTTACCATGATAACATATGGAGTAATCTGATGTACCCCTCAAATATCTGAATACTCACTTAACTACATCCCAATGTACCCATCTAGGATTAGCCATAAATCGACTCAAGACTCCCATTTCTTGGGTAATGTCTGGTCTAGTATAGACCATAGCATACATAAGACTGCCAACTGCACTAGCATAAGGTACTCTACTCATATCCTCCACCTCACTAGGAGATTTTGGACAATCATCTACAGATAACTTTGTTCCCACAGGAATAGGAACACATAGTCGTCTGCAATATGCCATGTTGAACCTATCCAACACAAACTTCACATACTTACCCTAACTCAACCAAAGTTTTCTGTTAGACCTATCTCTACTTATTTCCATACCCAAGATGTACCTAGCTGCCCCAAGATCTTTCATCTCAAACTATGCTGACAAATGAGATTTAAAATCAGAAATCATACCCTTACCCTTCCCAAACAAAAATATATCATCAACATATAATGCAACAATAAGAGGGCAATCATTTTCAACTCTGAAATAAACACAATGATCTAATTTTGATCTTACAAATCCAATTGACAACACAAAGGCATCAAACTTAAGGTACCACATCCAAGGAGATTGCTTCAAACCATATAGAGATTTCTTTAATCTGCAAACTAAGGATTCTTTACCTTTAACATTGTAGTGCTTGGGTTGTGACATATAAATCTCTTCCTCCAAATCACCATGAAGGAAAGTTGTCTTCACATCCATCTGTTCTATCTCTAAATCATATGATGCAGCAAGAGATAATAGAAATCTAATGGATGTCAACTTTACAATAGGAGAGAATATTTCACCATAATCTATTCCCTCTACCTGTGAATACCCTTTTGCAACCAATCTAGCTTTGTACCTTTCAACACTGCCATCTGCACAGAATTTCTTCTTGAACACCCATTTACAGCCAAAAAATTTTCTCCCTTTAAGAAAAGGTACAAGGTCCCAAGTTTTTTTTTTCTCTAATGAAGCCATCTCATCATCCATAGCCTCAATCCAAGAAACTACATCTTCCATGCCCAAAGCCTCTTTCACAGATCTAGGCTCATCAATGTTAATAATCAAAGCAAAAGCGCAATTGGAATCTAACATACAATAACCAAACCTTTTTGGTTGATTTCTTTCTCTTGTGGATCTCCTCAAGGGCTAAGGTTGAGGTTGTTCTTCCTCTTCTTCTGAACTGTCAGAGCTGCTAGAGCTCTCCTCATCATTAGACCCAACATGGTCTCTCTGTTCAGTCTTCTTAGAGGTAGGAGGCAACTGAACAACATCTTTTTTCTTTTCTTTTTCTTCTGGTTGTAGCACAATAGGAGAAGATGTTAGCTCTCTAAAAATAACTTTTTTTCTATACAACACCTTACTAGTCATAGGATCCCAAAGCTTGTATCCTTTCACACTAGCATTGTACCCGATGAAAATACATTTAACAGCTTTGTTTTTCAACTTAGATCTTTTCTCCTCTGGAACATGTGCATAAGCTTCACAACCAAAAAAATGAAGATGTCTAATTGAAGGCTTCTTACCAGACCACACCTCCATGGGTGTCTTATAGACAAAAGCTGATGTAGGAGATCTATTAACCAGATAGCAAGCAGTGGCCACAACTTTGGCCCAAAACCTTTGTTCTAAACTAGCTCCACTAAGCATACTCCTAGCCTTCTCCATCAGTGTCCTGTTCATTCTCTTTGCAAATCCATTTTTCTTTGGGGTATAAGGAGTTGTCTTATGCCTCTCGATACCTTGTTCTTTACAGAATTGTTCAAACTCTGCTGAGCAAAACTCACCACAATTGTCAGTTCTCACACACTTAATCTTCTTACTAGTCTAATTCTCTACAAGGGCTTTAAATTCCTTGAATCGACTAAAGACTTGTGCCTTACTTTTAAGGAAATAAATCCATGTCCTTCTACTGTAATCATCTATGAAAGATACAAAAAAATTTAGACTTGGAGATCGAAGGAACTTTGACAGGACCAAATACATCAGAATGAATAAGATCCAAAAGATCAGAAGATTTGTGAGAACTAGAGTAAAATTGAACATGATTTTGTTTACCATATACATAGTTTTCATAGAAGTCAAACTCGAGATTGAAATCATTTAACCCTTCAATGAGATTTTTGTTTTTCAGGGTTCTGAGACCCTTCTCATCAATGTGGCCAAATCTCATATGCCACAACATTGTCTTTTTTGTAGAAAGCTTTCCTTCCAAAGTGTTTGCATTGCCATCAGAACCAATAACCATAGAATTCTTCACAGCTCATTCAGATGGTGAGGATGAAGAACTATTACATAGAGGAATACATGCATCTAGCTGAAACAAAGTACCTCTCCTAGTACCCTTAGCAAGCACCATCAATCCTTTAATCATCTTACATCCTTGTTTCAAAAAAACAACTTGCACACCTACATCGTTCAACATACTTATAGATAATAGGTTTCATGCCAAACCTGGAATGTGCATAACTCCATTGATTCCCTTTACTCGTCCATCAATAAATTTGATAGTGACCCTTCTGCATCCAACTATCTTTAGGTGAGAATCATCACCCAAGTACACCTTTCCACCATCGAACTCTTCATATCTTGAGAACTAGTTTTGATGAGAGGTCATGTGAAAAGATGCACCCAAGTAAAACAACCACACATCATTAGATGCATTGGCTACCAAAGCTACGATGAATGCATCACCATCTTCTTGAGATTTTTCAGAACTAGAATTTGAGGCTTTCTTCTTCTTCTTAGGCTCTGTATAGTCTTTACAGAAGTGCCCAGTCTTATTACAGTTCCAACATTTTGCCTTGGACTTATTGGAAGTCTTTGACTTCCCATGAGATTTGGATCTACCCTTATTGTCATACTTATTGTCATTTTTCTTTCCTCTTTCTATGGATCTCCCACGAATAGCAAGGGCTTCTTTTTTCGAAACAGAAGCCTTTCTCCACATCTCTTCTGATAGCAGCGAAGACACCACATCATCCATTTTGAAGGTGACTAATGTGCTTCAGAGAGCCATCACAAGTTGGTCCCATTAATCTGATAAAGAACACAAAAGTGTGTAGCAACGATCCTCCTCCTCTAACTTGACACCAGTAGATGTCAACTGTGCAGTTAGCAGATTAAATGCATTTAAATGATCTGTTAAGGATCCACCTTCCTCCATTCGCAAAGAATACAACTTCTTTCTCAGGAACAACTTGTTCACAAAATATTTGGCCTGATACATGGCCCCAAGTCTCTCCCACAAACTATATGCGGTTTTCTCATCTAGAACATTCAAAAGGACTGCATCGGTTAAATAGAGTCTTATGAGACCCTTTGCTTTATGATCTTTGATATCCCAATCTATTTGAGTTATAGTTGTTGGTCTTGTAGTGGTTGTAGTCACTTCCCATAGGTCACGATCTTCCAACATGTCTTCCATCTTGAGTTTCGACAACTCAAAATTAGTGCCATTAAATTTCTCCGCCTCCATTCTTCCATATGATGAACTCGCCATCTCAATCTGCAAATAAGATTCAGGATGCTCTGCACAAGACTCCCACTCAACTTGAGATTAGCTCAAAAAACCCTACCCAACAACTAGGATTAAAAGTTGATCAAGCTCTGATACCACTTGTAAGGAAACTCAGGTGCGGAAATAGCTTCCTACACTAATCTCATAAGGAAAGTATGGTGCAAATCCTTTTAAAAATATTCTACACTTACAAATTCAATATCATGTAAACAAAAATATTGCAGCTAACCATGCATACAGAAAATAGATAGAGAAAGAAACACATAACACAAAGATTTTTTGGTGGGGAAAAACTTTTCGGTAAAACAACCCCACCCCTCCAAAACCTACACAATGTATTATCTTCAACACAAGATTACAATACACTTTCAATGCAAGTTCAATAGCACTAATAGAAGACTCCATCAGCACCTTAGTACCTGCAAACTTTCCTCTATCACACTATTGCATTACAACATGCAATACTCCTTTTATGAACATCTTAAGACCCAAAAAAATGCCCATAATGGAGTTGGGCATTTTTCATGGCTCAACCACCAAGAAACATGCACAATGCCACATGTACATTCAATACCAAGAAAAGGGCATCCATCCCTTGAATAGGCAATGACAGCTTGTCATAGAATCTGCCAAAAATAGCGGTCACAAGAGAAGTGTAAGGGAATCTGTCATACCAACCTATTTTTGGCATATTCTCTTACACACACCAACCACTTATTATTGGGTGCCCAAATAGGCCTCATGTCATAAGATGCTCTTACACCTATCATAGCTCATTCCTTAAATCGCTCTTACACATCATAGGAATCTATCATAACCATTTCAACCATGATCTCCTTCACACACTTCAAGATGCCGACAAATGTAAGTGATCAACATTCCAACTAGACATGTACACTCACATTTACATATTATTTTCAAAAATACATTTTATAAACAAATAATAATAAGAATATGAATTATACAAGGTTGAGACACCTTATTCCTAACAACAATGACTTGCAGAATAATGTGAAAACTGAAGAAGTAAGAGAAGAACTGGGCACAGTACCTGAAATAAGAGTTGAAGTAGAAACTCTAACCCCAAATAAGAATGTGATAAGAAATAATCCTACTGATCAAATAATAGTAAGTAAAGATATAGGAGTATATGACAAGAAGTAGAAACAATGAAGAACTATGCCTAATATCTCAAGTAGAACCAAAAAGTGCAGATGAAGCAATCAAGGATGATCATTGGATAAAATAAATGGAGGAAGAAATTCAATAGATAATAAAAAATGACACATGGGAATTAGTTCCTAGACCCAAGGACAAAAATGTGATTGGCACAAAATGGGTATTTAGAAATAAAATAAATGACCAAGGAGAAGTAATAAGAAACAAAGCAAGACTAGTATGCAAAGGCTACTCTCAGCAAGAAGGAATTGACTATGAGGAAACATATGCACCTGTAGCAAGAAAGGAAGTAGTTAGAATGTTCTTGGCATATGCAAAAAATAAAAATCTCAAGGCATATCAAATGGATGTCAAGTCAGCATTCTTGAATGGGGAACTTGAAGAAGAGGTTTCTGTTGAGCAACCAGAATGTTTTCCTTTGATAGAAGAGAAGGATATGGTTTGTAGATTAAAGAAAGCCTTGTATGAATTAAAGCAAGTACCTAGCACTTGGTATGTAAGGTTGGATAAACACCTAGCAAAACTTGGATTTTCTAAAGGAACAGAAAATAGCAACTTATACTTTAAAGAAATAGAAAATGGTTTATTGATAATCATTGTATTTGTTGATGATGTCATTTTTGGAGGAAATGATGAAGCCAATAACAAATTCTCAGAAGATATGAAGAATGAATTTGAGATGAGCATGATAGGAAAAATGAAATTTTTCTTAGGATTGAAAATTGTTTTTAAAAAAAGAAGGAATCTTTATTTTTTAGACCAAGTATTTGAAAGATTTGGACTAGAAAATTGTAAACCTATTGCAACTCCTATGGTAACTGGTCACAAGTTATCAAGCAAGGATGAGACACCTACTATTGAACAAAAGAAGTAAATATCTATGATTGGAGGATTGCAATATTTGACTTATAGTAGACTAGATATAGCTAATGTGGATAGAATTATGGCAAGATTTCATGCTGATCCTAAAGAATATTACTACACAACTTTAAAAAGGATATTCAAATATTTGAAAGGGACATCTGATTATGGTATTTGGTATGATAGAAGTAATGATTTTACCCATTGTACTTATAATAATTCTGATCAAGCTGGAGATATGGATGATAGAAAAAGTACCAATAGAGGAGCATTCTTTCTTGGTGGAAGACTAGTTTCTTAGCTCAGCAAGAACCAAGATTGCACTTCATAAAGTACTGCAAAGGTAGAATATGTTGCAGCAGCAAACAATTGTAATCAAGTTATATGGATGAAGTAGATGATGAAGGAAATTGGAATTACATTCAAAGAACCTATTATTATTTATTGTGATAACACAAGTATAGTAAGCATGTCTAAGAATCATGTTTTGCATTCTAAGACTAAGCACATCTCTATAAAGTATCATGTGTTGAGAGAGAAAGTTTTAGAGAAAGAAATCAGACTAGAATATATTAATACTAAGTAAAAAATTGTAAACATTTTCAAAAAGGCCTTATGAAAGGACACATTTGAGTATCTAAGAGTTATGCTTGGGATTATGCCCCTACCTACTTCTGAATAGAAGATGCAAAAGTGCATCAGTCCAGGGTACATAGCACCATTTTTATACTGGATTGAATGCTGATGCTCACTCAATGGGGGAGTATCTGTGATGAATAGAGTCAGAAAAGGACTCTTGTTAATTGGTAATTGGTATGCAATGGTTTCTTTAGACACTTGAGTTGTTTATGGAATTTTATACAAAAGTTGTAAAGAAATAGATCGGCTTGTGGTCGTACTGATAAATTATTGAATGTTCAAAAAATTGAACCATTTGTGTATTATCTTTGATATATATGTCAATGGGGGAGAAAGTGTGTAGTTCAATTGAGAAGAAAGTAGAACATGGTGGTATTTTTGGAACTTAGATGTTTTCCATCTATGTTTCCATCAATGCCAAAGCAGGAGATTGTTAGCATGAATGGTGATTCTATGGAGGAGCATTATAAAACATTGATATGATGTATTTATAGTTGTGTTTTTCATTGATGAAAATATAGTAATAAGTTTGTAAAGGACTGACAGAGCAACAAACTATGATTTCTATATTAAGAACATTATATTACTTATCTAATGATGCGTAGTTACTAGCACATACTACATTGTGTATTTTTTATAAGGGCAATTGCAAAAAACCTAATGTGACACTGTATGAAAGATATGGTCAATCTATAGAGAACCATATGGAAATAGAGTATTAGGAAAGTAGTTCTTATTGTATGATTACTACAATTCATTACAATTGTAGTGAAGGGTTATGTACTGAACTAGAGATAGTATACTAACTATTGATGATGTCAGAGAGTGCACATGTATGGAAGTTCCACATGTGAAATTTTGTGTATAACTATGAGCCAACAACATTAATTAAATGTGTATTTCATTTAATTAACATGTGGAAAGCTAACTCAAGGATTTATTATTGAGCATGGTATAAAGGAAAGATTTTTTCTGTATTTTACATATAGAGAGAAGAGAAGATTTGTGAATTACTGAGTAGCAAAGCGATACAAAAGTAGAGTGACCTACCTATGCGTGTAAGTGACCTTAAGGGTTATTGTTACTAAGTTTAGAGTTACAAATCTAATTGCATGATCTAAAGGTGAAGGATTCTAAAGTACTAGACAGAGGAAGAAGTGTAAGCTTGTTACACATCTATCATTCTAAAAGGAATAGTACCAAATTCAATTGGACAATGGGTTCATTGATCTGATCCTAAAGCTATTTTGACAGTGAATTCAGCTACCTTCCACAACTCCTAATAGGGATTCAAAGTCTCCTAATAGGGACTCTTTATACTAAATGTTCTAATAGAATCCTAATAGGGTCCATCCTCTAACAAGGAATATTCATACTAGTACATCATTTTGTGGGCATCATTCCCACTAGGGTTTTCCCTCTGATCAAAGGTTTCCCTAGTCAACATATCTTGTGTAGTTATTTATGTGCATCTCTTTATGTTTGTTGTTTACTTTGGTTGAATGATCAAGATTGTTTAAGAGGATAAATGTCTTAAATTATCATATAATTGATTCACCCCCCTTGTCTTAGTTATATTGGTGGACTATTATTTCTAACACATACTTTGTTTGGTTGTTCTATTATTGTGATGTTATTTATGTACATTGTGATCTTGCTTCTATACACTACATGTTTCTTTTAGTTATTTCTCTTTATTGCTATGGTTTAGATGGATAGATGTTCCTCTTTCTTGTTTTCTATTTATGCACTCGAGTGTTCATCCTCAATCTACATGGATTTGGTACTCCCCAGTGTGGAAGTTTTTTTTCTAGTTTTATCCCTTGTTTTAGCCTTTAGAGTAATTATTTCTTTCTTTGGAAAACCATGCCTTAGCATTGGGTGATACTTTAAAGTAGCGTACATCCAAAGGAGAAGAATCACATGATACTAGAAAGTATCAAATGCCCTTGTAAACTCTATCGTGTGACACTCTATTGTATTGTATGCCTCTTGGAGAAAGGTCATATGATACTGGTAAAGTATCGCACACCTTCTTGAGAAGTATCTCCCAATCCCTAATTGCATTGCATGCCTTCATGAGAAAGGTTGTGCGATACTAGAAAGTATTGTACTATGCTAGTTTAAAATATTGCCTAGGTTTTGGAAAAACTTGTCCAAGTGAATAGCGGGCACTTTTTAGTTTAACCATAAGGTTTTTAGAGGTATTTTGGTTACCCTTTATGGTGTTCTTGAATACCTTGGAATTTTATTTTGGATTCAATATGTTTCAGATTCAGAATCATTTGTGTTCCTTTGTGATTTGTCATTTGTGTTTGGTAGTGGCATTTGGAGATTTGTTGGTTACTCGGATTGTTGGTGAATTCTTCTGTTGTGATCTTTTTGATCCCTATATGATGTTGTCATATACATTAATACTTGTAAGAAAAAAAATATCTTGGCTTGTATTGAATCCTTGTTTCAAGGATCTCCAAGTAGGGCATTACAATAAGCCTACCATGAAAATCTCATTACTCTAGCTTAAGTATCAAAGAAGTTATTGCAGATTTTCAATGGAAAAGTATGGAGAAAAATATTTGAACTCACTGTTGAAGGCCTTAGAGTCCTCAAATGAGGTCCAAAAACTTGATGGAAGGGTGCTTGCACCATTCCAAGCCTATAGATCAGAGCTGACATTTCCAAAAAGTGGTTATAATAACAAATCAAAGCAACAGTTCAAGAGTTATGGCCTTCCAAAGTTAGGCTACCCAAAATTTCTAAAATAATTGTCAAAGATGTGTTTGGCCAACTCTATATGTATTTTTAGGGTCTGTTGGCCCTAGATATTAAGGTTTAATGTCAAGAACCTTCTTCGGTGGCATAGAATTACCTATTTAGGAAAGGCCTAAACATTGTCTCGAATAGCTCTAGGTGGTAGATCATAACTTAGTCTTGTAGATTGCTGTAATGAAGGCACCCATGTGGGTTGGCATATTATACTTGTGAATTTTGTAATTTTGCATTTGTAGTGATGATAAGAAGTCCATATTTTTTTCTCGCATTTGCCATTGTTTCTCTATTTTTGTTATGTGTTTATGGTATTAAGGGAAGCCCCCTTCATCAAGTGGTATCAAAGCTAGAGTTCTTGACTATTTGGATAGATTGCTGACTATGAGGCAATTTGTACTAGGACTATTGTTTGCACTAAGTGTGTAGATAGATCACTGATTGTGAGGCAGTTTTCACTAGGGTTTTAGCAAAAGTGGGAAGAATGTCTCCATGAAGATAGCATGGTGGAAGAGTTTTAGGTGCTACACCTGAGGGTTTTGGTGCCCTCCAAAGAAAAATGTAAGCATTGGAAGAACAAATGCACAAAGGAATGAATCTTGAAACTAAGAAAAAAGTTTGAAAACAAAAATTGTAGAAGAGATCATCGTGGAAGATTTGGCAAATGATCTTGTAGAGGTCATAATGATGGTCAAAAAAGAGGTAGGAAGTAGCAATCAAAACTAGAGGGGAAATAATTCTAATCATTTCTATGATCAATACAATAGAGATTAAAGAGGAAGATGTAGAGGATAAGGATCTAGAAGAGGAGGCTTGCATTGGAAATGTTTTCACTATGGAGAAGAAGGGCATAGAGAATTTGAATGTTCCCATCATCAAGGAAGGATAGATCAAAGAACAAAAGGCCAGGCCAGAGTTGCACATTTTGATGAAAATGCCAGATCCTCACATTCTGGATGTTGAAAGAGGAGAAGTCCTTGTTAACAGTAGATTCCTACTGAGTGGTGAGAATGAACTTGATCAAAGAAGAGCTTGTTTTACACAAGGTGAAGAAGTGAAGATAAGTGTTTTGATTGATCATTGATGATGGAAGTACTGTTAATTTGGTATCAAAAATTATGGTCACAAAGTTAAAGCTAAAGAGACAGAAACATCCACATCCATACCATATTTCTTGGGTATAAGATGATGACAAGACCATGGTCAATGAGCAATGCTCAATGAAGTTCAAGATTGGAAGCTACTAAGATGAGGTACTATGTGATATCATACCTATGGACATGTGTCATATGTTGTTGGGTAGGCCATGGAAATTTAACAAGCATGTTGTACATGATGGGCAAGCAAATACCTACACTCTGACCAAGGATGGAGTGAAGCAAAAGTTGAAGCCATTGAAAGAAAAAGAAGAAAAGGTATGTAGTGCTACTAGAATATGTTTTGTTGATGGAAACAAGTTTCTCAAAGGTATGAAGTGTGAGCATATGTGTTTTTCTATAATTCTAAAAGATAGTAAAGATGAAGTTGAGGAGGTACCTATGGAAGTTTAGATATGTTGAGAGAATTTTCCAATATTGTATCAGATAGTGTACCTAATAAATTGCCCCCAATGAAGAATATCAATCACTAGATGAATTTGGTTCTAGGAGCCATTTTTTCAAACAAGGCAGTGCACAAAATGACACCAGTACAAAGTGAAGAGTTGAACAAATAAGTTCATGAGTTATTGCAAAAGGGGTTGATTCTAGAGAGTCTGAGTCTGTGTGTTGTACTAGTTGTATTAGCACCAAAGAAGAATGGAGAATGGAGGATGTGCATAGATTCTCATGCTACCAACTAGATCACAATCAATTATAGATTTCCATTGCCAAGGATGGATGATATTATGTACTATTTGAGTGGACTTGAGTATTTCACAAAGATAGATCTAAAGAGTGGGTACCATTAGATTCATATCAGAGAAGGTGATGAGTGGAAGACTACTTTCAAGATAAAATAAGGAATGTACAAGTGGTTAGTCATGCCTTTTGGACTAACCAATGTTAGAGTAATTAGATATTTTCTAATTAACTCTAGTTGCTTAAGCTAAACTTTAGGCATCTAATAATTAATTCTTTTATTAATTATTTTGATGCAACCTAGGTTAGACCTTTTTTAGGGTTTTGATTTCCTTTATAAGGATGATCTCTCATTGTAAACATTCACTTGAGATAATTTATTTTTTATAATAGCAATCACTCTTCTTGCTCATCAAGAATCTCTCATCTATGGATCTGGCAATTCCTTCCTCCATAGCTTTTTGCCTCTCTCTTCTGTAATAGGTGTTTTTGTGTAGGTGATTTTTGGGAGCTGTGGGGTTGATTGTTCATCAACTTTAACATGGTATCAGAGTGGACCTGCTACTTCCTCATCTGAAGATTCTTGAAGCCACGATTTAGAGTCTGAAACCCTAGCTTTTTCAAAGTTTTTTTTCTTCAAAAGGGTGAAGGGAAATTTGTTAAGGCACTTTGGGCCCAAATGGATGCCACCATTGGATCTAAAAGGCCGGTTGTAATCAAAATACATAAAAAAAACTTGTCATTTTTGGCCTCCAAGCATCTAGGAAAATTTTTTAACCACTCAGGAGGCTATACAAACACGTTTTTCAAGAAAAAATAAAAAAATTCAAAAAGGTGAGTTTTTGGGTGCTCTACCCATGGGCCACCTTAGTGCCACCTCACAACCATCAGAGTACCACCCGCGCCCGACCTACGCTCAATTGTAGCTAGCACAGCACTCGCAGCATGGCCAATGCCCCACCACCACTAGCAGGCCACCCAGGCACCACCTCCACTAGACAAGCCATTAGAGTTCACCACCCAGGCTCCACTTCTACTAGTGATGCCACTACCTATAACCACCTAGACACTGATTTCATTCTATGATAAGCTGACTTCATATTCTGGTAGACATGTCATCCTTTTCTGGCATCATGTCACCTTTTTTGGCATGACATCATCTTTGTACTGGCTGACATCATCACCTCGGTAGCCCATGCTGACATCATTTTTTGGTAGGGTGATGTCATATTATGACTACTAATGTCAAAAAATTGGTGACATATTTTTTTGCCGGTGACGTGCATTTGTCAATTTTTTTCCCAGGTATATATTTTTCCAGTGAGCTCCTCTTTTGGACCTGCAGTTAGTTTTTTGCTCATAACTTGATCATACAAATGTATTTTTGCAATCCAAAAGAAGTGTCAAAAAGCTAACTCAAAGATGGAGATAATGGTGCTAGTTTTGTTTGATTCCAAGTTCATTTGAGCTTCCAAATTTGGCATTGAAGTAGAGGCTTCTATTTTCCTTTTCTCTACATCTGAATTCTAGGTTCTTTTCTCAGTTTTGTGTTTTTCAATAGTTGTACTTTGGTTTTGGGTGATATATTTAGTCATTGTGGGGTGGAGCATTTTCTATTCTATAATTTTCTTCAAAATAAGACCCTTCTATTTTTATCTTCTTCTTTCTCTCAATGTCGGATCCTTCTGTGATCTGATTCACACTGCACAACTATCACACCTAGAAGACATAGATGACTAGGTTTCCATGTCAAGAGGCTCATGGTCATGTCTAGATGTAAACCAACCTATTCTATAGTGTCCTTTTGAGGTTCTTCAACATAGAAACAAAATGGATGAAGCCATGGGACTGATTGCACTGAACATCTAAGATAGTCTACTATTTCACTTGGATGGTTTGACCACTCCACTAGCTATTTGGACCAAATTCCACACATTGTTTGACACAATGAGTGAGTTTCAGGCACTATAGCTTGATGCAGAGTTGACTTCTTTAACACTAGCCAACTTTACCACTATTGAAGACCTTTTGATGAAGTTCAAATCTTTACGTATATTCTTCCAAGGATGTGGTAAAAACAAAACTAATGATGAGTGTATTGTTTTGATACTCTTAAAGTTGTGAGGATAGCATCAGATCTTTTCTTCCACTTTCTACTCCACTATGGATGCCTTGGGTAACAAACATTAGATGCCCTCATTTGAGACATTTTGTGATTAGTTGACATGGGAACAAGCAAAGATCCAATAGGTGGATGCCTCTAGCTCTTCCAGCCAAGTATTGGTTGCTCAAACTTCTTAGGGTGAAACCAAAATAGAAAGCCAAACCAAAGAAAGATGGACTAAAAATTGATGCCAAATCTCCAACTGACCCTTCTAAGGGTAAATTTGCATTAAAGTCTAATGATTTTACCTCCAAGACTAAGAAGAAATAAACTAAGACCTGTAGTTTTATTGGAAAGGATGGTCATCCCATTTCTAGGTGTTGGAAACATTTGGAGGCTTTAGAGGAAGCCATTCAGGAGCACCACATTTCAGCTCCTAATTCTTCATCCCCACCTGTAGGGAAAGGTCATGCTCTTACTGCACGAGCTATGACTTTAGGGCCTACTTGGATTCTTAATTCTAGTGCCTCTCACCATATGACAAACACTTCGTAGTTGGTCACCTCACTTGCCCCTTGTCCTACTTCATAGATTGCTATTGGGAAGTTGTCACATCTTTCCATCATGGATTCTAGTTATGTTGCATTAGCTGGGGACTCTCTTCAAGATGTTCTTCTTGTCCCTAATATATTGAAAAACCTATTGTCTATCTATCAAATTTTCCACTCTGGTTCTGGTAAGACAGTTGAGTTCTCACCACATGATGTGGTTATCAGGGACTTACATGATTCTAAGATGATTGTGGTTGATAGGACTATTGACTCTACATCTCACCTCTACAAATTTGATGGATCTGAGTATTCTAATGACACAGGTTCATGTCTTTTTGCACATGCAAATTCAATAAGAAAACTTTGGCATGATCATTTGGGCCATGTCAATTATAGAGATGTTCAGTAGATGAGTACATAGGCACTTGTTCTTGGTCTTCCCTAGATTTCCTACACAGATGGTGTTTGTCAGGGTTGTGCACTTGGCAAAAAACATAGGGATCCATTTGCATGTGGATGAGCCACTCATGATTAGGCACCACTAGAGTTGATTCATAGTAACCTCATGTCATTTCCCACTCCTTTTTCAAGTGCTAGTATGTACTTACTTTCATTGATGACTTCTCTAGATGTACATGGGTGTATTTTTTGAAGTACAAGTCTAATGTCTTTGATTCATTTTGAGTCTTTAAGACATTTGTTGAGAAGCAATCTAGTCTTTCTATTCAACAGATCTACACAGATAATGGGGGGGAGTATGTGAACCAAGTGTTTAGGGATTTTTGCTCTAAAAATAGTATTCTCCATCAATTTTTAGTACCCTACACCCCTTAGAAAAATGGTGTGGCTGAGAGGAACAACAAAACCCTTTAAGAGATGGCTAATTGTATGATTCAGTCCAAGTCCATGGATTTGTCTTTTTGGGCAGAGGCAGTCAATTGTGCTAACTATATTCAAAATCAAATGCCTCATAAGGTAGTTTGAAATATGACTCCTCAGGAGGCTTGGTCTCATGTCAAGCCTAATGTATCTTCATTTCAATTTTTTGGTAGTGAAGCATGGATGTTTATACTAGATTCTTAGAGAGAAATGGAGTGGAAGAGCTAACACCTCATTTTTATTGGCTGCTACGAGGATGTTAAGGCCTACAGGTTGTTTGATCCTAATTTTAGAGAGGTCCTATTTCAATGGGATGTCTAGTTTAATAAGCACCTTCCTACAGTAGATACCCTACCTCCAGAGTCTACTTTACTTACCACCACTCCCTCATCCTTTCTAGTTTCTTTTCTAGAGGATGAGGATGATGATCATGTTGATCCCCATTTACCTCTTCCACGGGATCCTCCCCAGATGCCTAAATGAGCTTGAGCTATAGTTGAGGCTATAAGATCACTAGCTAGTGACCCTACCACTTCCCATCACACCCGTTCACATACTATGGGTTCTAGTCTTCTCAGTCATGTTATTTGTGATGATCCTTAGACTTTTGCAGCAGCAATAGGACATCCTGAGTGGGATAGTGCAATTGAGGAGGAGTATTCTTATTTGATGAAGAATCATACTTGGGATCTTTGTTCTCTTCCTAAGGGAAGAAGGTAGTGCGATGCAAATGGTTGTATCGTACTAATTTTGTTGTTGATGGTTCCATTGATAAGCGCAAGGCCCATCTTGTTGCGAAGCATTTTTCACAAGTTGAGGGTATTGCTTACATGGAGACATTTTCCCCTATCACCAAGATGAACTCTATTCACCTTGTCTTATCCCTCGCAGCTTCATAGGGATGGCCCAATTTTTAGATGGATGTGAAGAGTGCATTCTTGCATGGTGATCTTATTGAGGAGATTTACGTGGAGTAGCCTCAGGGATTTGTGCAGGATTCCTCCTTGGTTTGCAGGCTCTAACACTCATTGTATGGTCTCAAATAGGCCCCTCAGGCTTGGTATGAGAATATGGACTCCTTTCTACTTTCTACAGGCTTCACACACTACCATTCTGATCCTACAGTCTACATTCAATGTCTTGAGGCTAAGGTTTTGATCCTTGTGCTATATGTTGATGATCTTCTTCTCACAAGTAGCTCATCTTCTATGATTAAGGATGTTTAGAGAGCATTGATGGAACAGTTTGAGATGACTGATATTGGACTGCAACACTATTTTCTTGGTCTCTAGATTGTTCAATCCCCTGCTAGAATCTTTGTTTACTAGTAGAAGTATGCTCTTGACATGCTTCAATGCTTTGACATACTTGATTATAAGCCTGCTCCTACATCTTTTCAGTCAAGTGTTACTTTATCTACCTCTTACACTTTGCCTTCAGTGGATCCCACATTGTACTAGTAGTTGGTCAACAACTTGTTGTACCTAACACACACTCATCATGATCTCTCCTTCGTAATGGGTCTTGTCTCTCAATTTTCACATGAGCCTCATGAGAGTCATTGGAAAGATACCAAGCATATTTTGAGATACATTCAGGGCACACTAAAGTATGGCATTCATGACACATCAAGGACACCTCACATTGTTGGCTACACTGAATCAGATTGGGCCAGTGATGTTGATGATCAAAACTCTACTTTTAGCTTTGTTTTCTATCTTGGCTTTGGTCCTATCACATGGTCATGCAAGAAGTAGTAGGATCATGCACTTTCATCTATAGAGGCTTAGTAACAAGCCATAGTACTTGCTAGTTAGGAGATTTTATGGCTTCGGTAGTTGATGACTAAGTTTGGTTTTCCTCCTTATTGTCCCACTATTCTGTGGTGCAATAATCAGAGTGCTATTCATATTTTTTGCAACCCCATGGAGCATCAATGCACTAAACAAATTGAGCTTCATATGAATTTCATCTATCATATAATCCAAGATTGTGTTCTCTCTTTGGAGTGTATTTCCACTTATGCATAGGTTGCTGACATCTTCACCAAGTCATTTACATCGCCTCGCTATCTTCAGTTGTAGTCTATGCTTAGGATTACAGAAGTTATCCTTGGGGGTCTTGTTGAGGCATTCCTTCCTTCATGTTTTTTTTAGCATGATTGTTCTATCTCTTTTTGGAGAGGGTTTTTTCCCACTGGGTTTTCTCCTTTGTCTCTGGTTTACAAAGATTTCCTTGTTTCGGGTACTTGATCAAGCCTTGTTATCGAGACCCATTTTCTTGCTTTCATATCTTTGCTAGGTTAGCTTCCTCCTAAGCTTCACTTAAGGGGGGGTGTTAAAGTAAGTTATTTATTACTCTAGTTACTTTATCTCTCTTAGGTGCATATAATTAATATTTTATATTAATTATATTGTGCAAAACTAGTTTCTTTTCCCCTCTAGGGTTTCATTCACCTTTAAAGGTTGAACCTTTGTACTTTTTGTTTAATAACTTGGAATAAAGTTTCACTCTCATATTCTTGAAAATTTCCAAGCTCTATTTTTTTCATTTTTTTGGTTTCTCTTCATTGTAGGATATTTGCATGCAAGTGTTCTTGAGAATCTATGAAGTTGGTTTTCTCAGCTTCTACAACCAATGCACTGAGCACTTTCATGTGGCTCATGAATGACGTACTAAAGGAGTTTCTAGGTAAGTTTTTCATTGTTTACCTAAATGATATTTTGATCTTTAGTAAGACATAGGATGAGAATTTGATTCATATTCACAAGATGTTTGATAATTTGAGGGAAGAAAAGTTGCAAATAAACCTAAAGAAGTGTAGTTTTGTAAAGGAGTTAGTGTACCTAGGATTTTTAGTCTCAACAAAAGGTCTAGAAACCCAAAGAAAGTTAAAGCTATCCTTGAATGGCCTACTCCATAGAGTGCAAAAAAACTAAGATATTTTCACAAGCTGGCAATTTTTTATAGAAATTTTATAAGAGGTTTTAGCAGCATTTTGGGACCCTTGATTGAAACAATCAAAAGGGATAGGAAATAATTAAGTGGACTCTGGGAGTAGATAAGAGTTTTAATCTATTTAAATAGAAATTTACTGAGCAGCCTATTTTAGCACTTCCTAATTTTAACAAGGTGGTTCAAGTAGATTGTGATGCTATAAGTACTACAATAGGAGTTGTTTTCAGCCAAGAAGGTAGACCTGTTGCTTATTTTAGTGAGAAGTTTAATGATGCAAAAAGAAAATATTCTATTTATAATTAGGAATTTTATGTTACAGTTCAAGCATTTAAGAAGTGGGGACACAATCTTCTTCCTAAGGAGTTTTTTTTGTATACTAGTTATCAAGTTTTTCAATATTTGAATAGTCAAGAAAAATTGAACCAAAGGCATTATGAAGTGGGTTGAGTTTTTGCACAGTTATACATTTTTTTTGAAACATAAGAGTCAAAAGTCTAACAAACTTGTAGATGCTCTTAATAGAAGACAAATTTTGCTAATAGAAATGCAAATAGAGATGGTTGGGCTCATGGAACTTGGTACTTTGTATCCATATGATCCTAATTTTGGTGAAGCATTGAAGGCTTGTACAAAAAATTTTACACCTCATAAGACAAAGTTGTTGGATTTCATGATCTAGGATAGTATGTTGTTCAAAGGAAGCCAATTGTGCATTCCCATAAGTCCAATGAGAGAGAATCTCATCAAGGAGAAGCATAGTGGAGGATTGGTTGGATATTTTAGTAGAGATAAAACCATAGCTTTAGTTGTTGAGAACTATTGCTGGCCATAGTTGCAGCAAGATGTGAAGAAGTTTTATAGAGTTATAGAGTATGTCAGATGGTGAAAGAAGTGAAGTAGAATATAGGGTTGTATCAGTCATTACCTATACCAAAGAAGTTGTAGGAGGATGTTAGCATGGATTTTGTTCTTGGATTATCAAGGATGTAGTGAGGGAATGATTCTATTTTTGTGGTGGTTGACAAGTTTTCAAAGAGTGCACATTTTATTCCTTGTAAGAAGACTAATAATGTTGTTTGTGTGGCATAGTTGTTTTTTAAAGAAGTGTTGAGACTACATGGTCTACCAAAGTGTATAGTTTTAGATCGAGATACCAAATTTTTTGGGTAATTACGTCATATATTGTGGAAGAAGTTGAAGACAAATTTGAAGTTTGGTTCATCACATCATCCACACACTAATGGAAAAATAGAAGTAGTGAATAAGAATTTCAAAAATTTACTGAGACATGTTTGGTTGGAGACAAACCAAAAGGATGGAATCTAATTTTACCATAGGTAGAATTTTCATATAATAATTTTGTTAATAGGAGTACTAGTAAATCACAATTCCAAATTGTGTATGGCAGTAGTCCCAAAAATGCTTATGAATTATGACAGTTGGATAAAGGAGAGATAAGTAGTGCTGAAGTAGAAGATTTTGTTGAACATTTGAAGAACATCCATGAGGAGGTGAGGAAGCACATTATAAAGCTAAATACACTATATAAAGTTAAGGTAGATGTGAAAAGGAGGTGTAAGGAATTTTAGTTTCGGGATAAATTCATGGTTCACTTGAGAAAAGAATGTTTTCCAATCGGTACATATAATAAGTTGAAGATGAAGGAGCTTGGACTGTGCAAGATAGTGAAAAAGGCATGACTCTGGAAATGCTTATGAAGTGGAGTTTCCTATTGAATTGAATATTTTGCCAATATTCAATATTTTAGATTTGATAGAGTATTGTGAAGGAGGTGGTGGAAATGAAGTTGTAGAAGTGCAATGGAGTATTCTAGCAACTATTTTGGCTACAAAGGAGATTGAGGAGATACTGGATAGTCATGTTGGAAAAAGTACAAGGAACATAAATTATGAGGAATACCTTGTTAAATAAAAAAAGAGGCCAATAGAGGATTCATCATGGCTTGCAAGGGAGGAGGTTAACTATCTTGATTTTCCTTTGAACACCTAAGATATGACAGAGTCACTTCTCAAATTACCCCGAGTGTCTGATGCAGGAGCATCCTAGGTGTAGGAGCAATCTTGCATCACCCAAATTTTATTTTATTTTTAGTCTTTTATATTTTAATAAGAACTAGTAGATAGGGGGTTACTATTTCTAGGAAATTATTATTTTTCATAAGTTAAATGGCATACAAGCTTGAAATGTTCTCATTTTCTACATGAAGGTTTATTTTAGAATTATAAGCCTGGCATAAAAATCTCATTTCTCCAACTTAAGTATCAAAGAAGTTATTGTGGATTTTTGGTGGAAAATATTGGAGAAAAATCTTTGAACTTAGTTTTGAAGGCCTTAGAGGCCTTGGATGAGGTCTAAAAAGTTGTTATAATAGCCAATTGGAGCACCGATTCGAGAGTTATGGCCTTCCAAAGTTGGGCTACCCAAAATTTATAAAATAATTGTCAAAGATATGTTTGGCCAACTCTATATTTCTGACAATGTTTGGCCTTTTTTACTAGCATTTGCAATATTTCCTCATCTTGAAACTTTACCTTCTCTTTGCTAAAACAACTCCTCATGTTCAACTTCATCTAGTGCTTCAAATTCTTCTTCTACCCTTTCTTCTTCAAAAATTAAATTTTCATCAACATTAATTTCATCCTCATTTGAATTATCATGTATTGGAAAATTAGGAATAGAGCTAGAAGGTTCCTGATTGTCTGTTTGATTAATATTATAGTCATGAGTTTCATGTATTTTGTTTTAAGATGATTCTTTTATATTTGTCTGAAGACTTCCAACTACATTTGGGGATTATTGAAAAGATTCTTTTGTTTCCTTTTTTGAATGCTCTATTTCAAGAATATTTCTCTCAATAGGAGGTTCTTGTGTGACTCCAGTTGTTTCATTGAATTGCTCCATGGTTAGATTATTTTCGTCAAGTTTTTCTATTCCTTTTTATTCTTGCTCAGATCTATCCTCAATAGTTTTCTTCTTTTTACTAGGAGTTTTTTATTTCTACCTAGATTGGGTATCCACATTTGTACACTTTGCTTTAGTAGAAAGAAACCTAGGAGAATGTCGAGTTGCAATAGGTATTTCTTTCTTTAGTTTTTATGTCTATTTATTTCTAAATTTAGTATCCTTCAACCCTAGGTTTACATTTTACTTGGGTTTTAGGTTTTTTTTGTTTCCTAAACCCTAGGTTTTTGTTTCAACTAAACTTTGAGTCCCTATTTTACTTTCTTAACCTCGGGAATACTACTATTACCTTCCCCTATTAAAATATTATACCAATATTATTCTCCCACACCATTTCTTACAAAGTGATAGCTTAGAATAAAATGAATGAGGGATTGGTATCTTACCTCTTTTTGTTTTATCTTGGCTTCATTATGTATAGTTGACAATTCATGAAAGAGAAATTTTGGTAGGTTCACCCTTAATTTAGGCCTTTGTTCACCATACCGTATATGGCACAATATTTTTAACCAAGGCCAAGCACCATTACATATCAGCCTTCATAAGTAAAGTATTCTATTAGCACTGCTACTAGAGATTTCCATGGTTCAAATAATGATACTTTATTGACCCCTTTGGGATTACCATTGCTCTTGACCAATTTCAGCCTTCTACTATCCTCCTGAGCATTGTAGAATTGGTCAACTAATTATACCAAGTTTATGGTCCACTTGTTAATTATTTCTCCTTCATCTAAAATACTAGAGAGTTCACTTATAAATTACATGGTAACATGAATGATTTTACCATGGACTTTGGTACCATTTTCATGAAAGTTCTACACAAATTTATTTACCAATTCTTCATCAAAGCTCTCATACTTTCTAACAAAATTCAGCCATCATGCTCATTGCAACCACTATTCGAATTGTCTTCTCAATTCCAATCTTTTTGGCTTAGATTTCCTTTTCTTCCTCATTTGACCACCTTTCACAACAAGTTTTCCAAAAATAAAACATGAAAGAAGCACCCAAAAATAGAAAAATGTTGAATATCAAAATTGAATGAACTAGAGAACTATTGTTATTTTGAGTTTAATACTAGTACTTGTAATGATGGATGCTTTAATAAATAAAGCATGTTTTTTTTAAAGCCACAAAAAAAATCCTACTAACTCATTTCAAATATTTTACCCCTTTGAATTGGTGAGGCTTAGAAGTTTGAAGTACTTTCTTATGTGACTTTTTTCTTTTTCTATATATTTTTATAAGATTTGAGCATTAATTACACCTTATTCCATTTTAATTCCCCTCAAAACTTATCTAAGAATAATTAACTAAGCATAATTGATAGTAAAAATACACATATTCCTTATATTACTACTGTAAAAGCTAATAAATAATATGAATAATGAATAATTCAATAAAATAAATGCATACCTTCTTTGAATCTTGATTGAGCTTTGTCTTTTCTTTGCATGTGCTACACATGGCTAGAAAAAATTGGCAAATGTCATTGGGAGGTTTGTCTATTAAATCCTAAACATTTCTAAAAAAACTCTTTTCTCCTCTATCAATCTAGAACTATTAAGAGGAATCTGATGCTTTCAAGAAGTTGTCATTGGTGGTCTTCAACTTCTTGTTGGCATGAATCACAATTTCTAGTTTTTAATTCACCCTTTTCTTTTGTTTTTTTTTTTTGGAGAACAGACCTCCATTTCTAGTTTTCAACATATTCTCTTTGTTTTCTCCCATTATCTTTATGCTAGATTTATCAACATGGAAGACACATCTTCAATGGTGAAACATTCTACAGAAGATTGTAATTCTACCAAGAATTTATTTTTTGATGTTGGTTTATGGTAGAACTTCAATTGGTGCCCATTTACTAGCATGGCTATCTTTTCACCATCCATAGGAGTCAACTTTATGACACCATTAGAATATATTATTTCCACCTGATATGGTCTCATCTGCCTTGTATTAAATTTCCCTTTAAATTCTTAAAATCTTGAGTCATATAATATCGCCCAATCTCCTTGTTGAAAATTTCTAGTTTTTATATGCTTGTCATGCAAGACATTTGTTGTTGTTTAATCATCTATGTATGTAGCAATGCTTCTAATATGATCTCATCCAACCTATTCAATTGTTGAATTCTTTCTTCCTTTGATTGAGATAATGAGATTCCTAGATCTTTTGTCATCCTCAATATTTTATATTGGAATTCTATCAGCT
The DNA here is from genome assembly GCA_028749045.1 of Cupressus sempervirens. Classification (NCBI taxonomy): domain Eukaryota; kingdom Viridiplantae; phylum Streptophyta; class Pinopsida; order Cupressales; family Cupressaceae; genus Cupressus; species Cupressus sempervirens. Next base: position 807,940,389 of record CM053790.1, read on the forward strand.
TGACTAGTGTTTTCTTATAGACCAATTCATATGGTCAAAATCTAGTATTTGTCTTCCACATTGTATTATAAGCCCACATTTCTTCATTTAGTCAATCTAACTAGTCTTACTTATATTTGTTGCCACTAATTTAGTCAAAATATTTTCTAGTTCTATATTTGTCACTTCTACCTGACTGTCAGCCTGGGGATGGTAGGGAGATGATTTCCTATAATTTATCTAATATTTATTCATAAATAGCTCCATCATTATTGAAATAAATTGAGGCCCTTGATTGAAAACAATAATTTTGGTGTGCCAAATCCCTAGAATATGTTTTTGCACAGAAAATTTGCAATTTTATCCTCTTGTACTATTGGAAGTGCTTTGACTTTTGACCACTTAGTCACATAGTTTGTAATCACAAAAATATGATGATTCCATCTTGAAGGTGGATTTATTATTCCAATGAGATCAATCCCCCATTTCTCAAATGGCTCCAAAGCCATTTAAGGCTACAAAGGTATCTCAATTATGGAAGTGGGTCTTCCCATTTGCTAACATTCATCATATTGATTTATATAAGATGAGACATCCCTGGTCATTGTAGGTCATAAATATCCTAGTCCTATAATATTTTGTACTATTCAGAAAACTAAGTAATGGTCTACCTCTAGAGTGTTGTGACAAGCATAAATGATATCATAGCACTCATTCTCCTATATATATCAACAAAGTACATGATCAAGGAAATATTTAAACAAAAGTCCATCCATCCATACATACTTGGAGCTTTCCCAAATTAACTTATTTTTTTGCAATGTCATGAAATGTACTAGACATCATTTGATTACCAAGTAGTTAGAAAGATATGCAAACTAGGGTGAGTGCATAGAAATAGCAAACAAATTTTCATTTAGAAATGTATCATTAACTGGTTCATTCTTTCCCTACAAAACCATCTGTGATAGGAAATATGACACAACATTATCTTTTAATGCTTTATCAACATTAGTTATATCAAATTCTTGCAATAGAAACAATCATCTTATAATCCTTCCTCCCACATCTGCTTTGTTCATCAAAGATTTTATAAAAGAATGATCAGTGTGAATGAACACCTTATATCTTGTTATATAATGTCTAAATTTATTTATAGCATAAACTACAACAAGAAAATCCTTTTCAGTTGTATATTTTTTCTCAAGAGGGCTCAAGTTTTTACTAATGTAATGTATTGCACACATATTATCCTCTTCATCTTTTTCTCCTAGAAAAAATCTAATATAATAATTTGATGCATCTATATGAATATGAAAAGGTTCATTCCAATTTGGTCCTTTAATAACTAGAGTTGTTGTTAATGATTATTTAATGTTTTCAAAAGAATTTTGATAAGCATCTGTCCATTCAAAGACTAAATATTTCTTTAGTAGGTTAAACAGAGGGCTTGCCTTTTTGTTGAATCCTTCTATAAACTACCTATAGTACCCCGCATGCCCTAAAAAGCTTCTAACATCCATTTAATTTGTAGGTGTGATGATTTGTTGAATTATTTCAATCTTACCAGGATCAACTTTTATTCCTTCTTTTTAAATGTGATGTCCCAGCACAATACCATCCTACATCATTAAAGAGCACTTCTCACAATTAAGAGACTATCTATGATCCTCACATCTTTTCAATACATTCTCCAAAATTTCCAAAGCTTCATCAAAATTCTTACCATGAGCAATGAAGTCATCCATATAAAATTCTACACAAGAAGTTGTAAGATCCACAAATATTGCAAGAACTGCTCTTTGAAATATAGTTGGGGCATTGCATAACCCAAATGGTAAGACTCTATAAGCATAATTACCCTATGGATAGGTGAATATGGTCTTATCTTGATCAATTGGAGCTACCTATATCTGATTGTAGCCACTAAACCCATCCGAAAATGAAAAGTAATTGCTCCCAGCAAGATTATCCAAAAATTGATCGATAAAGGGTAATGGAAAGTAGTCATTTTTAGTAGCCTTATTGAGTTCTCTATAATCAACACACACTCTCCATTTTCTATTTATTTTAGGACAATAACCAGTGGGGATACCCATTGGCTATCTGATATTAGATAAATAAACCTTTCTTTTAGTAACATTTCAATCTCTTCTTTGACTAACTCTCTTAAAGATGGAATTCTCCTTCATCGTCCCTATTTGATTGCCTTAAAATTTTTAGTTTAAATGTAGTGCATGAAAACTTGAGGATATATGCAATACATATCCTTGTAATGCCAAGAAAATTCATGAGTATGTTTTGTTAGTACCTATTTGATTTTCTTATCCTAAGTTCATGTCAAATGTGCATTTGTTATGAGAGGTTCGTCTTTTTGTAAGTAAATCTATTTTATTCCATTACTCTCATTTTGAACTTCTTTTATCAATGATTTTAGAGGGCATGTGTCATGATGAGGGTAATTTCAAAATATATTTGGTTGCTCTAGTTATTGTTGTTTATCATCCATTCCCTCTTCTTTCACCACATCACTTTGAACAAATTCTTCAAATTTATTAAAATGTTCTCTCAATGTTATCATCTCCAAATGTACTACTTCATTTTCATCATTCTCTATCTCATCATCCACACACAAAGGATAATTTCATGTGAGTGTGTATTTCATCAATGGAAATAGTGATAATTCTTTTTTATTTTAACCCATTTGATATTTTCATGCTTCCTAATTGATAATCAATTAAGATTATTATTGTTTCAAGCCAAGGTCACTCCAAAATTATGGGATACCCCACATCTTTTGTTTTGTCTTTTAGAACTAAAAAGTCAACAAGATAATCCCATGTTTCTATAGCTATTGTTACATCTTCCAGACTCCCCTCTAGTTGAGTAGTAGAATTATCAACCAACATTAATACAGTAGATGTGGGTTTTATGTTTGTAAGTCCCAATGACTTTTCTATATCATCTATAATTATGTGGATTTTTGCTCCTAGGTCAATTAAGATATTAGGAATTTATGTTTTTCCAATCTTCAAAGTAATTATAGGTGTCCCTAGATCACTATTTTTTTGTGGTAGAAGTCTCTCGGCTAGAACATCTGTGATATTAGCCCCAACCTGGACTATAGTAGGTATTATTTTTTCTCTTCAAGAAGTCTTTATCCATAGTTTTTTAATCAATTTGTTGATTTCTAGAATATATTTCATATCTTGCAAAAGTGGAATTTCTATATTATAATTTTCTAATTCTTTTAACAACTGAGAATCCAATATATCCTCATGATCTTTCTTGGAATTATCCAGTGCTTCCTAATCTTTAAACCTTTTAGGGTATGGAACCATTTTTTACTCAATTCGATCTTCCTGAGGCTTAGTCATCATGGGCTTTTTGGTTTCTTCATACTTTTCCCTTTCCTTAGGTTTGACATAAGTTGATACAAGAATAGTTCTATTCCTTAAATGTATGTCATTAATCTCTATAAAGTTAAGACCAGGGGGGTTGTTATCAACAACATTTGATTGTCTATTCCTTGGACTAGGAACTGGTTGAGTAGGTATTGAAGGTTCATTCACTTGCTCATTTGATTGATTTGTCAAAGAATTTAGATTTGGTGTCCACTATTTGTTAAAGTTCTAGTTATTTTTCCATTGTGGATTCTAATGTTGGGCAAGTTTTGATTGATTATTTGAGTTCTTCCAAGGAGGTTGATTTTGTTACAATTAGTTTTGTTGCCATTGACTCTATTGCCATGGATTTTTTTTCCAAGGAGGTTGTTCCCAAGGCATGTTTGAAGGCAGATTGTTTTGATTAATCTAATTAGGGTTATTCCATCAATTTAGATTATTCTATTGTTTTTTATTATTCCAATTATTTATCCCTCCATAGGATTCTTGGTTTTTATTCCTTTTTCCAACATATTTTAAATGTTGTTCAATATTCATTTTTTTGTTCTTTATATCATTGAGAATTTTACAAGTTTTTGTACCATGTGAACCATCGCATATGGCATAAAATTAAATGATATTCAACAAACATTCCCTCAACAAATATTTCCCTCTATATTTTGAAGAAGTAATAGCCAATTTTTTAGAGTTCTTATCTGATTGACCATTTAGATGGATAAGAATATATCTTTTAAGATTTTCTATTTCTTCCATCACTTGACTAACATCAGAATGTCCTCCCTTTTTCCTAGGACCTCTTACTCCATATCTAGTTCTATAGTAATTTCAAAAAATATCAATAATCTCCTATAGATTTAGTTAATTAATGTCTCCTCTACCCATGAGATTCAAAGAATCCCTATATTCATCATCAATTCCTTTGAGAAAAATGGTTTTTGTGATATCATATGTTAAACCATTCCCACATCTCCTCTGGACAAACTAAAACTTGGCAACATAATCTTCCAAACTTCCATCCTCCATTTGCCTCATTTTGAATATCTCTTCCTTTCTATCCCTCACCCTACAATAGTCTTGATACTTATGCAAAAATACATTTTCCATTTCTTCCCAAGTTAAGATAAATTTAGGTTGAAGACACATAAACCATCTTTAGAAATATTCCTTTAATGTTGAAGGGAAATGTTTTAACATTTGGTTATAAGCGGTGTAATCATAGGTTTAACAGAGGAATTTGAATTCAAAAAGAAATCAATCAGGATCTTTAGAAGTTTTCCCATGAAAATTTGGCAAATTGGTTGGTGAGATATTTTTTATAGGAGGTTAATTGTCCCCCCTATTTATGTCTATTATATACTTAAATGTTCTATCAAGTGTTGGATTATCTTCATTGTGATCACCCATGTTTGCTTCCTGATTTTCTTCAATTTATTCTTCAAACTCTTTGTGAATATATTCTTCAATATTGTTATCAAATATGTTCTCTTCCTAATATTCTATGTTCAATGGTTGATTGTTTCCTTCCCCAAAAAAATTTTTAAAGGGCAAATATTGTACAAATAAATATCTAGATTGTTCTTTTCATCTCATCAAACTTTTTCAACACAAGATCCCTATAAGAACTAATAACTTAAATGGACTAAGTCCCTCAAACTATTCATATGTTCTTTGGAAATGATGCCAAAAATGATGTGCAATATTGTTTCATTATCAAATTACATCATTTAGTATTTAATTCAAATGTCAACCAGAGTGTGTACACTACTTTCTATTATAAGGATCATCCAAAGAGACTCAATGATTGGGGGTTTTTGCACTATAAATAGTAACTAAGTTTTTATTTTGGGGTTATCCAGAGAAATCCAAAACTCTTTTGATCTAATCTACTCTAACAGAAATTGTAAAGTTCTCACTTACTCCCAATTTAGATCCCAAAATAGATTTATAACATCTTCCCTTCCTATTTAACAATTTAAAGAATAAAAACAAGAATTCAATTTAATCTAGCTGAAACAATAATTTACTAAAGATGATATAACTTAACTAGTTAATAAGGAAAATACTTCTACTTTGACAAATGCAACAAATAATCTAATCTAAACAATTCCTTTTAACTTTTAACTATTTCTTTATCTACTAAAAACTGTTCAAACAAATAGCATCCCTACTTTTAACACATCTTGAATTAACAAGAATTAGAATGATTTCTATAGTTAAAAATAATAAATTTTCCAAAAATTACAATAATAGAATCTACCTTGACATCCAATTCCATATGAGCATAATGACTTCCATATTCAATGAATTCTAAACACAAATAAGATCCAAGTAATTCCTTCAATTATCCAAGCTTTAACGTTGAGTCTAAAAACAACTTACTAACTGTAAAATACTAACAAAACTATCAACTAGCTTCTTAAATTATCATACTTCAAACTAGTTTCATATTGCTAAGTAGACCATTATAGATGTGCATACCTATAATAGAGAAGCAATGGAGTATATATATTATTCATTATTTGAAAAATAAAACAACAATCCAAATGTTCAGGATTGACCAAAACAAAACAAAATAGAGCTATGAGTTATGTAAACAACAATTTGAATGTTCAGGGTTGACCAAAAGAAAACAAAATAGAACTATGAGTTCTATAAACAACGGTGGAGTAGAAGAAACAAGTAGACCAAGTCTATCAAATACATGCCAATTAAGCATAAAATGTACAATTCTTCTTTAGTCGATTTGATTGTATTCTTCCAGTTTTGTCATTCAAAATTCACTTATGTGGAACTTCCTATACATAAAGTTTGGCATCTTTCCAAATATCTTGTCTTCAAATCCGCAAGTATCTCATAAATGGTAAAAGGCATAAGATTGCTACAAATTCATAAAATCTATTCAAATTGATAAGAACAAAATATGCATTACCATTCAAATATCAACATTAATTCATTAATTCAAAATTAATTTTAAGAGTCAATAATCTAAGTATAAATGCATAAAACTCATATTATTTAAACATATTAATATTCAAAAGATGTCTTTTGGGTTACTAAAAATAGGAATGAAAGATGTATTAACTAATGCTCATCAAACACCACAATATATACTATAAAAAATGTACATATCAAACAAGGTACTGGTGAGACATCCTTGAACTTTGGTTTGGGAATATGCCTACTATGAAATACTTTATAATATTTGGAAGTAAAAATTATATCAAAAGAGAGGATGATATAGGAATAGTTGATCCTAGAAGTGATGAAGGCATATTTCTTGGGTATTCATTGAAAAAAAGGGACGTAGATGTTTTAATCAAAGATTGAGAACAATTGTTGAAAGTGGTAATGTGAAAGTTGATGATAAATTTAGAATTCAAGATAGGATGCTTGATTATAATTTAGATGATTATGAAAATACTAACCATAGACCTAACAATCAGAATGAAAAATTACTTTTCTATGAAATTGATAATGATTTTTATATTAAAGAACAGAGAGAAGAACCTAGATCAAAAGCTAGATTTGAATAAGGAACACCTTAGTGGAGAACATCAATATATTTAGAAAGAAATCACCCTAAGAAGAAGATAATTGGAAGTACAAATAAAGGATTTTTAACAAGGAATCAAGTAAGAGATGAAATATGTTTGATCTCATAAGTTAAACCTAAGACATGGAAACTGGTCCCTAGACCTAAAGATAAGAACATCATTGGCACTAAGTGGGTATTCAAAAACAAGATCAATGAACAAGTTGAAGTGGTAAGAAACAAAGCAAGGTTGGTATGTAAAGGATACTCGCAAAAAGAAGGAATTGATTTTGAAGAAACCTTTGCCCTTGTTTCTAGACTTGAATTAGTAAGAATGTTTTTGGCATATGCATTTAACAATAATTCAAGATCTATCAAATGGATGTCAAGTCACCTTTTCTAAATATAGAACTTAAGGAAGAGGTTTACATTTAATAACCTAATAGCTTTCATTTGATTGATGATAAAGATATAGTTTGTAGATTGAGAAAGGTTTTGAATGGATTGAAGCAAGCACCTATAGCTTGGCATGCGAGATTAGACAAACACTTGAAAATTTTGGGATTCAAGAAAGGTAATGTAGATAGTAATCTATATTGATTTGTTGATTATATTATCTTTGGAAGAAATGATAAAGCTGGTGAAAATTTTTAGAGGAAAAAAAAATGAATTTCAAATGAATATGATTAGTGAGATGAATGTTTATTGGGATTGCAAGTAAATCAAAGTAAGGATGACATTTTCACATCACAAATAAATATCTTAAGGATTTACTAATAGTGTTTGGAATGGAAAATTAGCCTATTGGAACCCCTATGGTTAGAAGATGTAAATTTTCAAGCAAAGATAAGTCACCTATGAAATAAAATTAAGGCATAGATCAATGAGTGGACGATTACGATTTGTAACACATACAAGACTAGATATAGCTATTGTAGTTGGCATTGTGGCAATATTCCAAGAAGCTCCTAAAGAGACACTTTTGACAACAATAAAGAGAATTTTTAGATATTTAAAGGAATATCATACTATGGGTTATGGTATGATAGATCACATAATTTTACCATATGTGCATACACTGATGCAGATTGGATAGGAAATGTAGATGATAGAAAGAGTACCAGTGGAGGAGAATTCATCTTGAGAGGAAGATTGGTTTCATGCATGAGCAAGAAACAAGATTGTATATCACAATCTACAATAGAAGTGTAGTATGTTGTAGTAGTAAACAATTGTAATTAGATCATTTGTATGAAGTGAGCGTTGAATGACATACATATTGAATTTCTAGAGACTATTATCATTCATTGTGATAATACAAGTACAATTAATATGTCAAAGAATCTAGTATTACATTCAAAGAATAAACACATTTCTATAAAGTGTCACTTTTGAGAGAGAAGGTAGAAGAGAATGAAATTAGATTAGAATATGTTAGCACAAAGGAACATATAGTAGACAAGGCTTTGCCTAAGGATACTTTTGAGTACCTGATAGGTATGCTTGGGGTTATTTCCCAACCTTCTTCAAAGTAGTTGATGCAATAGTGCATAATTCCAATATATTTAGAGCATTTCCTTACACCTAGACTATATTTTTGGTGATGCTTCCGTTGGGAGAGTAGTCACTTTGAGAAAATGTATTCTTAACTATTTGGTAATGTATTGTATAATAGTGTCTTTTAGCACTTGGAAATTTTCACTTTTTCATATAGTTTTGGAGAGGATTTAACTTCAAGAATTAGCATAATGACACCTTGGCCATTGATTTCAATGTGGGAGACTAATACATGAAAAAACTTACATATTTATTGGAGAGTTTTTTTTAATCTATTTTATGTTAATTTTTTGATATCAATGGGGGAGTATTTCAAGAACTTCATTGCAATATCATTCTAGTAAGGGAAGTTTTGGTATTTATGGTTTTTCATCATATGTTGCCATCAATGCCAAAGGGGGAGATTATTAGCATGAATGTTGGTGATATTCCTACTGGGGAGATTGTCCATATGTTTAGGGAGATGATTGATTACTTATGTGTTGCATCTATTCCTCATTTTTTCATTGAAGCCAACATATATATGTATTCTAGCTAGAATAGTTAGAGTTACAGAGAGAGGTTTGGTCAACAAGGTCAACAAGTACAGAGTCATGTTCCTAAGGCCTTGGTTGGAACTTTGACATTGATCTTGATTTACTGTCTTTTTATTGAGTACAATTTTCATTTGTTTTATACTTTTTGATATTTCTATATTTCATTTGGATTTGTCATGGATTGATCAGTTATAGGCACCCATGGATAGTTAGAGACATTGTTGATGCTTATTTCTCTTGTGATTGGGGATGTATTTGGTGGGACGGTTGATAGTTTTAGAAGGAATTCCAAGGAGAATTCACTTGATATGTACTTAAGAGGAGATTTTTCTTAGATTATTCTTGGTTGGAGATGTGTATATCTTGATGAGCATTCTCATTCCCCACTCTTGGTCTAGTTGGTAGTTTACTTCTTGAGAGGTAAGCCCATTTTTTTCTCAAGTTCATTATGTTTATGCTTTTCTTTCATGGATATGGATCTTGAGATTTGTTATATGAATTAGTTTTGGGGGTTCATTTAAGACATGATTTATCATTTTATCTTCTTTTTCATATGTTGTTATGATGACTGATTTTGGGAGATGGTTTTAATAGGCATATTCCTTGAATTAGGAATAATTATTCCTTGAGTTAGGAATGGTTTTTGAGTTTGATCTTCTTGTGAGAGGCTTACATTGATGATTAGTCATATTGTATGGTTTGGGAATTTTTGTGACTTTTGGTTAGGGTTTTATGGATGATGTCTTACTTGACACAGCTTACATCTAGAAGGACATGATACAAGTTATGATTTGCATGGTTTCTCTTTTATCTTGGTTTGCTTCCTAGATATTTGTTTTCACTTATATTAGATTAGGGATGGGTTGGGGATTATGATCAAAGGTTTTTTTTCATGTAGTTCATGTGAGAGATGGAATATTTGATCTTTATCTCTTTCCTTTTTTGGTTGTGAAGAACTTTGGAGAGTATTAGAGACTAGGTATGAGAGTTGTTCTTGCATGTTATTGGTTTATCTGTTGAATTTCCTTAATACTACATGGATTCACTTCTATGAGATGTTGTGAGTGGATTGGTTATAGATTTGAGATTATCTTCTACAATGGGATATTCTTGGTGTATATGTAGTAGGTATTGCTCTTGAATCTTGTGATTACAGGCTACAGATTGGATATGTCAATGATGTGAGACTCACTTGGTATACCTTTGAAGGTATAGATAGTTGAATGGGTTGGCACATGTTGTGGGTGTTATTTCAGCTATGAATTTTGATAGCTATAGATACTTGTGATTACATTTAGACTAGATGCTTGTGATTGTAATTTTAGTTGGTACAAGATTTTATAATTCTTACATGACAATTTAGGTGGATTTATCTTTGGATGGCTTCTATGTATTTCTAGTGGCAATGGCATTATAGGAGGTGGCATCATCCATGTTTAAGATGTTGGATACTTTGATTTTTTTCAGATACCTAGATGGAGCACATGGTGTAATTTGATCCATGATAGTGAATGTGCTAGGAGGGATTGTTCCCTTGTTCATTTAAATGTGGCTATAGATTGACCCTATGTAATGCATACAATAAGTAGGAGATTATTGATATTTTTTATGTTTCAAGCATTGCATAATATTATTTATATTGTATTATTTATTTTATTATGTAATGTTTTACCTAGGAGAACCTAGATGGGAGTGAAACATATAGAGATTCCCACAGAACATCCTTGATGAGCTATATTATTTGTGATAATATTTGATGTAATTATTTAATATTGGGGGAAAATAAATTAAATACCCAATAACACATGTGGGTTATGGACGTTTTGGTAGCACATAGTTTATGAAATAACACTTGGTAGTTTAATGGGAGTTTTCTTCTATAAAAGCAACCACAAGGGTAGTTGTTGATGCAACAAAAACAACAAATAGATTAGTCAAGCAAGCATTTGTGAGGGTTGTAAGCATTTGGATGTGTCGATTCATGCTTATTCATATGGATTTCTTGGTTGTGGCTATGGCTTTGAAGGCTTCTATGGTTGTATTGCAATGGTGTTTTGTTGAATAATACATGGTGATGGATTTTTTGGAGGATATATTTTTCCCTAAGGCTCATTTGGTTCGTGGAATTAAAAAAAATTGAGGTTTCTACAAACCTTGCTTTAGCCAAATCAAGTTTTTGCAAATCTTCATATTGATTTTTGGGATTTTACTTGAACTTTTTGTTTCACTCAGAAGATGCATGTAAAGACACATTTTTATGCACAAGCTCGGAGTTGAAGGCAAGAGTAGTCCAATCTATTATTTTTACACTCCTTTAAAAACATAACTAGTTTTTGATTTTCAATTCCTACATGCTAGTAGGAAGTTGGAAAACTAGGTTTTGAGGCAAAATTGGAAGTCCAATATCCTAATTCCATTTTTCCAATTTTGAAACAAACGCCAAATCCAAATTTTGAAAAAGCCAATGCCTACCATCTTCTAGGAACCAAACGGACCCTACATGAGGGTTTCCTAAGGTATATTCTATGTCACATTTTTTAGGGTATGTTGTCTATTATCTTGCAAGTGGATTTTAAGTGCTTATTTATTCTAGATCTATTATGGGTTGCACAAATTGTGATCTATTAATCAAATTTGTAATTTCTCACACAATAATGAAAATCCACATGCACTAACTTGTATAGAATAGAGGAAATTAGATAACACTATGAATGAAGGAAATAAAGCTTATAACCACTAAAAAGAAAGAAAAAAAACCCAGTTCATTTGTAACTCCACAGCTTTCATTAATAACATATTTCATTCCTAGCCACCATACAAGAACTAAGACTAAACTAACATGAATGACAAAATCCAAAATATGGATGCAGAGTCTCACACAATAGTCCTAGGTATAGGGGTTTTCCCAAATCAAGATTTTTTTGATCTTATTTGCTTCCAAAAGGGTTACATTTATAGGCCCTTTTAGAAATGGCTACTTACATTTCATGATTACTCAATAGAGCATCTTTGAATTAGTCTAAAAATATGATTGACAGGTTAATCATCCATTACAAAACTTTTAGCCTTCAAGGAGAATGTCAAATATGTAGGTTACAATGTTAGAAAGTGAGAGAGAGAGAGAGAGAAGGTGACACATGTCATATGTTCACAGGGAGAGTGTAGTCCTTTGTCAAACTATTAGTTTTTCTTTGGAGTTACAGCCTTGGCACTATATGCCTTCATTGCATCAATTACACTCTTTAGCTTGTGGATACTTGGAATGAGAATGTTGTTAGCTCTAGTCATCCAATAATCATGCATTTATATCAATTCTTCAACTTTGAAAATCTTTGATTGGAGCTTCTTTGTTGCATGTTTTAGAACACAAACCACTATTAGGAGTTCTAGAATCTTTTCCACATCACAATTTGATGGATCAGTAGCCTCTTCAACAAATTCTAGGAACTTATTTTTCATTCATTCGATGTCTACTAACCATCAATTACTAGTAACATATGATTCAATGTGCAAGACCTTTAAATGTTGGAATATCTTGTCCATTACTTTCTTCACTAAATCATAGACATTCTTTAGCTCATTCTCAGACTTGACTGAGCTCTCAATTTTTAATTCTAATGATTTATTCCAATGAAGAAATGGTTATTGGCCTACTTTGAGTATCCCATGGGTCATAAAAATATTAGTTTGCATGTCAATCACCTCTTGCAACAAATCCAATTGCTTTGTTAGGTTGTGTAATGCTTTGTACATCAAAGTCTAGTTGCTTGATACTACTTCTCTCAATTTGTTAGTGTCCAACAAAAAATTCCCAAGGTTCTCAATAAGAGGGGGACCTTGGGGCTTAATTTTATTAATCCCAGCATGACCAATTTTACCAAATTGCCTCTCTTGTTGTAACTTAAGTAAAAAATTCTTATTCTCCTCTACACTTGGGTTGAATGTGCTTGTAGAGGTACTTCCAATTGTAGCTCTAATGTAATCCATCAATTCTTTATTTGAGTCTTTGAGTACCTCTTTTTCTTATCTCAAATCTTCTAGTCTATCCTCAATCTTCACATTTGTTGATTTCCAGATGTTGACCATGGAATCATGCACTAGAATGCCTATGTTAACCAATATAATGTGAAAATCACTAGGAGTTAGTTAATGAAACTTTCCCTCCTTTTAAGGTTCTACAATCTCCACCAGCATGTGACTAGTAGAAGAATTTGTGGCCAATGTAGCTATTTTTTTTTCTTCTTTACCTTCTTTAATGCTAGCTGAGATGAAGTTACTTGTACAACAAGGTCCTTAGATAGAGCACTTTTCTCACATCTTCTCTTCTTTTGATCATTAGTCTCTTCCAACCAAGATTCAGTTCAAAGGATATTGAGTGCTAACTATAAAGTTTTACGATCAAACAACTTCCTCACTACTGGAGGTCTCACCTTGCTTTGGCCAGAAAAATGAAAAGAAGTTGTTTTAGTAACAAAGAGGGATAGAGTATCACCTTTCTAAGATTCCTCCTACTCTTGGCCATCCAGAGGATTATTGTCAGCATCGAGGTTAATGACCAACATAGGGGAAGAGGGCTTGGCTACTGATTTCCTCTTCTGCTTTTATTTTCCCTTATTTTTCTCTTCTTACCCATTCTTTCTTGTATATGGAAAAGATCCTCCTCCAAATATTCTAGTGATTTGAACATTATTTTTAGGAGGTTAGTCTCCTCCACTAATAGATTGTATTGGTCCAATTGATATTGATGTAACAATAGTTGTGGACATAGTGGCAATAGATTGAGTTATACTAGAAGCTACTCCACTAGTAGAGCTTGTAGTTCCAATTATCTTCTTCCTTTCTCTAGTCCACTCCACCCATTTTTTCATCCTCTTGATCATACCATGTATCAGGACTTCCATTGTTTCAATAAAAGGACCTTTAGGTGGACTTGACATTATAAGAGTGTGCTTAATTTTCTTGTAAGTTGAGGGATGCATGTACAATCCATCATCTACAAGATCACTAAAATCAACAATGTCATTATACAAATTAATTTCATCTATAGTTAATCTGGACCACTATCTTTCTCTATTATGGTATTCATCATAACTCCTAGCCCAATAGTCTTTAATATTTGAAACATGCCTATGAGCATACCCTAGGTTTAGATGATATTTCACAAAGTTAGCAGGGTCATGTTGGGGTATTATCACCTCATAATTAATCAATTTAATCCTTCTCTCAAAGGATTTAATTAAATTTTTGGCATCAAATCTTGAGGCACAACAATAGGGTTGTACCACTATTGGAAAAGGAATCTAGAAATTTTCTTCACATTAGAACATAAGGTGTTTACCTCTAGTATTTTCCTACACAATTTAACAAGAACTACCTTATGTTCAGGATATATTGGGAACCTCTTGGGGAAGCCATCGAATGCACCAATCCTTGGGTAGAAGAAAGATGTAAATTGGATGAAACAACATCTGAATTGACTAACCAATGATATGGATTCTAGTGAAAATCTCTTCTCAGGGAACCCTTGCAATTCTCAACACGGCCTCATTGTGAAGGCATCATTTACCTTGACATATTCCTCCAAACTCCTCTGCAATTGGAGGTAAGGGTAGAATTCATACACCATGGTGTTCTTGTCATAATCTTCAATACTAGGAAGGCCAAGCTAAAGATGATGTTTGGCTAAGGCGTATATCAAATATGAAGATATAAAGAACTATTTAAATGCTTTTTCCAAATTTAGCTAGGAGGTGAGCTCTTCACACATAATCTAACCCCAATTAATCTATAGTCCTTCGGCACAAATATCTTGGACCAAGTAAAAATGATGCCTAATGAAATCCAGAATCTCCTCCTTTACTTTTAATCTTAGTAAAAGTGCCAAGATATCCATGATTTCCCTCTTTAGGTTGGTTCCAGATAGAGTCCTTGGCATCTTGCTCTTTTTTCTATGAGGATTCTAAAACCATGTCCTTTGCATATCTTCTATCCTCAAATTTTTATTCTCCTTGAACATTGATGTAGAGGAAGAAAAATTGATGTCACAATACTCTTCCCTCATTGGGATCCCAAAAGAAAATTTCATTAGTTCCTTATTCACAAAAAGAAGAAGGGATTAGTTGAGAAATAATATTTTCTTTTTCTTTGGATTGTATCTTTCAATAAATTCCTTTACTAATTATGGTTCCTTCATGGCCATAGGGAACCCAAAACCCTCAACCAATCCACTTTCTTTCAATTTCTAAGTAATTGGATGGATGGGATGGGTATTGAGTCTTCTGTATAGATCAACTAGGTTGTAAAATTTGAAGGAAGTGTCAGAAAGGTTCTTCAATTCACTCTCCAATCCAATCAAGTGATCATACTTTGCTTGTGCTTTCCCAAAGAAGATAAACTGCTTTGATAAAATAGCAGTTACAACATTAAGAAACTTCATTTGGGGAAACTCTGATCATATAGACTCAAGAATTTGAATCTTGGCACCACATGAATGAAATAACTCACAGCCAATGGTCCTAACTATTAGATTTGAAATAAATTGGATAGATTAATGGCTCTTTAAAACATTTTACCTCTACCCATGTCACAATTCATAAATTTGATAAACATAAAATTCACTTAAATCTCCTGTAGAATTGAGATTATTCACTTTCTGAATCAATTGGTTTTGGCTTTAATAGAAACTACCTTTTTGTTGACTTTGGAAACTAGAACAAGGGTAGCATCACAATTTTTTATGTGTGGGGAAGGAAGCATAAGCTTATCTTTATATAAGCTTTCATTTTCCTTTGATTCTGGATCACATCACAAGCTACACTCCACCAGTTCCTTAGGTACCCTGTCACTTTCTTTTCTACAAAATATTTTCCTTTACATTTTAGTTCATTGCTTGGAGAAGTTGTAATATGGTTTTTCTTTCTTAAGGGCTTTGACTATTATCTTCTTTAGTTTGTGTTCATACTTCATGACCTACTCCATTAGAAACCACTTTGTGGTATTTCCAAACATTGTCTTTGTATTCAGATTTAGTATTTCCACATTTCATATAGAGGGTTTGTAATCTCTCCTAGATAGAATGTATCATTGAAGCATATGCTTTCTAGGAACTTGAACAATTAGAAGTATTTCTCTTCTTTTCCTAGAATTATTTCAGAAATGAACTTGAAGACATTCACTTCCAAAGGGAAAGAACTCATATTGATGGAGCTTCATTCCTCTACACAAAAATAGACTCTAACTTCATATTAGTACTATGAGAGTTCCATGGCTATAGATCCTTGTTCATCTAATCTTCCCATCATGAATCAATCTTCAAAATCACCAAGAGATGTGGATATACTATGTTTCTTTGGGATCTTAACTGATGAAGTGTGCTAGAAACAAGAATTAGACAACATGGGATGGAATCTAAAAAGAACACTAAGCTAGAATTATGAGTTAATTGTAGAGTAAAAATAGGTTTCCTTCTCATCAAAAGATGCTTAGAGAAAAACCCATCCAAACCTAGATCACCTAAGCCCTTGATGCAAGGGAAAAGAAAGAATCTGGCATAGAATGGAAAACCTAGAAAGACTCAAAAGGCAAGCCTTGAGGATGCTTAATGATAAGGGAACCGCCTAGGGAAAACCTAGACAAGGACTCAAACATATATGTACTAAAAGTTGACCAAGCTAGAGGCTTGAAAGCGAGGGACTAAAATTTGGCAACACATAGTAATTCTCTTCACAAGTGTATTATCAAATAACCTATCTTCAAGTAACCTATTCAAGAGGTATAATATTGGTTATGGTATGGATCAATCACTGAGTGATGTCAACATTAATATCTTTGCAAATATATTAAACATTATTTGTGTCCTCGCAGTTATTTGTATTAAGGCTTTTAATTCTTTCAAAGGCTTAAATGTTCCTTCTATTAGAAAGTTTAATGTCACTAGTACATTTGCACTAAAATTTTGACCAAGATTTTTGACCAACCATAAATGGGCTTCTCGAATATCTTCTTTTTAATGTTTTACCCATGTTGGTCAAAATTTTGACCAACTTATGGTTTCCTAATTTGGTCAAAATTTCAACCAAATCGGGCCCATAATCAAAAAAAAGAAAAAGTGTTATTTTTTTATTTGGCATTATTTGGTTTTGGTAGTGATTTTCAATAGCGTGGGAGCCATTTTCAGGTTAGTTCCTATTGGAATTAAAGATAGAGTAACCCGGGGGGGTTGAATCAGTTACTAACAAAAATTAATCCCAATAGATCCCTTAGATGTCTTAAAGATCTAGTTACTACTTGTATTCAGTAAATGAATGTTGTAACTTGGTAAATTAAACTATTACTTTCTTTTCAAGCATTCATGCATGTAATTAAAAATAAAGTGAACGCAAGAGACACCAAATTTAACGTGGAAACCCAATATGGGAAAAACCACCAAGTAACTAGTCACCAATTTTTCACTCTTCTGCAGTGAGCCTTGTTAGGAGCCAACCCTGTTAAAGGTTACAATACACATTGTTAGGTGTTATTTTGTTAGAGGATTTAATCACCCTATTAGGAGTGGCCTTGCTAGAGGTCTGTAGAACAATTCAATTGAACTGTCACCTTGCTAGAGGATTTACAAAATGGCTGTTAAACCAACTCTATTAAGAGATTTGAAATCACTGCTACAATGGTTAGAAAGCAACAATGAATTGACCTAAACAAGATGCAACTGAATTTGCTAGTTACAGGTCTCTGTTCAGCATCATTAGATCCTTCTTGATCAAATATGGCTCTGTTGCTCCTCAATGATCTCTAATCATCCTTCAAATCTACTTCTACAATAATCAGTCGTCATATAACATTAATTCCACATTCTTTTCATTTCATATATTTTAGAATCTGCAACTTGACCTCTTACTTATACCATTCAGATTGTCAAGTCGGCCCATTTACATGTTACATTTACCAATAAACCATACATCAATTGGCTACAGATATTACTCTAAACAAATAAATGTTATCTCATAAAATAATGAAATCCTTTACTGGCTGACCCTGCTCGGTAAATACTACTTCTGAAAATTTCCTAAGTTAACCATCTTGACTTGGTTAACATTGCAATATCCTTAAAATCCCTCAGTAAGAACTGCTTCTTCCAAATTACCTTTGATGACTGAGTGAGCTCGATAAGAACTGCTTCTTCCAAATTACCTTTGATGATCGAGTGAACTTGGTAATAATTGTTTCTGTCACATTTTCTTCAATTACTGAGTGAGCTCAGTAAGAACTAAATTTCTTTTTATTATATGGAAAGCTTGGTAAACATTGGCCTTTGGCTAGCTGACCTTCTGAGCTTGGTAGACACTATCCTTTGCCTCACTAACCTTCTAAGCTCGATAGACACTATCCTTTGACTTGCTGACCTTCTGAGCTTTGTAGACACTATCATTTGCCTTGCTGACCTTCTAAGCTCGGTAGACACTATCCTTTGCCTTGCTGACCTTCTGAGCTCGGTAGACACTATTTAATGACTGATATGACATTTGTGTGACATCAAAGACAATACACAATTGAAAAATTGTATCCAACAATATCCCTCTTTGGCATTGATGGCAATAGAACATGTCATAGTAGGATGAAATTTGAAAACAAGTTTTTTAATGACAGAATACAAAACTCCCTCTCTCATAATAATCTCTCCCTCTTTCACAAACTCTTATTATTTTGCAAATTTTAGAAAGATATGACAGTATATTCTTCCTCTTTGACAACACATGCCAAAGAAAACTCAAAACAATTGAATAATATTGTACCTAATGTACTGATTCATATGCAATATCTTCATTGGTTTGCTGCATCAACTGATAGATTTTCAATTCTGTTCCTATTGATGCATCACTAAAACTGTATTTTAGTGAGCTTCAGATAGGGGAATGACCCCTAACTTACCTCTTAGATACAAGAATGCATCCTTAGGTAAAGGCTTTGTGAATATGTGAGCAATTTGTTCCTTTGTATCCACATATTCCAATCTTATTTCCTTTTCTTGCACCAATTCTCTAACACACTGATATTTTATGACAATATGCTTGATTTTTGAATGCACCACTAAATTCTTGGAGATGTTAATTGCACTTGTCTTATCATAAAACATAAAAACTAGTTCTATGATTTCTTGCTTCATACCTTTCAACATTTGTTTAAACCACACAATGTTTGAGCAATTTACTGCTGCTGCAATATATTCAGCTTCTGTTGTGGATTGAGATGTACAATTTTGCTTTTTGCTTGTCCAAGAAACCAACTTTTTTTCTAAGAAAGAAAGCTCCTCCACTTGTGCTTTTTCTGTCATCAATATTTCCTACCCAATCTACATCAGTGAACACCTTTAAATCCAATTTTCCTCTAAGTTTATACCATAATCCATAATCTTCAGTTCCTTTTAAGTATCTCATGATCCTTTTGATTTCCATCATGTGATTTTCTTTTGGTTTTGTTGAGAATCTTGCTACAATCCCTACTGCAAGGGCAATGTTTGGTCTTGTGTGCACTACATATTGCAACTTTCCAATCATAGATCTATACAATGTCTGATCCACTTCCTTTGATTCATCATCCTTGGTCAGTTTTAATCCAGTACACATAGGAGTCCCAACTAGCTTGCAATCTTCCATACCAAACTTTTTCAGTATCTCCTTGATGTATTTAGATTGAGTGATGTAGATGCCATTCTTATTCTACTAAATTTGAAGATCAACAAAGAATTTGATTTCACCAAACATTGACATTTCAAATTTCTTTTTCATTTTTTCTAAAAATTCTTTGCAAAGATCATCATTTCCTGTGAACAAAGTATCATCTACAAATATTTCTGCCAAAACAATCTTAATATCTGGTCCTTCCTTTATGTACAAACTATTATTGTCATTAGTTCTTTGAAAACCAATATAAATAAGATAGTTATGCAATATTTCATACCATGCTCTAAGGGCTTGCTTCAGACCATATAATGCTTTATGCAATTTGCAGACCATGTCCTTCTTGTCTAGATCAACAAAACCTTCAAGCTGCTCAATGTAAACCTCTTCCTCCAATATGCCATTGAGAAATGCTGACTTGACATCCATCTGATAAAATTTGTGTCTTTTGAATGTAGCATATGCAAGTAAGGTTTTGACACCTTCCAATCTTGCAACAGGAGAAAAATTTTCTCCATAGTCTACACCTTCTTCTTGTGAATATCCTTTGCATACCAGTCTAGCTTTGTTCCTTGATACCTTACCATCTTTATTTAGTTTGTTTCTGAATACCCACTTTGTTCCAATCACATTCTTGTCTTTGGGTCTAGGTACAAGAGTCCATGTTTTGTTTTTTTCTATCTATTCTATCTCTTCATTCATAGCTTCAATCCAACTTTCATTGTCTAGTGCATCTTTCCCATTTCTAGGTTCAAAATTTGCAAGTAAACAAGTGCCTTTCAATTTACTTCTTGTCATTGTTCCTTTTTATTTATCACCAATGATCTGATCTGGTGCATGATGCTTTCTAACATACTTGGCTAAAATGGGCTCCTTGCCTTTTGAATGACTTGTTTTTTTCTCCTTCTGTGTCTGAACTTCTAGTTCTAATTCTAGTTGCTCAGGGTCGATAGATGCTAACTCGATAGCTTCTATTTGCAACTCGGGTTCTTGCAGCTCGGGAGGCATTAGCTCAGTTTGAACTTCCTATGACTCAGTAACTAAAGACTCTGGAGTTGAGGATTCCTGAATAATAGGTATACTTGGAATTGTATCAAGTTCAATATAAACAAATCTTCTGTAGTCTTCAGGTTCCTTTTTGCTTTCTTCTTCTATTCTTTCTGCAAACTCATCAACTTTCACATGTGCACTTTTTATAACTTTGTGAGTAGATAAGTTCAAACATCTATATGCTTTGCTTTTGCAAGAGTATCCCAAAAATATTCCTTCATCACTTTTTACATCAAATTTACCTTTTTTAGATTCTTTTAAAATGTAATATTTGCTTCCAAATACTTTTAGATAACTTACATTGGGTTTGTACCCATACCACAACTCATAGGGTGTTTTGAATGAGTCCTTTTTCAGCTGTACTCGGTTCAAGGTATAAACTGTAGTGTTGATAGCTTCCTTCCAGTATTTGATAGCCATGCCTTTCTCAATGATTAAGGTTCTTGCACAATCCATTATAGATCTATTCCTTCTTTTTGTTATTCCATTTTGTTTAGGAGTTCCAGGTGCTAAAACCTATCTTTTGATTCCCCTTTCAATGCAAAAGTTATTGAACTCATGTGAAATGAATTCACCACCTCTGTCAGACCTTAAGCATTTCAATCTTTTTTTTGTTTCCTTTTCTACTCTAGCCAAATACCATTTGAACTTTTCAAATGCTTCTGATTTCTCTCTTGGGTACATTACAGTCATCATTCTTGAATAATCATCAACAAACAGAATGAAGAATTTTTCACCAGTATAACTTTCAATGCCAATAGGTCAACACAAATTAGTATGCACAATTTTTAGAACTTGTTTAGTTTGATAGTTCTTTCTTTTAAAACTAGTCTTTCCCATTTTACCAATTTGACAATTCTTGCATAGACCAACCTCAAGTTTCTTTATGTAAGGAATACCTCTTACTTTCTTGAATTTACTAATTTTTATTAAGTTGTCAAAGTTTACATGACACATCCTCCTATGCCATAACCAAATTTCTTCAATTTGAACAATGAAACATGAACATTCACCAAGTTCAAGATAAAATAAGTTACCTTTTGATTGAGTGCCTGATCCAATCAGCTTTCCTTTGCCACTCAACAATCTTGCTTTTCCATGCATAAATTCTACTTTGAATCCATTAGTGAGTAGTTGTGCCACACTCAAAAAATTATGCTTTAGTCCTTCTACCCAATATGCATTATCACATACAAGTTCCTTGGTTAGTGAGATTCTTCCTTTTCCTCTTATACAACAAGGTTCATTGTTACCTAATCTTACACTGCCACCATCATAGTCTTCAAAATATTCAAACTTAGTTTTATCACTAGTCATGTGATGAGAAAAACCACTATCTATGATCCATGTATCATTTCTACTTATATGTGAAATGAGTGTCATTTCCTCATCATTATCAGACTCATCTTTTATAGCAATGTAGACAATTTCATCTTCTTCTTCATCATCAGAATCATTAGAATCTTTTTCCATAAAACATGTTTTCTTACGTTTATCCTTGAATGATTTGAAGTCTTTATTGTACTTGTGACCTTTCTTCTCATCTTTTTTTTGTTTATTTGGGCACCTAGCAGCAATATGTCCAATATAAACTTTGTTCTAATTCTTCATCACTATCTGGTTGTAGATCCTTCATCATTTTCCCTTTTTCTTTGATTGAAAGCTTGGCTTCAAATGCTGATTCAACATTCTTGGTAGCTAGAACATAATTGTCATAGTTGTCTAGCTCAAATGCAATCAATCTTCCAACTATGGCCTCTAAATTTATTTTATGATTTGCCTCACATCTCCTTTCTTGAATTGCAGAGACTCTAATTTCATAAATGGGAAGTAGAGTTCTAAGAACTTTACTTATAACTATCTCCTCACTAATATCTCCTCCAGATGCTTTTCTTGCACTAACACATGATTTACCTCTTTCAACATACTTTGAAATGTTTTCATCCTCTCTCATCCTCATTTGATCAAATTGTCCTCTCAAACTTTCTACTTTGGCTCTTCTCACATTATCATCTCCTCCATAGATTTCTTTTAGTTTGTTCCACATTTCAAAGGCAGTTTTGCAATCCTTGATGTCATCAAATTCTTTGTAACTCAGAGCAAATGCTATATCTATCATCATGTTATTGTGAGTCTTCTTTTCAGCAATATCATTGATAGATAATGTACCAGAAGGTTTTTCATATTTTTCATCAAGGTACTTCAGCCCTGTATCACCAATAGAAGCCAAATTGGTGCAGGAGCACCTAGGAAATATGCCAAGTTTCCTAAATCATTTTTGGCTTGTAGTGGTCTTGGCTAGACCACATGAATAAAGGCTATGTGATAAAGCCCCAAGTGTGTGAGTTGTGTTTGTAAATAGGTTTTTGTTGTGTTTGAGTTTCCAAGTTGCTTCTATGTTGGCAAAATTGCTTAAATTGCTTGTTAGAGCCTAGAATGGTCAAACACTGACCAAGACCCCAGGAGGATGGGAAAAATGGAAAATATGTTAAAAGTTGTAATTACATGGAAATAGGTTCATTTAACCATGTTTGAGGTCATGGAGCCATTAAATGCACAATAGTGCAAAAGTTGCACTTGGCAACTTTGCAACTTTGCAAAGTTGCACTTGGCAACTTTGCAACTTTGCAAAGTTGCTTGACAACATTGACAAAAAGTGCTAAAAGTTTATAAGGGCTTCAAGAATCAGTTGGAAACCTATGGGATCTGTTGATTCACGTGGGTAAGAGGTATTTAAGACCAATCCAAGTTAGTTTGAGGGTGGGCATATGCTTATGTATGAATTTTGGCATTGGAATGAAGAGCAAACTGAGCATTTTGATGACAGTTTTCTGATTTCACCCTTCATCCACACCTTTAATGGATTGATAGAGTTTCTATTTTCATGTGATTTTATAGTGTATTGAATGTAGATGCTTTGGTAAAGATTAGGAGTTTTTTTGATCAGTTTCATTACTAGTTTGAAAAATCTTTTTAAAGTTGCCAGTTCGCTGGTCTGTACACAGCAATCAGCAAAGAAATCTCTATAACTTGAATTCCAATGGTGGAACCATGATGGACTTTTGGAATCAAGTAATAGACTATATAAAAAATGTAAATATGTATTTTTTTCTTGTTTTTGCAGAGATTTGTTGTTTTTTCCAAGAGGCCCTAGGAGAGTTTGCATACTCGGCTAGGCAATGAAATCAGCAAATAAGTGTTTGAAAGGGGCATAGAATGGAGTGTTGGGTGCAATACAAATTCATGGAAGGAAAGAGTGGTGAGTGAAGGAAGTTAATTCCAGGATTTCAGTCATTTAGATTCCATTTGAGTGGTGGAAGGAAGAACGCTCTATATTCCTATTCATACAAACAAGAAACCCTTGTAAATAGACATATTTTTGGAAATCCCTTGTACGGATGACCTGGGTGTTGCAGACCTGAAAAATCTTCAAGGGGAGCAAAAAGGGTATCCAAATCATTAATTTTTTTGAGTACTTCTTAAGGGTTTGAGGAGATATAAGCCAAAAATCAGTTTTGGAGGCCTAATTTTGTTATTAGTCTTGGTAGCCCTCTTA
This sequence comes from Cupressus sempervirens, assembly GCA_028749045.1. Classification (NCBI taxonomy): domain Eukaryota; kingdom Viridiplantae; phylum Streptophyta; class Pinopsida; order Cupressales; family Cupressaceae; genus Cupressus; species Cupressus sempervirens. Next base: position 807,964,676 of record CM053790.1, read on the forward strand.
ACTATGCAATCTTCAAATCGATTGGAAACCCAATACTCCAATTCACTTAGTGATCCTAAAAACTATTGAATGAGACCTAATACAAGCCTTGGAATTCAATATAGCCAAGAATGCACTCCTGGAAGCCAGTTGTCAAGAACGGTGCAATGAGAGCACTAGGGAGACCCCATGGTGAAATAGAGTTTTGAGTTGATTGGTGAGGATTAGTGTAATAAGGGAATAGAGAGAAGATTCCCTTAGAGTAGGGTATAGGATAAATACCCTAAGAGGCTAGGAGAAAGCCTAAAGTGAAGTTCTAGTAGTTGAGGCTAGAACCTTGTTCAAGATCCTCCCCATCACAAATAAAGCCTCATCAATCCTTGCCATACTAAGACATTGTCCCTGATAAGTCTTGAAATTTCCCTTTTGTAAGACATCCTGATCTTTAGCTTAGATCCTTGAAATCTTTTCCTGTAAGCACCAATAGCTCTGATACCAATTGTTGGAATTAAAGATACAGTAACTGAAAGGGGAATAGATCCCTTAGATGTCTTAAAGATCTAGTTATTCCTTGTATTTGGTAAATGAATGTTGTAACTCAATAAATTAAACTATTACTTTCTTTTCAAGCATTCATGCATGTAACTAAAAATAAAGTGAACACAAGAGACACCAAATTTAACGTGAAAATTCAATATGGGAAAAACCACCAAGTAACTAGTCACCAATTTTTCACTCTTTTGAAATGAGCCCTGTTAGGTGCCAACCCTGTTAAAGGTTACAATACACACTATTAGATGTGACCCTGTTAGGAGTAGCCTTGCTAGAGGTCTTTAGAACAATTCAACTAAAGTGTCACCTTGTTAGAGGATTTACAAAATGGTTGTTAAACCAACACTGTTATGAGATTTTGAATCATTGCTATAATGGTTAGAAAGCAACAATAAATTGACTTGAACAAGATGCAACTGAATTTACTAGTTACAAGTCTCTACTCAGCATCATTAGATCCTTCCTAATCAAATATGGCTCTGATGCTCCTCAATGATCTCCGATCATCCTTCAAATCTGCTTCCACAATAATCAATCTTCATATCACATTAATTCCATATTCTTTTCATTTCATATATTTTAGAATTTTCAACTTGACCTCTTACTTATACCATTCAGATTGTCAAGTTAGCCCATTTACATGTTACATTTACCAATAAACCGTACATCATTCAGCTAAGGATATTACTCTGAACAAATAAATGTTATCTCATAAACCAATGAAATCCTTTACTAGCTGACCCTACTCGGTAAATACTACTTTTGGAAATTTCTTGAGTTAACCATCTTGACTCGATTAACATTTCAATATCCTTAAAATCCTTTGGCTGCTGAGTTTTCTCGGTAAGAACTACTTCTTCCAAATTACCTCTGATGACTGAGTGATCTTGGTAAGAACTACTTCTTCCAAATTACCTTTGATGACCAAGTGAACTCGGTAAGAACTGTTTTTGTCACATTTTCTTCGATTACCAAGTGAGTTCAGTAAGACTTAAATTTCTGTGATTACCTTGAAAGCTTGGTAAACATTGTCCTTTGTCTAGCTGACCTTCTGAGCTAAGTAGACACTATCATTTGCCTTGCTGACCTTCTAAGCTCGGTAGACACTATCCTTTGACTTGCTAACCTTCTGAGCTTGGTAGACACTATCCTTTGCCTTGTTGACCTTCTAAGCTCAGTAGACACTATCTTATGACTAATATGACATTTGTGTGACACCAAAGACAACACACAATTGAACAATTGTATCCAACAATTCCTTGGCCTTATCTAGGATGTATGCAAGATAATCATGTATGCCAGATAATTGATGCAAGATAGTCGATGCATGTTTGAAACTCCATGTTTCTTGTTCGAATTTCTTTTTTAAATCTCTAAATTTGAAACTCCACATTTTACAATTTGAATTTGTTTTAAATCTCTAGCTTTCCATTGACGAATGATATGAATCTTTAGATTATTACCTTTTTCCATTATATTTAATAATCCTTATTTCATAGCAAATAAATTAGCACATTAAGTTATCAATCATATAGAAAAACCACAAGAAACATCCTAGGAAAGATTCAAAAGATTTCACAGAGTACCATGTTGGTGCACAATAGCTAGGGTTTGAGAACCCACAAATAAATGAGACCAAATTGATTTTGAATGCATTTTACAAAGGATTTTAATAGAGTTAAGAAAACTTTCAAATCCACCATAGATTTATGATCCTCTACAAAATAGCTAATTTATTATTATACTTATTCATTTTGTAAGAATTTTCCTTAGGTAAAAATCACCTAAGATCAAGGAACTCAAGCACAAGCACAAGAATAGACCAAAAGAGTATGATCAAAATAACAATATAGTATTCAATTGATGTGAAAGTACACTAGGAGTGCCTATATAAAGGCCTCTGGAATGCTTCTAGAATGCCTAAGAATCAACATATTGATAATTCTTACATCAAGGCACATGTCCACCAGGAGTGGATATCCTCCATTAAGCATAGGAGTAAGTTCAATGATGAGAGAATTAGCCTACAAAGGTGTAGCACAAAAAATAATTTTGTAGACACCATGTGCTAAAATAGGAGTGCAAATAACTATGTTGTCTACATGAAAACTTCATTAATTATGAAAATTCTAGTGTTGTAGACACCATGTGCTAAATTAGAGTTGCTTAATTCTATGTTGTCAACATGACAACTCATAAAAGTACGCAAACTCCTAGGTGTCAAACTAAGAAATAATAAAATAATGCATTGACCTGAGTAAACCTAAGTAAAGTGTAATAAGTAAATACTTATTTACACCAACACATTTCTTTTGTCAATTCTTATATAACTTTGTCATGTTATATCAGACATTTTCCCTACCACTCAGCTACTCCCAATAGAGGCTTTATCTTTCATGTTGACTATATATATTATCTTTGGCTCTTCGAGCACAAAATTGAAAAACCCCACCATGTCATTCAATCTCATTATTGAACAACCTTTTACAACCTAATCCCCAACCATAATATCCACAATAATCTCTATAGAATTTTATACCCTAACAATTGACCTCCCATTTTGATGTTGACATAGTTTGCCTTACTAAGACTAGTTACTTACTTGAAATTGCCACCTGCCATTGAGATAATAAAATGACTACACACACACACACACACACACACACACACACACACACACACACACACACACACACACACACACACACACACACACACACACATACACACACACACACACACACATATATATATACACATATATATATATACATATATATACATATATACATACATATATACATATATACATATATATATACATGTATATATACATCTATATATATATACATATGTATATATACATGTATATATACATGTATATATATACATATATATACATGTATATATACATATGTATACATGTATATATATATACATATATATACATGTATAGATATATATATACATACATATATACATACATACATACATACATACATACATACATACATACATACATACATATATATATATATATATACATACATACATACATACATACATACATACATACATACATACATACATATATATATATATATATATTATTGTAATTGGAAACCCAGACTTTGTAGTGTATCTTGGAGATGTTATCACAACAAACAATATTTTCATCAAGAATGCAACAAAATACTAAGAGCAACCCATTTTTCCTACATATGAAGATTTGAATGCAACCAAATGCTCCTAAAGAGCAAGCCCCAGAGGTGTTTCCTTCTATCAAATGTTGCAATGGAAGTAAACATCTTCATGACTACCTCTTTCTTCAAATCTTTCATGCCTCTTCTAAATCCATGTCCCCTCTTCTTTGTCTTGCATGTATAGCTATAAATGATCTAGGAGTAGCAACAGAATCTGGCATTAATCCTGACACAACATAGATCCATATATTGGGCTCAACACTTAAGTTTGAAACCTTACAAAAAAATGCATACATAAACATTAGAGAAACCTTGTAGAAAATGATGGGAAAAAAAAGTAGTAATTAAATCATCAAAAATGAATGCCATATATTGTGCTAATCTATGCTTGCCAGGTGTGAAATAAATTCACCCATCCTTTTCTAACTTTGTATAAACTTTTGGAATTATTTCATCATGTCATTTTACTGCTTCCTCACGATAGTCATGTTGTTAAACTAAAATTCTAAACTACAACTAAAACTTACACAACAAGTTGGCAGGAAAACCCTCCTTAAAATAAACTAACATGCAATCAAAAGTACTAAGGTGCAAAAACTAATACCACACATGCCACCACTAAGCATAATCATTCTTCAATGACTCCCAACATGTAATAATCATTAGAAGGCTAAGGTGTAAGCTTTATTGAGCTTTGTCATAATTGTAATAGAAAATGTAATTGTTTGAACAATGATTAGAATTGTAGTTTTTCATTCTATCTTTGTCTATCTTGTCTATCTTTGTTCTTTTATATGCTTGGGATATTTTATAAGAACAAGGATAGTGACTTTACATGTTGAAGAACTAAAATATATACTTTAATTTAAATTTATATCAAATTAAAAGAATTGTGTACAAAGCTATATAAGAAGAATAAGTCTATTGTGGTTTGAATCATAAAAAATAAGACAAAACCCTAAGCAATCTCATAAGACTAGGATGTCACATAGCCAAAGTTTAGAGGGCCCAAAGCTATATAAGAAAGTACCTTGGCAAAGCGAAAATGAATCTATGCATCCATGATCAAGAATAATTTTGCATATATCAAATCTTATCCATTTGCAAATATAATCAAGATTCTACCAAAGTCACTTGGGAGTGTTAGCCTTGTCAATAATCTAAAGAAAAAATGATATGCTATTGTAATGCCAAAATGCTTCCTAGAATTTATAACTTGGGTAGAAGATTAAAGGTAGATGATATGGATGATTGTAACCTTGATGATCCTCTATAATTTGTTACCTAATTACTAAAGTATGAATACATTATGAAGAAACTTGTTGATATCCTTCATTCCATGTTACGAGTATCTTGTCTATATTATGTTAGTTATTGGGACTAGTTGATTGTTTTCTTGCATGCTTGAACTAGTCTGATTGAATTCTCAGCATTTTGACACCTTTCTTTCCCAATAAATTATGTCTCTCTCTACTAACACATATAACAAAGGTACCCTCGTTGGAAATTATTACATCTCAACTAAGCTACTAGATCCTATCGGTTTAAGTTATAAGCTAGAGTAGAAAATCTTTATTGTTGGAAAGTAATGATCTACATAGGAGCTAAAGGTGACAAGAAACTAGTCCCAAGGATCAAATCTACCAAAAGAACTATGGAATTCCATATGCAGGAATTTATCCATTGGAAGCTGGTTATACAAGTATCCAATGGAATCTGGATATTTGCAAGTGTATATCAATAAAGATGTCTTTTTCTCTTGAAAATGTGTGTATCCATGCAACAAATACATATCTTGTGCTCTGGGATGTTGAATGTAATCCTCATAACATTTTTTGTAAGCAGAACTCCAATTCTTACCTTTGGTATGACAACTTGTCTAGTAGTTGGACTATAGTTTCTTGCCTTCTGCAAGACTAGTTATGTTCATTGATGAGTAGGTGGGAAGACCTCTACTCACACAATACCATTCTTAATTATCTTCTTGATTTCTTTGGATTTGAGGACTCCATATGTCCCTAGTGCAGGTGCCCTAGGTCCTTATTAAGGTAGTCAAACACTAAGGAGAAGAGTGTGAAGGTCAATAAGTGTCCAAGTTGACAAGTTAGTTTAGATTTTCTTTTTGTGCATTTTTGACATCTGGATTGCATGATTACTAAGGTTAAGCAAAGTCAAAGGGTGGTCAACATTTGGTCAAACATGGGATTTGACCAAAAAAATCATCAATATTATGTTGTATAAACCTTATTCATATTTTGGTATAGTTAGGTGACCTTGGTGAAATTCTTATGTTTTGTTTTTGGAAAAAATGTAAAATTTATGGATTGGGAATGAATAAACAAACTTATCTTTGACAACAGATTTATGCACAGTCAGCAATTTTTTTCCTTATTTGACCACTTGGGTGATAGTAAGTGTTCAAGTTATTTTGAAAATTTTTTATCCTTCTTTTTAAATGAAAGGAGGAATGGATTGATTCAAACCTGATAAAGAAATTGTTAATTATGATTTTTCATTGCTTGTTGTTTATCCTAGACTATGATAGGGTTTGAATGCTAAATATTATATTTCTCTCAACTCTCACGGTGAGAACTCTTGGTTTTTGGTGGAAAGAAAGGTTTTGATGCTTGTAAAACTCCCATGGTACTATTTTTTATGGTTTTTTATTGTGTTGGGTCCAACAACAACTTTTGGAGTATGTATTCCCTAATGTTATGTGCTAATAGACTGTGAAATTGAGTTTGGAGACCACATTTTAGGTACTAGAATATTGGGATTTGGTGGAAAGTGAAGTATAATGTTTCCAATAGATAATTTAAAGGAAAATTTCAATGGTGTTATGAGTGAAGAAACCAAAATGACCAAATAGTGCTATTAAGCAAGAAAAGCCTAGAAACTAGGGCTCAGTAGGATAGGGTTTTAAACTTGTGATATTAATCCAATATTAGAGATTTAGATATGGTTTTATACATGCTAAGAAATTGTTTAATTATTTTTGGTGGTTATTTGGAAGTTTATGAAGCTTAGTGTAAAGTTGGCAAAACAGTGCTACTAGGAATGAGCCCCTTTTAGGCCTCCTAGTGCAACTTTTGAATTTGGAATATTGGGAAGTGCTAGAACTATCAGTTGACCAATAAACCTATAGAATCTTAGAGAATGATATGTTAAGGTATATGGTAGCTTAATATCCTAGAGGATTCAGGTGAAGAGAGGTGTAAGGGTGATTGTTACTGGGTGTATGTTATAGACCACTTGGAAGATAGAGTGAGTTGAGGTTGTGAAGTTGGTGAGGGGAACAAAGGACCATTTCACATCTACCCTAAGCTTGAGTAGGTATTTGGAAGGATATTTGGTTATCCTTTAGGGGATTGTGATTAGTCTTACTTGCATTAGTCCCTTACTAGATTCATGTCAAATGGGACAATATTGGTACTACCTGTAGACACCTAAAAATCCTTTAAAAAAAAAATTATTTTTATTTTTTGAAAAAATACCTGATGACATTATCATTTAATTAATTAATTAATTAATTAATTAATTTTTATGCCATTAAATCCCTTTATCTTAATTAAAAATATTTAATTAAGGAATCCCTCCCAAAAATGTTTAAATCTTATTTAAACATTATTTCCTTATTTATTAATTATTTAATTAATAAATTGACCAAAAATCCTAAAATAAATAAAAAATTTATTTTTTGCCCAAAACTTGGCCAATTTCCTTATGACCAATAACCTCTTCCAAAATCTTCTAATCCTTCTTTAATTTCGATTAAAGGCTAATCCCACCATTTCCTACCCCTAATCCCAACTCAAAATATTTAATTAAGATTAAATATTAATCCTCATGTTTATTAAAAAAGTTTTAATAAATATCTCCTCAACCCAAACCCTTGAAATAAATAAAACTTTATTTATTTCCTAAAAATCTAATTTATCCTCATCCTAAGAAGTTCTAGACTCTTCTAGAAAGTCTTCATCCTCATCTTAGGAAATTCTAGACTATTCTAGAAAGTCTTTATCCTCATCCAAAATCTAGACTCTTCTAGAAGATGTCTTTAAACCTAATCCTAATCCCCTCCTAACCTTGTCACATTCCCTAAACATGGGTTAAAACTTACTAACCCAAGCCAAAGTTAACAAATATCTCCTCCTTCACCCACCCTCATTAAAAGCCATCCACTTGCCTATCCCTAAGCTAATCCTAAACCATCCTAATCCATCCTCTAATCATTTGCACAAGCCTAAACAAGCTTAAAACTTTCCTAATCAAGTCCAAGTCAAAATTGCTCTCATCACCCTCAAAATATCTCAACCATAAAACTTTATGAAGTCCACTAGGTCATAAATGACTCTTACAAGCCCTTTTATTGCTCTTACAAGTCATTATGAGGGTCTTTATGAAGATTTTATCCCTTGAGCCTCCTTTGTTGACTCATCCTTCCCCTTTGCAAAATAACACAATCCATGAAGTAAAGTTATAATGCTATTTTGAGAGCCAAATCCATACTAAAGCCATCTATCCACACCAAAAATCCACAATCATCCATTGAAGCCTTTGGAAGCATATTGAGCATACATCCTATCCATTTAGATAAAGCTACTCAACAAGAGAGCTTCTTATTGAGAGAGTCCATTAATGGCTCATATTCTCAATTGAGAGCTCATCTTAGTCTATCTTGAAGTTTATGAATTTTGTTTAGTTTGTAGAAGCTTTATTTAAATTTGGTTTCTATTAGCATACTAACATTGCTCATATACACTACCAATGTGCTCATGTTTGGAGGTGAAGGTGGATTTAGGAGTTATATCTTGTTTATCAAATTTTAGTTGTGTCAACCTTATTGCTTTAGAAATTTCAACATTTTTGGCTCCTTAACCCTTTCTCTATTTTCTCATTTCCTTCCTTCTCCCTTGCTAATGCGTATTTCTTTTACTTGGCTATGGCTTTGGATTTCTACCATCTATTTCCATGATTTCTCTTTTTTTTTATCAGACTTAAATTCTAAAGTTAATAGTTATTGGAGTTCTAAAATTAGACTTTAAAACTTTAACAATAGACTTTGAAATTAGCAAATATAGTACTTTAACAATAATAAAAACTTAGAAGTTTGATCATTTTCAAATCGTAGACCTCATACCACTTCTCTCTATTCAATTTTACTACGCTGCTAGAAAAAGTTTTTAGTGAGCTTTGACAAATAGAAGTTATTACAGAACTATATTGTTCTGAAAATGGTTGTAGATCGTTGTCCATAATACCAACATTTTTGTGAGAAGAACAAAATTTGAAGAATGGGACTAGTTTAATTAAACTCAGGCCTTATATATGTCTAAGATGAATAAAATCATACCCTAATTTGCTGATAAATGCTTGTAAGTGTAGTCCTCTTGCTAGTAAATGTTGATAGGGATTGAAATCAGAGTTTAATTTGTTGTTAAGTGGTTAAAATTAGACCCAATTGCTAGTAAATGTCTGAGATTTGTCCAACTTTAGCATGAAATCTTGGGGAAAAAATTATGTAGGTTGAATTGCATCATATCCTTTATGCAGCTGTGTAATAAAATAGTCAATAAAATAAAAGAATCTTTGCCCTGTTGGTTCAAACATCAGATGTGCCTACAATCAACTTGAACAAACTTCTTTTGAAGTGTAAAAGTGGCCTTTTTTATATAGAAATGGCATCTTGGATCAATTTCTTTCCTTGCAGGACTACTAATTTTAATATTTACCATCATATATTTAATGGCAACCTCATTTATATTAAACCTGTAGCCTCCTTATTAAATTTTTACCTTTTTTCTAGTTCAAATCTTGGATTTTGAAGACCTCCACATTGGATCAATTTTCTCCATGTAGGGATCCCCTCATTAAATTTGGGCCTCTAGTGGTTAAACTTGAGGCTATGGGGAATTGGCTTTGATGCTTTGCAACTTTGCATTTAAAATTGTGAGGTCTTGTATTAAATAAAAATCCATGCACCTGATTTGGCCCATTTGTTGTAGTAGAGGCCAAATTTAGTGCCTCGTGATTCCTTGTTCCTAGATTTAGGGCCCATTTTTAGAGTTTTAAGGTCTATATCTTGAGTTTGTGACCAAATTCGAGACAAAGGAGTTTGATTTAAATTAAACTAGGTTGGGTGAATGGATGCAAGACCACATACTACTTTGTAGGGACTGATTAAAGTCTTATTTATTTGAATTTAAAGTTTGATTTTCAATTCAACATTACACACCTCATTATGGGGAGATACTAAATCAAAAATTTTGCCTAGATTTTGGACTTCATTAAAAGAAAGCCCACACATTATGTATTTAGGTCTTGTAATTGGAATTTAGGTTGGATTCAAAATATCAAGGCCATATGTAGAATTTTGGGCTTATGTTTGCCCAAATTTAGGGTCCTACGATCAAACTTTGTGCTAAGCTTTAGGTCCCATTCCATGGGGCCCAGGTTCAGAGGTTTGAATTTGAATTTAGGCTAAAACTTCATTGATTTTAGTTCCATCAAATCCATGCATTTGATGATACAAAGCCTAGTGTATGCTTTTAGGTCCAGACATTTTCCATTATAGATCGTATCTTATTCACATTTAGGTCAAATCTAACAAATTTGAGCCCCCATGCCTCATTTAGGGCCTAGCCTTTGGCACATATGCTCATAATTAGGGTTAAATTCATCAAATTTAGACCTATTGTATGGATTTAAGCCCACACACCACCTTATCCAAGCTCATGAACTTAGAGCTTTGAACAAAAAATGTTTGGATTTGAAAGCTTGATATAGGCATTTTCTTCACACATTTAGCTATGAAGGTTGTCTTGTTGTATCTAAACTTGGATTTTTGAGCCCACATTTTATTTAGGGCCTTCTTATGGATTAGGCTTAGACATTATCCATTTAGGCCTATGCATTTACATGTAGGGTCCAAGCTTAGGCATTTCACATTAGGGGGGCATATTTATGTCAAATTTAGTGTCTTATTTCATGGAATCTTGGCCTAAACTATATCAAATCATATCAGCAAATAGGACTATTATTGTAGGAAAAAAGGGAAATAATAATGTCAAGAGTCCAAATTATGCCTTTAAAGAGAAATACAGGATGAAGAGTATGATCCAAAGAAAGACCCAAGAATGGAATGTCGCCATTGTAATATCAATTACATCAATTTTACAACTTCAGATTGCATCATTTATTTTTGAGCTAAATTTTAAGGAAATTAAATACATAGTTAATCAATATTCTAAACTAGCAAAGCCATTTAATGGTTTCCCATAATTTCTAGTGTTGGCCACACTAATACATTAAAAAATTATATAATAAAATTATTTCAACCATATTCATTGCACATTGCTAGAGGTTCCCTAAATTATTGTAAAGAATGTCTTACTATTACATTACCATGAACAAAAAAATGGTGGAATAAACAAGAAAAACTAAGAAGATAAATGGAACTCTAATTGTAGTCATATAAAGCAATTTACATAAAGGGATAGATGGAACATAGGGGACAAGAAAACTAAGAACAATAATGTTAGGATGACATCATAAACACACCCGATATCAAACCTATACATGTACCAAATATTGCTTCAGCTCATTTTATCCATTTAGTTACACATAGTAAACTACTAGAGATCTCAGATGGACCCCTACTATTTTAGCATAGCTTGCTATTTTTTGATTCAAGTTTCTACATACATAGATGGATTTAGTCTATGCTAAATTTATCATGGAGTTGAAGGTGATGGATTTGATCATGAGTCATCATGTCCTTACTACACAACCAACATTCCAAACAATCTCTAAATCTAATTTTTCTCAACCACTTGCATTACCCGCTTTCATGAACATATTAATGCATCACAATTTCAAGAAAATATGGTAAATAAAAGGATACATGGGATCATAAAGTAATACATTCAATTGATGTATACAAGTGTCACACTAGGTGATGAAGAAAGAGATTCCATAGGTAATTCATGCAAGGGAAGCCTATTTAAAATCATTGATCATACAAGGAAATTTGAGATAAACTATATTACAAAACAAGTAAATACCAACAAGCTATTTTGAAGAAAGAAGTCACCTCACAATGTTCCCAACATTTATAAACTAAATGTGCAAGCAAGCTTGTGTGCATGTTTTTGTTAAACATAAGAAGATTCACATTACGCTATAAGAAAGAAACCTTTTTCACAATCATCTTATAAATATAACATTCATTATTTAATTATCAATTACTATTCTTAAATCCTATGAAAATATGTTTCTTCCAAATAGTACATCCTCCTACCATAGACATTGTGTTATATCCTTGGAATACTCTGCAATGCCAAATCCATATGAGAAGATCTTATCATCAAGCATTGACCTTTATTTTCATTCAGTGTTTTCTCCTGCATGTAGTCTAAACCATAGTTATGGGACTCCAACTCACCTCTAACTTTGAAAGTCAAAATTTGACTCAGACTTGGCCAAGACTCAGCAAGGACTCAAAAAATTAAAAAACCCATGAAATTCAAATATTTTTAAGGATTTAAATATTTTTTCATGCATCATTTAATCAATTAAAATTAAATACACAATAATTGAGATAAATAGAAGCTACTTAACACTCATACACAATTATGCATAGATCACACAAGTATAATAGCAAATTTCTAAAGGGAAAAACTAAATAACATAATATAAAGTTAAACATAGTATCACTGTCAAATGTCTACAATATATGAAATCCATGGAATCAAAATTTGAAAACATATATCAAAATATCAACTAGAGTGTAGAAGACTAAGGTTCATTGTAGCCTGTGCCCTCTTACAAATATGCCTAAGATAAGTCATGGAAGACTTAGATATTGAGAAATATGTTTGTTATAGCTTATGTGCACATTGTAGACAACAACAAGGCTCTCAAGTATGTCTATCCACTTGCATCAAATGTGGATTATAGCTTTCATTTAGATCTTTTCGTTTAGCGGTTCATGTATCACATCTCTATTCACCCACTTGTTGACTCGCCCAATTCAATATGAATTTTATACTTATATTACTTTCACACTATTTATATAACTTATAATTTGGTTTTATAACATGGGTAAGTACAAATTTTCAGAAATACTTTATCCTAAACCCTTAATTTAATTTTTGCTCTCACTACTTATGATTTCTTTCTATTGTTGCAGAATCCCTCTTTGGTCTTTAGGGCCTATTTGTCCTAGTTTGTGTTGCATTGGATCTCTACTATTGGTGTTGCATTTCATCTCTGTTGGGTAAGTACAAGTTTTTGATAATCCTTTATCCTTTAGTCTATTTTATTATTTAGGTTATGTAGGATAACAGAATTTATATTCAATTTATGCATGAAGTTTGTGAGTTGGCACTTGTTATCATCCTTTGACTTTAGTTACATCATGGTGATTAATTTTGGATTTTGAAGCCTTGATGTTTCTTTTTGCAACTCAAATGGAGTATTTAAATTATGCTCAAATTTTCATTTAAGTTGCCAATTTGGGTTCCAATTTTGGTACATAGGTTCAATAAATTTTTCCCCTTTGGTATAGGTTACTATAAATGATATACTTGTTCAAATCTTGACGAATCAATTTGAGTACCTATAGATTTTTCTTGTATTATCCCCTATGAGCAATTCTACAACTTACTTTCTTATCAAATAGTGAATCCTCTCTCGACAACAATGTCCCCTTTGTAATTGATTAAAGTTCCAATGCTTTTTCACACATCAACTTTAGAAGTAACTTCACGCCAATGTTTTTTTCCTTATACACAATAACAATTCACTTTAAAATAAAGGAAGAATAATAAATAACCCATGGCTATTATAAATTCATGAAATAGAATTGGTTTAAACTTAAATCCCATTTACCTCAAAATGTTTTTGTTTTTGGTTTAAACTAACATACTTCTTCCTAGACCAATAGTTTTCCATAGAAAAATTTGAATTCCCTTTCTAGACCAGGCTCTTTTTGTGTGCCCTTGTAGTAAAGCTAGTGATATGTTTCTATGCACCAAGTTTAATCAACTAGAACTTTTCCCACATATTATATAACTTTCTGATATATTTCCATTCTCTTTAATATCTTTTCTAATATTCTCCCATCCTTTTGATAAGGATTTATAACATTAGATCCAAAAAAAAATCATGGAAAAGGATCCAATAATGAGGTCATAAAAGTGCAAATCCTTTCATGAGGAACCTCTACTTGGGACTGCCCTAATAATTTTGTATCTAACCAAGACTTTTCAAGGTTCTATTACTTGTAGTGCCTTGAAAATCTATTTAGCAACAAGTGCCAACCCCTGTTCTAAGATCCTTCAAGCCCAATCCCCCTTTTCTTTTGCTCATTTCACACCATGTGCCTTCAAAGCCCCCTTGATATCAGATTAGAAATCTCTCTAATCTACTTTTGTATAACATTAAACTAGTAATTATTGAGCATTGAGGAAGAAGTAGAATAGATATTGTAAGAGGACAATATCTTTTGGCAGACCTCATTTCTTCTACCAAATTAAAGGTAACACTTATTCCACTTTTTGAGCTTCTTCTCAATCTTCTCTTCAATCAAATCCTTAATGTTTTTTAAATCAAGAAAAATGGTGAAGGGGATGCCAAACAACTACCAGAATGAATTAATCATACCGAGCTACCAAAATAAATAGTCACATCTCTAATATGTGCTTACTCTACACTAAATACAAACTTTCCCTATTAAATGACCCCAAATCATGACAAAGAAGGAGTAATAGAAAGGCTCAATGAAAGTTGTTGATATTATACTCTGGGTGAATTTGAGAGAGGTGACCAAATTTTTCTTTCAAAACCATATGTGCAGATATGAACATTATGTACAACATGTCTAATATTTTTGCAGATATACACATTAGTTATACCAAATTTTTCTTTCAAAACCATATGTGCAAATATAAACATTAAGTACAACATGTCCAATATTTTTGCAGATATACACATTAGTTACACCAATTTTTTCTTTCAAAACAATATATGCAGATATAAACATTAAGTACAACATGTCCAATATTTTTGCAGATATACACATTAGTTATGTACCAAATTTTTCTTTCAAAACCATATGTGCAGATATATACATTAAGTACAACATGTCCAATATTTTTGTAGTTATATGTACATTAGTCACACCAAATTTATCTTTCAAAACCATATGTACAGATATAAATGTTAAGTACAACATAGCCAATATTTTTGTTAGATATACATATTAGTTACACCAAATTTTTCTTTCAAAACCATTTGTGCAGATATAAACATTAAGTACAACATGTCCAATATTTTTGCAAATATATTTTCCTATGAAGAAAGACCATATGGCTACATTGTGGTCTTAGCTCTAAAAAAAAGCTAATAAATGTAATTGTCCTTGCAAAAAGTGTAAGGGCTTAAAGAATCAAAGAATTCTTATCACAACATCCCAAAGTCATTGTAGGCAACATGTTCACCTTGAAGGGGGCCATGATTTTCGTCCATTATTGAATGTGGATTTCCTATTGGAAGAACATGGAGGTGTGAATATCCAAGTTGGGGTTAACACTTCCATGGAAGAAGATGATAATGTGAAAAGGATATGATTGAAGAAGATGGTATTGGTGCAGGTGATGAAGATGCTCATGATGATGGTACTAGCGTATATGATAATGATGATGAAGATGTTCTTGATATACCTATACTTGAGAAGGCACATGAACCCCTATATGAAGGCTCCCAAACAACTCTTCTCTCTACTATAGTGTTGTTGGTGAACTTAAAGGTTATGAATGGTTTATTCAATGTAGCCATGTCACATATGCTAAGGTATGTCATTTTTGTCATCTTCAATGTTAGTATACCATTACTATTCATTATATTAACAATGAATATTTATTATTGTAGGTTGATAGGTGAATTTTGTTACCACCATCAAACATTCTACCTTGTTTATACTGAGAATTATCTACCATTATGAATCAAATTAGAATAAAATATTAGACAATACACGCATGTCCCAATGATCACATTCTATATCATAAACAACATGAATTTGCAACAAAATGCCCTGATTGTCATATTAGTAGATATTGGTTAGATCAAATAACAAAAAAGGTGCCTCACAAGGTTCTTCGATACATTCCCATTATTTCATGTCTTCAATGATTATTCAGGTGCACTAGCTTGGCACAATTTATGGATTACCATGCAAGCAATAGAAGTCAAGATGGCATTATGTGAATGCTTTTAGATGGTTCTACATTTAAAGAGATAGAAGAAACATGGTCACACCTTAAAGAAGAACATCATAATCTCAAGCTTTCATTAGCAATGGATGGTGTCAATCTATTTTGAGATATGAGATCTATTTACCTAGTGTGGCCTGTTTTTGTTATTAACAATAATATTCTTCCTTGGATGTCCATAAAGAGGGAGCACATAATGTTGTCAATGATTGTGCCAATTATTTTTTCATTTAATAGTTATCTAAATTAATTTATAAATAATGCATAAAATGGTCATAATTATTATGTAATATTTTTGTTTGTTTAATTACTAGGTAAGTACCAAGTTAAAGATAAGAACATGCATATTGAGCCCCTAATTAATGAGTTGTTAAAGTTATAGAATGATGTCACTATGTATGACATATCTAGACCAATAGGACAAAGACAATTTCAATTCTATGCAATACTTGTACAGAAAATACATGATGCCCCTGGACTAACTCATTTTTGTGGTATGTTATATTGTTAAGGTCATATATTTTTGGTCTATTATAATGCTTACACATCATTTTTTTATGCTTAATTTTCACATGATAATTGTACATGATCCAATTATACATGATCTTTTAGGTCATCAAACAAAGGAAAAATTTTCATGTCTAATTTTTGGTCCAAAGATAAAATCTCATCATTCAAGAAGTTTAGGAAAGTAGTTGTTCGATGAGTTTAGGAAATATCTCCATAATAATCATAAGTATTGAATTAATAAAAAACATCTTTTAAATGAGAAAAAAGAGACAACATTAAGGCCACAAAGAATGACACCTCATCTAGGGAAGTTGGAATACAATCAACTAAATTGCCAAGGTAATGTCTTGTTTGTGGTCTAAAGTTTGAAATCTATATTTTGATATTATTTTATATTTATTAATGATGTAATTGATGCTCATGAAGGTTGTCAGGGAATCAATGACCAACTTCCTAGAGGAATGAAAAGTTATCCTACTCAATTTAGTAGGTTACATTACTATAAGGATCTTCCAATCATGCATTTATTTGGTGCTATGCATATTGGAAAGAATGTAATAGAGACACTATGGAAAATATTGAATGGAAGGCATGATAGAGAAAAAATATCTAAAATTTGTACTAACATTCATGAATCCAATCATGCACTAAAAGATTTCATTGAATCAATAGCAATAGAGACTACATAAATATGAGTGCCCTTCCTTGGTTATCAACAAAGAAACAAAGTGATGCATGAATAGAAATCATTAAAAAAAAAAAATTTAAAAATTTCAAAAGATTTGCTACAAATATAAGCACTCTTGCATCAAAAAAAGGTGATTTTGGGCCAAGGTTGAAAACATGTGATTGGTATACCTTCGTCAAGGTAAGTCATGTTCTCTATTTACAATATATTTGTAAAATTAAATGTACTACCTATTAAATTATTTAATAATATATTGAAATGGTCATTTTTTAATGATTGTAGTATGTCCTACCCCTATCCCTCCCACACTAGTTTGACAATAGTATTAAAAAGGTTATATATGATCTTGGAAAATACATGAGGTTAGAAGTGTTTTTTCTTAGATTTGTTGCTCATATATTATATTTATAAATTGCTTTAATTTTTATGTAATCTATTATATAATTTTATCTAAAATCTTGTTTATATGTTCTTGTGTGTTGAATCTCTTTTAGGTGGTTATCATCTAAAGAAATTGATAAAAAAAGATATAAAATATTGGAAGAGAAAAATTCTAAAGCTTATATGTGAAATGCAAAAGTGTCTACCTTCAACCTTTTTCAATGCTCAAGAAGACTACCTCATACATCAAGTTGAGGAGATTGAATTGTGTGGTGTACAAACTAGGTCAATGTGGATGGTTGAGAGGCACTTGAAATTTATGAAGGGCTTGGTTCAACAAAGAGCACGTCTTGAGGGTTTTATGGTAGAGGGATATATGGTATACCAGACCATGGTGTACATTAGTGAATATCTTCTAAAGTTTGTAGCAAATATCTATGTAGATTGCATTTGAGATCCCAACTCTATTAACAAATTTGAAGGAGAGTACCTGATGAGGAAAGGTAGATTAAGGACAGTGAGAGGTAATTATAAATTATTTTTTGTAGTTAATTAATTATTATCCATCATTAATATAAGTTATTTCTAACTAATCTAATTTTATTTTTTATAGTTGTTCATGAGTGGGATGCACTACATTTGTATATTGCAAACTACCTTGATTGGATGATGGTATGGATTCAACAATCTCAAGAAAATGGTCGCTCATTAACATGGGATAGTGTTGCATCATTGGTTAAATAAATTTATTAATAGAGATTTCAATGTTACACCAACGATACTTGATCTAGCATATGGCTTAAGAGATACAAAGGTACACAGAAGATTACTAATCATGAGTCATAAGTTTAATATCAACTCATAGATTGATGCAAATAATCTTGACATGTTTGAATAATTGCAAGTAAAACACCACAAAGTTGTATACTACAATGGCCATAAATTTTGCATAAAATTTCAGATGAAACAAAGAAAATTTGTGATTCTAAGATAAGTGTAGTCTTTAAGGTCACCAATATTTTGTCTAGAAATGACATACATCCTCAACAATCTAAAAATTGATATTGTGGCATTTTAGATGATATATTTGAGTGGGACTTTAATTTATTCAAATTAGTTCTATTTTTCTTCAAATGGTACAGGCTATGGCTAAATCAAAATGATCTTGATAGGACTATTATTGAACAAGATAGTGGATTTACAATGATTAATACAAGGTCATTTGAGCTAGTTGGAGATGATTCCTATTATCTTCCAAGCCAATGTGAGCAAGTGTTTTACTTTGGCATTCCACACAAATCAAGTTGGTCATTTTTTGTTAGACATGATCTAAGAGGAAGGTCGGTAAAGTATAATGTGATGGAAGAATAAGATACAGAAGAATTAGAAGATTAAATCAATGATGATCATGAACAACAATTATCCAATGATGAAGTAGAAGATGATGATGATGATTTTGGTCATGTTAACGATAATGGTGATGATCATGATCATGATCATGATCATGCTAATGAAAATGGTGATGATGATCATGATGATGATGGTCATGATAATAGTGATGAAAATGATGATTATGGCGATGAAGATGGTGGTGGTGATGATGATGATCAAAGTGACAAGTGTGATGATGGTGATGATGATGACATGGATGAAGATGATGATCAATGAAATTTCTATCGAGGTATCATTAATGTCAAGTATGATGGAGTCATGATTTTTATTTATAGAAATTTGTTTGATTTCAACAAATGCATTATGTAATTTTTCTCTTCTATGTAATTTTTAGTTTATAGAGAATTGTAAGTGGACAACTTTTTATTCATCACAATATGGGTGAATTTGAAAAGCTAGGTGACCAACTTTTTCTTTCAAAATCATATGTGCAAATACAAACATTAAGTGCAACATGTCCAATATTTTTATATATATACACATTAATTAGACCAATTTTTTGGCTAACTTAAGATAAATGATTTACATATGTAAGTTATCTAACATCTTTGACCAAGATCTTGCACAGTCACAAGGATCGACAAGTATATGTCAATAGACCTTATAGATACAATTTTGTATTTGCATATCTTCTCTTTATCATCAACATCAACTTTTGTTCTAGTGTGTCTCTCATTTTATGGATTGTAGGTATCACCAAATAGATATTTCTTTGATCTGTCTTCCTCGAGTGAGGAAAACCTAAGGATAGAAGAAATAAGTGAGACATCTAGTAGGTCTAAAATAGGGAGATCAACTAGAGGTTGAAAGACTAGAAGAAAATTCAACAAATGAATGAAATTTTTTCTTTCTAGGGGGGTCATGTTCTTATGATAATGAGAGCGAAGGTGATAGGGAGGTTTCCTTAAGGTACACACATCTTCAAAAAGAATGGGTACCCAAGGAACCACCTCCAGTTAACACTAATTTTTCTATTAATGAAAGGATATATCGCATAGCTCCATCTTCATTACATGGTTTGGGCCTATTTTCCATGGATGGCATAAAGGTCTATTACAATAAAGTTGTTGAATTGATGGAGTATGTAGGACCTTGTTACAATTACAACATTTGGATGTGGATTGTGCAATATAAAAAAAGTATGTGTAGGTATGCATTTTCACCAAATTATATACAATGCAAATAAAATGATCAAAGTAAAATGTTCACTATGTATATTGATGGAAGGTAAAAAGCAATAGGGAATATTGTAGGATTTATAAATAGTTCTTGCTTGTGTTGGAAGACTAGGCCAAGCCTTGTACAAGGTTATTTAGAGAGCATTTTGGACCCTTTTCTTATGATACAAACATATAACAAAGATATGACGTTGTTTATGGGTCAACTTGGGTTGAGGTGTGTTGAAAGAAGTCCTAAAGATAGACCCATCATGAGGCAGATATATGAGGAGTTAGAGTTCCATCTATACTCTCAAATATTGCAACCTAGTAGATCCTTAGTTCATAGACAAGGAGAAAATGTTAGTGATGAGAAGGATGAGAATGAAATTTCTATACATAAGCTAAACTAATATTATTTTTCTTTCTCTAGTAGATCCTTAGTTCAAAGACAACCATATTACTTTTCTTTCTTTAAGACAAAGACAACTATCTTTAATGATTTAGATATATTTAATATATTATATAAAATTTTGTAGAGAGCAAATTGTTTGTACATAAATTTAGTGAGAATGAATATATTAATTGTAGACAGATATATTTTTTTCTATCTTAGAAGGTGCAACAAAAACTTTGTTAAGATGAACATTATTATGTTTGATGTGGTTCACTTTCAGTGCATGTTGATATAGAGAGAGATGGTAAGAAATTGTATTAGTAGAATATTGGTAAAGAATTAAGCTATTGAAGTGGGATGAATCAAAAAAACATGATGAAAATAGTAAATATATTTGTCAAGCCATAATACTTCATCAAATCTTCAACATCATCTCTTAAATGGAGGCCATAATTTTTTGCCAAAAAATAGGGCTCCATCACTACTAACTCTTTAATATCCTTCTAAGAGAGGTGACATTATATTATCAGTCAACTGAAATTCCAATCCAGAAAACCATTCTTTTCTACATTTGTCACTCAATGTGTTCGTAAAATGAATGAAAATGAAGATCACATTGCATTTTAGGGTTTATTCACCTTTTACATGTTTGGAAGAGTAGAAAATGGTCATAATATGTGTGGATGGTCTAAATTCAAATCCAATTTGGAACATGTCATACTTAGGTTTAGTAGATAAAATATCTAATTTGGCAACATAGGAAACTTGTCATTTACGAATATTGAGAAATTGCTTGAACTTGGGGCTATATACTTTGGTCCTAAATTGAGCTAAAAGGTGGGAAAAAGGTAAAGAAGGGAAGCTTTATTTCCATTAGAGGGAATAACTATGGAAAGCATTTTCTAATATATAGAAATTGGTTAATTTTTTGTCTTTGGCAATAAACTAATGAAACTAAA
This sequence comes from Cupressus sempervirens, assembly GCA_028749045.1. Classification (NCBI taxonomy): domain Eukaryota; kingdom Viridiplantae; phylum Streptophyta; class Pinopsida; order Cupressales; family Cupressaceae; genus Cupressus; species Cupressus sempervirens. Next base: position 807,986,226 of record CM053790.1, read on the forward strand.
CTTTCATTTGGAATAATTTTTAGGAGCTGAGTAAAGACTCGATTGGTGGGTGGGAAAAGAGTAATAAAAGAGGGGATGAATGTGGATAACAATTTTTTAATATATAGAAATTGGTCAAGTTTTGGGTTGTATTCCATTTTTCTAATATATTCATTCATATGCATCAATAAATTAATTATAAACTATTTAATATTGTCTACTTCTTGCCTCACCTCTTAATTCCATAAAATTCTATTGTTGTTTTCAATCTTGATGTATATTTTATTAGAATTTGGAAGGTTTTCAAGTTTTTGATTACTTTTCACATCAAACCTTATGCCGTTTAAACTTTATTATACATTAATCCTTGTGTAGCTTTTCAATTATGCTTAGCTTAAGAAGTTTCAAATGACAATTTTTGTTGCAGCGCTTTACATGATCATCACTTTCCATCTATACAAGTCAAGGAAATATCATACTTGTAATGCACTATGTCTATACTAAAAGATTATGAGCCTACATCCAATTATTTAGAGTAGGAGGTGCATTTCTTGATACATTACTCTTCATTCATTTGGACAATTTCATTCTCTTCTTGATTTAATCATGTGTGTGGACATTTTTTAAGTTGAATTATCAAGCTAAGATACTTTGTTTGAGAAACCATAAAACTACTTTGTCTAAGCCTTGTGAATGGATTGACCTTTCTGAGAAAATGAATTGGCATTCTAGTCTTCTATTGAGTATTGATGATTATTTTGAAGATAGTTTTATATTTTCTACCTGTATTAATCTTATTTATGACACCTACAGGTTGGGAAGCATGGTATGATTTTGGAGTTCACTGATCTAGATATACAAGGTGTAGTGCAACATATTTTCCTGAGGTTGTTGCACAATAAAATGCATTATTATTTATGCTATCATTTATTAATAGTGACTAGAAATTTACATTTAAGTCATAAGATAATATAACATCTATTTTGGCTAATTAAAATATGGATCATGAGATTGTATTAACATTAATCATATTAAAAATCAAATCAAGGCAATAGTCAATGTGGAAACCCATAATTATCTCATTAGAAATTCATTGAAACATCAAATTGCAATCTTGAGGATTATCACCCTTGTACTATCAGAGCATTGACGGTGGGTCTCCTTCCATCCCTTAGATCACCTTGGAGATTTTCCATCCTTGGTCAAGTTCAAGATTATGGAAGGCCAATCTTCCATTCATCCTCTTGGTCCATGAGCATGGAAGGCTTGTTGTCCATTTCTTTCCATCTTGGGTTGGTGTCCTCAATAAGAACATGAAGGTTTGTCTTCCTTCACCTCTTGTGAAGGTTGGATATCCTTTCCATTTGTAATTTACTTCCTCTAAATTCATAATTGATTATGATATGAAATTTCCTTTGATGCAGGAGCATCCTAGGTTGCATTTCTATCTTGCATATTTTTAGTTTTTATCTTGTTGCTAAAACTATGTTTTCTAGTTTCTAGGTGCTTGTTACAGACCATGTAACTAATTTTCCATAATTAATGAGAGTCTTTACATTTCAAGGATTAAATAAGGCCTAGATTACTATCTATGATCCAAGCTGCAAGTTCTAACTCATTATAAGGTTGGAGATATGAAAATTCTCCTAGAGTATCATTTTTTGGCAATTCTGTGTGATAGTTTTTTTGTGCTTGACTTTTAGGTTGGATGTGCACTTTTCTTTGGTGAATCAGACTTTGCAAACTTAAGGGGTTGTAGAGGACCTAAAATAATACCCACAATTTGAAGTGTGAGTTCTAATTCAATTGAAGCTAGGAGATATTGCAATTTTTCACAGACATCAATTTCTAGCCATTTAATTGTTAAAGCGGGTCCGATTTGTGGCTCTTCAAGAATTTAATGTTAGGTTTATTTTCATCTAATATTTTCTAAGATCTGACTCATGGCTTATCTATGTTCATGAATTATCTATAAGTCATTTTGGCTAATATAAATAGAGTCTTTAGGCTTAGATCTAGGACAGTTTTAAGAGATGATTGGAGAGCATAACTAAAAAGTGCAAATTTGAAGCTAGATCTTAGATCATGAATGTATTTGTATCCAGCCATAACCTAAAAGGCCTTAAAACTAGGCATGTATGTTGAATGTTTGAAGAATCAATGAAAGTGTTTGCTCTTCCTCCTTTGGTTGTTGATTATATGTGTTAGATTTCCACTGTATTAACTTTTGTAGGGTGGTTCGAAGAGTTGGGTGTGCCATTAGCCCTAGTTTTCTCTATCTTTCCTTGCATCACCCTTTACATATGTGCAGTAAAAAATCATTTAGACTTGTCACAAATATCAATAACTTATATAACTATATATGTGGCATAAACATATAAAATATGCCTACAATTCTACTATAATCACATATTTATCTTTTGGCCTAGTTGTTGCTATACTATAACAAATATGCCTTCAATCCAAATGTTATGGACATGTCTTGCCTACCAATCATGGTTGATAGAAAGAGAGAAAAAGACATTACAAATGACTTATCTTGATCAGCACTAACACCTGGTAGATAATACACAAACTACCATTCTCTCCTTCCATCAATCAAAATCATGGGTTTCTGTCATATTACACAATACACACCACAAACCCAACTTGGCATGAATGATGGGGCACCATATATGGCAGATATTCAATATTTGGGTTTACATTTTGGTGAGCTATTATGCATGCTAACCTTTTTCTTTTGATTTTATGGTAGCTAGATCATCATTGAAGGGTCTCACTATCCAATACATTATTATTTGAGTGTAAAGAAATTAGTGGGTTTGAGTTTTAGTTTTAGTACTTTAAGGTTTAATGTTCATTTCTCTAAGTATAAATTTTTTACCATTCATTTTAATGAGAGATAGATGGGTTCTTGTCTAACATTCTTTCTAAAACATGGGTCTATGAGTTTAGATTCAAAAACTATCTAATTGAAGTTTGATCACAATATCATAAATTATCATTTTATTCAAATTTAAAAGCACAATGATCAAGTAAAGGCTTGTAGCTTACAAACACAATAGTTTTTCATAGGCACACATCTTGAAAACACAAAAATGGTCAAGTGAAGGTGCATAGCTTGCAAACACAACAATTTTGCATACACACACATCTTGTTAACACCAACTTTGTAAAGGCATGCATCTTGTGAAAATTTTATTAGGGTATTTTGGGTTATTTGTGAAAATATGCATGAGTTTAATGTAATCATGTTGTTTACAATTTTTTATAGATTGGAACATAAAATGTGACCAAATTTTGCAACATAGAAACAATTGTGACAGTGAATGGAAAGTTTCCTAGCCCCACTATATATGTTCATGAAAGTGATAATCTTGTCATTGATGTGAACAAAAATGGGCCCTATAATGTAACTCTTCATTGGTAATTATAAAATACTATGCTCCAAATTATACTACCCATGTCCTCATTATTTTTATTTTTATGAACATTAGATAGATCTTTTGTTGAGATTTAATTATTTGTGATTATTGCAGGCATGGGGTGAAGTAGTTGAGATCATGTTGGGTAGATGGAACTTTGTACATAACACAATGTCCCATTACACTAGGGAAAAAAGTTCACATACAACTTTACAATCATACAACAAGAAGGGACATCTTGGTGGCATGCACATATTACATACTTGATAGCCATAGTGCATGGAGCTTTGGTCATTAAATCTTAGCTTGGAAAGGCTTACCCTTTTCCTAAACTGGCTGCTAAGTTTCCCATTGTTTTGGGTAAGTGTTTCTTTTCATATTGTCTATATAGAGATCAAAATGTTTACTACCCCCTTTTATTGTATTCTCATTTAGATAATGTATTTTCATTTAGTTAATGAATACATAATAAGAAAATTTCATCTCTACATATGCATCCCCCCTTTCTCAATGTAAACCTCTTTTACATTTTATGTTCTCTATCTAAAAGATTTACTTTGTTAAAAGTCATATATTTTTGTTATTCATTTGTTTTTCCAGCATAATAAATGATATAAGAGATCTTGTATCATATAACTATCCCAATCATTTCAGACTATAGCTTTCAATAAAGTCTCCTATGAATATTGGCTTATGATATGAATTTGATTGATTGTTAAAGTCCTTATCAATGTTGAATTATGATGTAAAATTGGTTTATAGTCAAAGTCTCTCATTGAATGTTGAAGTATGAGCTAATTAAAATAGTTTATCTATGGTGTGTATAGGGGAATGGTGGAATTCAAATGTGGAAGATGTGATAGCAGATGCATTGGCAATAGGAACCATTCCAAATGACTCCAACACATACACCATCAACAACCAGCCATGAGATTTCTTCCCTTGCTTTGCCAATGGTTTGTAACTAATCAGACCTACTCTAAACTATCATGATAGTCTATATTTAAAAATGATATTGTATAATGGATGAATGAATTCAATGGGTGCAGATACAATCAGTATATTGGTCTAGAAGGGAAAGAGCTACCTGTATATTTTATAATAGGATCTTTTGGGTTATTTGTGAAAATATACTAATATGACATAGATAAAATACTCCACTTTTTTAATGTGGGTTATTTAGGTTTATAAAGTAAGTGAGAGATTACTCAATGGACTTGTTTTCATTGGCTTTACTTTTTAGACTTCTATTTGGGGGGTCTTGTTTTTTGAGGCATTATCACCTTGGTCAAACATGCTATCACAACAATCAAGTAAACACCTATAGTCTGCAAACAAGACAACTATATGAAGGCACACATCTTGCAAAAATTCTTGTCAAAAATAGATACCATAACCTACACGATCAATGATCTAATGAAGCTTTGAATTTTGATGACTTTTAAATTTGTTCATGTGATCAAATTTTAAAGGTAGTTATACATAACTTAATCCATAAACAAAATTGATCTATAGTATGAATTTGGGGGCCTCATTGCCCATGATATTATTACCTTAGGCCTACAACCTACGAGAATTTTCTCATTGCCCATGATATGTAATTTTTTTCCTCCTAATTTTTTTAGGTTGGTAAGATTTCTACAGCATTGGAAGTGAGCAAGGAGATGGAAGCCCATGGTACAAGTCAAAACAAGAAAACATTTTCAATGCTGATTAATGGTTATTTACAATTAGATGATTGTGCAAATGAATTTTCTATCTTTGAGGATATGTTGAGAGTAGGTTTTTAGCCTAATTTTGTGACTTATAATATCATTATCAATGCATTTTTTAAGCTTGGTAATCTTGATCATGTTGTTAGAATTCTTGAACGAATGTGCAAGAAAAGGAAAAAGCCATCAGCTTGAACATTTACCACCATAATTTATGGCTATGCAAAGTTTGGAGATATGAAGATGGCTATAAAAATAGTTAAACAAATGAGGGGATGTGGTTGCATTCCTACTATACAAATGTTTAATGTTCTCCTATATGGTTTAGTTCAAAAGAAGTAGGTAAGTTCCCATTCACCTTTGATTATTGGGACATATTGGTGTTAGAGTGTAATATAGTCAACCCTCAAATCAAGGTTATAGAAAAAAAGTACTAGATATTTACATCATTAAGTATTCATATATTCTCCTATAATGCAAGATACAAATGATTAATCTTATATTTAGGATTGCCACAACTTTCCTCTTTTGTTTCAAATAGGCAAGTAATTAAATTGCCTTTGATAGATCATTGAAATTCTATTTCAAAATAGATGGATAATGCTTTTAAGATTATTGATGACATGTCATTGGCTAGGATTCCTCCAAATGAGCATACACACACCACTATAATGAAATGTTATGCATATGTTGGTGAGATTGGTAGAGTTTTTGAGTATTTTACAAAGATGAAGAGTGAGGGTTCGAAGCTTGATGAAATATCATATGGAACCTTGCTTAAGGCATGCTACAAGACAGGAAGGATGTAGAGTGCTCTAGTAGTCACAAAGGAAATGAATGTGGTTGGAAATAAGAAAAATGTCTATATTTAGAGCATTTCGATTGATGGGTGCTTAATCTTTATTCCTTGTAGTCCTTATTATTCTGAATTTGATTTTTTTAGGTTACTGGAAAGACAGTGACATTCAGTTCGCATTGTTCTAGATAGTACTTTATAAACTTCTTAGAATATGATCAGATTTTGTTATATATAATTTTGTAAGGAGGGTATTTTATTGTCAACTGGGACTCATTCTTTTGAAGAATTTATTCTTGGTGAAAAAGCATTTGGACTATGGCAGTATGGGAAAATAACAGATGTTTATAGTATCATTATTTTTTAACTGCATTTTTTGGATTCATTGGTAGCATTCACCTAATATTAGTTAGGCATATCTGGTTTAGGAAAGTTTCATTTAGTCTTTTTCCAAGTTCTATTGATGTGATTCCATATCAGTTGTTTCCATGCTTTTCTAGTAGGAAAGAGTTAAGGTTCTTTTTGGACCATTTGCAGTGCCTTAAGAAAATAATTAGGAAGCATCTATAAATAGGAAGAAAATACTTTATTGTAAATCATTTTAATGAACTTCTTAAATGTTAGCATGATAAATTATTACCATTGTAATGCACCTTTGTCAACAAGACAAATTCTTATTGTAATAAAGTGAAAGCCTACAACCTATGACCACAATAGTCCCATGAAGACACATCTCTTGCAGATATGTCTGCCCAATAAAGACACCTGACCTATGGATGCAGTGATCCAATAAGAGTTTGAATTTTGATGATTTTCATGAAAATGATTCCATGAAGATGCATATGTAGAAAAAATATTAGCATAATGGAGAAACATGACCTCTAAACATAGTGGTCCAGCATGAATTTGAATTGATGAAAGACGAAATAATATTGATAAATTGGTCAAAGGGAAGTTGTTGACAAATTTATTTGTTTTTAATCAAAGGGAAATCATTAGAAAATTGATGTATTATTAATAACTAACTACATCTTTCAAATATATGTAGATGTTTGTTGCAGCTAGTCAAAGAGAATTGTCAGTTTATACTTTTGACTAGAGAAAAATGCTTTTATGCAGAGAATTTTTAATAACATTTGGTAGGAACTTATAGAAGATCTCTATCTTAATTGCTAAAATATGATACTACACCATAAGGTAGCCAAAATGAACCTCAAGAATGCTCGTGATTTTTTCCAGGCCTATGAAATTTGGAGGAAATGGTTTTATTCTAAAGGAATGTGTTTGGAAATTGTTGATAGGAATAAAGAGGAGAAACGGGAAATTGCTTGTGATATTCATGTAAACTATGATTGCTCCATATGGATGTAGATGGTTGTCCTAGAACTAAACACCGTTGGACATATAAATGAGTAGCATGTGTGTATGTATTCATGTGTTTCTCTACATGCATGCAATAAATACTTGGGTTTATTATTTTTTTAAGAAGTATTATATTTAGTACAAATATATTTGATGCCTCTTGAGTCAAATTTAGTCCAAGAAGCATTAAACTCTAATTTATCTAACAGGTGTGGAAAGTGTTGCTGACTTCAATTATATGAAATATTTTGAGCCTTTTGAGAATTTCATGCTATCTTTAGCACATGCCAAGTTATTACATTTATGTTGAAACCTTGTTTTCATGGAAGATCTTCATGTGCATCCTTGTGGTGGTTGATTCTTTGAAGGGCCTCCTAGAGAAGATCAAACTTGATGCCCCTAATGGTTTATGGATTTAGACTCTACTCTTAACAATTTGTTTGTGGTTGCTAATGGTGCCAATAGCTCTGCTCCATCTAACTAGGCTTATACAATAGAAACTCCCCTATTCAATTGCACAAACATCCCAAGTGCTAGATGCAAGCTCTGCTCATAGCATCACTTTCTAGATCACCACAATGACACATTTGAATGACAACCACTATCAAACCACACTCCCAAATTTGTGCAAATGGAGTGAGAAATAAAATCATCTTTAGGCAGTCATGCATAGCAAACAAGCTATTGCTTCATTTCGCTCTTATAGATCTAATGTAATTGATTTTATTTTGAATCTAGGACTACATTCATCCTTTGCTCACACAAAAAATGGCTTTGTTCAATGGCCACAGGGAGCTTCTATTAACAAAATCTCCCTTGTCACTCATGATAAGTAACCCAACTACTAGATGATGGCTCATCCTTCAAATCACTTTCCAGGAAACCACAATGACATGTTGGAATGACAACCATTGTCAAACCATTCTACAAATTGTGCCAATGAAGTTTTATAGAGACAACTTTGGGGAGCCCTCACATAGCAATCAAGATGCTTCATGGTCCTCCAATAGAAAGGATGTTATTGCCAATATTTGAAATCTGGAAAATGTGCCTTTCTTGAACACCAGCACTGATTCTATTGGAGGGTCACTGGGAGATTTCAGTATCAAATCTCCCATTAGCCATGATAGGTTCATAACAAATTGCTAAAGCACCAAGTAGCCACCTAATGCTAGACAAGGGCTCCCCATTTGATCAACTTCAAAATCATTGAATAGATGCGCTATAGAATGGCAACCATTGCCAAGCCTCTTCTAAAATTGTGTTGGTTAAGTGATTGAAGAAGATGATCTAAGAAAGAGTCCACGAGTAGGCATTCATTGGGGGATTCACGCATGTAGAAATTTTCTATAGTAGCTAAGTAGCATATTGATTGTAATCAATATCCACTATAACTCGCTATATTTTTATTTATTTTTTAATTAGATTGGTCAAAATTTTGATCAACTCTTCAAGGTTTTCCACCAATAATTGGTCAAAATTTTGACCAACCCTTTGGTCATGACCATGGCATCTTGGTCATGGGATAGACTAGAATTGGTTAAAATTTTGACCAATTCTTGAAAGTTTTCCTCCAAGATTTGGTTGAAATGTTGACCAACACTTTGGTCATGACCATGGCATCTTAGTCATTGGATAGACTAGAATTGGTCAAAATTTTGACCAATTCTTGAAAGTTTTCCACCAAGATTTGGCTAAAATTTCAACCAACCCTTTGTTCATGACCATGGCATCCTGGTCATGGGATGGACTAGAATTGGTCAAAATTTTGACCAATTTTTGAAAGTTTTCCACCAAGATTTGGTCAAAATTTTGACTAACCCTTTGGTCGTGACCATGGCATCCTAGTTGTCGGATAGACCAGAATTGGTGAAAATTTTGACCAATTCTTGAAAGTTTTTCACCAAGATTTGGTCAAAATTTTGACCATTAATGACAAATTAGGCTCAGTAGAAACATAATATTTTTGACCAAAGCTTTGGTCAAAATTTTGATAAATTTGAGGTTTGGTCAAAATTTCAATGACAAAAATTATTTCCACAAAACTGGAGGATGTATTACACACACTCAGAGGAGATGTAGACTTTCTGAGGAAATATGTCTTAGGTGCAACACTAGAGGAGGTATTAGACATTGATGTAGGCTTATCCTAGGTGTAAGAGTAATCTTGCATTACCCAAATATATTTCATTTTTGTCTCTTGAATAAGGGTTGTCTCATTGTATATTTATTGTTTGTGGAAGCTTTCTACTTACTAAGTCTATCATATCAACTCATAATATCCTAATTTTAGAGGTGGAGGTTCATCTTGGGTATATTAGTCAGCCACTTGAGATTAAATGCCATATTATGAGTATTCATTATGTTATTGTAGACTTTTGGTGTAAATTTTGCTACATAAACTTTAGGCTTAGTTTTGAAGGCCTTAGAAGCTCCAGATGGGCACCAAAACATGGCTAATTGGAGTTTGCATGAGTCAAGCATTGTATATTAGAAGCTAAAGATTCAAGAATGGTGTCATAATAGTCTATTGGCTCAATGGTGGGCAAGTTAAGATCTTTCAAAGTTAGGCCACCCAAAAATCCCAAAATAAAATCCATAATTATTTTGAGCCAACTTTATATGTAATTTTAGGATTGGTTAGCCTCAAGGGTTAGGCTTAACTATCTAGAACCTTCCTAGGAAGTGGAAATTAACCTATGTAAGGAGGGCTTATAGGTTGTCTAAGACAGTTATGGGTGATAGTTTGTAGCTCTCTCCCATATTTTATTCTTGTAAATTGTTGTTTCTTCTATATTTCTATTATGAATTTGTGGTATCAATGGGAGCAAGTGGTATCAAAGGATACATTCATGAGTGTGTAGACAGATCACTCACTGTGAGTTAGTTTGCACCATAACCATATGAAGCTATTGAGGATCCTAATAGGGTAAATTTTTTGAAGGCCAAATTGAAGGGTCATGTGAAGATTTGATGGTAGGAGATTCAATTGGAGCAAAATAGAAGAGGGAAGGAGAAAATCACAAGATGTGATTGGATGGTAGCCAAATTAAAGTGATAATTCATTCTTATGGATTATGAGAATGTATTCTAAAGAGAATGTAAGGGTTGAAGCAAGAAATAAGATATGTTTAGGACTATATAGAAGATTTATAGTGAGTTCTCATCTTAACAAACCATATAGAAGTTGACAAGGAGAAAGTTTTATGTTACCTTTATGGGTTAAGGCCAAGAATTTAGGAGGAATTTAGTCTAGTCTAAATGAATAGTATTGAAGAGGCATACCATTTTTCTTAAAAGTTGAATAAAAGTATAACAAGAAGTTTGAGAACAAGCGAAGTGGTAGAGGTTGTGGTGGTTGATCTCACAGGTAGTCTTATGGAGGCTAAAATAAAGATTAGAAGAGAAGGATGAGGGTAGTAGTAGTAGTCTGTATCATAGAGGAAATAATTTCAATTGTTTCCATGATACAAATAATAGAGATCATATAGGAAGAGGAAGAGAGAGAGGATCAAGAAGAGGAGGCCTCCATGGAACATATTTTCACTTTGGAGAAGAAGATCCTAGAGAATTTGAATGTGCTCAATGACAAGGAAGTACATATAGGAGAACTAAAAACTAGGCCATAGTTGCACATAAAGATGTCAAATCATCACTTTATAAAGATGTTGAAAGAGGAGAAATCATGGGTAACAAAAGAGTTCTACTAAGTGGTGAGAATGAACCTAATCAAAGTAGGAGCTTGTTTTGTAGTAGGCCTAAGTGTGATGATAAGTGTTTTGATGTGATTATTGATAGTAGAACTATTGGAAGTATAAGAGGAGTAACTAAGGGGGGAGGGGTGAATTAGTTACTACAAAAATAAATCCCATATCTCTTTAGATGTTAGTACAAAATAAAATTTAAAAATTGAATATTGTTGATGCTTGGCAAACACACATAAAATGTTGTAACATGCAAATCTTAGATGTTATCTGTGATTACCATTACTTTAGCTTAGATGCAAACACATAAAATAAAATAGCATGAACACATTTGACACCAAGATTTAATGTGGAAACCTAATTTGGAAAAAACCACCAACTGCAACTAGTTGCTATTTTCACTCTTTTGAAGTGAGCCTTGTTAGGAGCCAACCCTATTAACGATTACAAAACACACTATTAGGTGTGACCCTGTCAGAGGATTTAATCACCTTGTTAGAAGTGGACTTGTTAGAGGTCTTTAGACAATTCAATAGAACTACCACCTTGTTAGAGGATTTACAAATAGTTGTTAAGCCAACTTTGTTAAGATATTTAGATCATTGCTACAATGGTTAGAGAGTAACAATGAGATGACCTGATTTCTGATGCAACTAAATTGCTGATTAAAAATCTTTATTCTAGCTTGTACTTGATCCTTCCTGATCAAATATATCTTTTCAAATCTGCAAGGATATTTTTCTTATCCTTCTTATTCACTTCCTTGTTGCATCATTAGATCTTCAAAATCTTCCATGCATTCACACTCTTACACACACTTTCAAATTCTCAACTTGTCCTTATACTTATATCATTCATATTTTCAAATCATCTTATATACAACTTAGAATAACTAATATTCATTACCTTAGTTGGCTAGAACCAATAGATAAATCAATTAAACTCAATATGCCAAGATATAAAAATCCTTCATTAGTCGACCTTGCTTGATAGACACTAACTCAAAAATGATTCTCCTATGTTAACCAAGTGAACTTGATTAACACTACATATTTTCAAAAATCCTTTGGTATGCAAGTGAGCTCAATTAATATTGGTTCCATCCAACATTTCCTTCATTAACCAAGTGAGATTGGTTAACACTCATCTTCTATAAACTTTCCTTTGATGCTCGAGTGAACTCGATAGACACTACCTTCTGAATTAGGAAAACACGAGAATGGTCGGTCGACACAAAAAACTATCTTCACTGCTCGAGTGAGCTCAGCATCCATTGAATAATAATGATATGAAATTTTTGTAACATGAAAGACAATATACAATTAATAAATTGTATCCAACAAGAACCACTAAAAAATTGGTGTTAGAAGAGATTGTCACAAATTTAAAACTCAAAAGGAAGAAACACCCATGTCTATATCACATTTCTTAGTGCAGGATGACCACAAGGTCATGGTCACTAAGCAGTTCCTAATGAAGTTCAAACATTGGAAGCTACTAGGATGAGGTACTTTGTGATGTCATACCTATGGACATACATCATATTCCCATGGGTAGATGGTGGTAGTTTGACATGCATGTTGTACATGATAATCGAGCAAATACCTACACTTTAACAAGAGATTGAGTGAAAGATAAGTTGAAGCCATTGAAGGATAAATAAGAAAAGGCATGTAGTTATACCAAAGTATTTTTTTATGTAAAGAAGTTCCTAGAGGTTACAAGGCATGAGCATATGTGTTTTACTAGAATTCCAAAATATGGTAAAGAAGAAGTAGAAGAGGTACATGTAGAAGTTGTATGCTTTTTGGATGAGTTTTTTAGATATTGTATCTAATAATGTGTGATGGATTGCCACCAGTGAGGAAGATCATTCACTAGATCAATTTGACTACAGGATCTAGTTTACCAAATAAGTTAGTGCATAGAATGACACTAGAAGAAAGAAAAGAATTGAATAAACAAGTACATGAGCTATTATAGAAGGGGTCATTTTGAGAGAGTATTAGTCTATGTGATGTACCAGTAGTATTAGATCCAAACAAGTATAGAGAATAGAGGTTGTGTACAAACTCTCAACTTATCAACAAGATCACAATCAAGTACAGATTTCCATTGTTGTGGATGGATGATATTATGCATTATTTGAGTCAAGTTGTGTATTTCACAAAGAAAGATCTAAAGAGTGGATATCATCATATTTAGATCGAAGAAGGAGAGATTAAGATTAGAGAAGGAGATGAATGGAAGACTTCCTTCAAGGCCAGGGAAGGGTTATATGAGTGGTTATTCATACCTTTTGGGATAACTAATGCACCAAGTACTTTCATGCGGCCCATGAATGTGGTACTAAAGGAATTTTTGGGCAGCTTTGTCATTGTTTACCTTGATTATATTTTGATCTTCAGTAAGACATTGGAGGAGCTTATCATGCATACTCTAGAGTGTTTGAAAAGTTGAGGGATGAAAAATTATTTATTAATCTGAAGAAGTGTATTTTTGTAAAAAATGAATTTGTGTATTTGGGATTTGTAGTTTCAGAAAAATGTCTCAAAATGGACCCTAAGAAAGTGAAGGCCATCCTTGAATGGACTACTCAAGGAGCACTATGGAGGTGAGATCTTTTCATGATTTGGCCAACTTTTAGAGAAATATTATCAAAGGTTTTAGCAGTATTTGTGGACCCTTGACTAAAACAATGAGAGGGCATAAGAAAGAGTTTAAGTGGACTATAGGAGTAGATAAGAGCTTTAATCTATTGAAAGAGAAAGTTACATAACAACCTATTTTAGCACTTCCAAATTTGAACAAGGTGTTTCAAGTATATTTGATGCTAGTAGTACCACAATATGAGATATTTTGAGCCAATAAAGTAGACCTATGGCTTATTTTAGTGAGAAGTCAAATGATGCCAAAAGAAAGTATTATATTTACTATCAAGAACTTTATGCTATAGTTTAGGCATTGAAGAAGTGGAGATTATTGGAATAGTTTAGAATAACTAAGGGGGGGTGAATCAGTTATCGAATGTCCAAAACTCCCAACCAAACTTTTTAGTGCTTAAAAAGATCTCCTACATATATCTCCTTATCATATATCTTCAATGCATCCATCATATCATTCAAAACTTAAACTTGTAGGTTATTGTCCTAGGTCAAAATCACTTTGCAAAAATATAAACATGAAACATAATAAAATCATTCACACATATGACACAAGGATTTTAAGTAGAAACCCAATTTGGGAAAACCATCAGTAACATGCTACTCATTCTCACTCTTCTAAAGTGATGTCTTGTGAAAGGCCAACCCTATTGAAGGTTACAATAGACACTATTAAATGTGACTTGGTTAAAGGATTTCAATCATCCTATTAGGAGTGAGCCTTATTAGAGGACTTTTGGTCATTCCATTAAAATGCCAGAAAATTAAAGGAACTACAAATGATTGTCAGGTCAACCTTAATCCAAAGGATTTTACCCTAAACCAATACAATGATTAGAAAGTAATAGTAAGGCTTGATCTGATAACAAATCACAACTCACATGCAGATTATAGATCTTTGTTCAATCCTCCATTATACTTGGCTTCATTCACTTCAGCTCTGATAGCTTGTTCACCCCTCAAGCATTTATTCCCTTAATCCTTCTTGCTTTGCATGCCAATTGTAGACTCTATACTTTTTCCACTATATGAAGAAACACCCTAGACTCCTTGTCTTTCTTAGGTTCTTATATATTCCAACTATTTTTGCATGCCTTGTGTAGAACCAGAATTAGTATGCAAAGAACATTAACAAATAAAGTAAAAATTCACAAACCAAAAACTAAATTCACATATATGCTTAGACAAAGAAAGAGAACAAGAAGTGCAAACCTCACAAGAGAAAACACTCCATGCTTTCTTGATTCTGTAGATGTGTCCTTTTGCTGTGGATGTATGCTCAAGATGCTCAAGAGCTGCTTCAATGGACATGGGTAATGGCAAATTGGTAGATTTGTGAGCTCTCAATTTGGCATTATAAGGGTATGGTTGATGGCTTTGGTTCTCAAAATAGCATGGTAACTTTAGCTCAAAGATTGTTGATGAAATGGCTTGGGATGGGATTTAATTTATAGGGTAAGGGGTAGAGGGATGGAGGGCTTAGATGCAAGGATGGATGAAGGCTTAAGGAGGGCTAGGATGCACTCAAAGGAGAGCACATGGATTGTGATTTTTTAGCACCAATGAGAAGGTGACACTTGTCACAAGGAGGATGAGTGTGAGAGGGTAGGGTAAAGGGTTGGTTAAAGGCATGATGAGTGGGGTTGAGTATGTAAGAGGGATGTAAGAGGAATGAGTGTGGAAGAGGGAAGAGTGTGGAAGATGGGTGTAAGAGTCATGAGTGGGCTTGTAAGAGTCTTTATGTTTTGTAAGAGCACTCATGACTTAGTGGTTGGGTTTTTTGAGGGGAGACTTTGGTTTGGATTAGGAAAGTCTTAAACTTGTTTAAGGAATGTGACAACATTAGGGGGTGGATTAGGCTTGGGTTTTGGATTAGATTAGGGATGTTAGAGATGTGCAAGTGGATGGCATTAATGAGGGTGGGTGAGTTAGTGGCTAAGCTTGGTTAGTATGGGTGGATGGGGTGGATTAGGCTAAATGGAGGATTAGAGATAGGTTAGGGGTTTTTGAATTTGAGGATTTTATTTATCAAATAGATTTATTTAATAAATGGGGATTTTTGGAATTAGATAGGAGAAAAGGATTTAATTGATAAATAATAGATTATTTGATTTATCAATTATGACTATAGATGATTAATTAAATTAATCAACTAGGGATGGCAAAGGATTAATTAAATAAGAATTTAATTAATGATGCCTTTAGAGATGGCTGAATTAGATTACCAAAGCAGTGTAATCAAATTTAGGTGTCTACATTTTGCCCCTCTTTGACATAGTGTTGAGACAACACTATTTAAAAGAAGTTTGAATGAAGACGACACGAGGAAGTTTTTTTAGCAACAAGGTTGCCCCAGTCTCGGATAAGAAGAGGAGAGACTAGACTTAGATGATGCCCCCTCAAGAAGGCGGTGGGGAGAGAAATGAGGCTCGACGACTTCTTGAAAAGTACAAGAAATTGAGACGAGCTGAGACGCAGGTTGGCGAAGAGAAGGGGCTGAATTAGCTCAAACTCTCACTACGAGAGAATGATAAAGGGAAATCAGAGGCACAATAGAAAAGAAAGCTTAAGACTTTCCAGGATTGGGGGGGGGGGGGGGGGAGATGGAGGAGCGGAGCACTATAAAAGGAATCCATGGTAGGGAGATGGATGATAGAATGATAAAGTTGATGCAACAGGATTTCAAAGAGTCAGATTGGCAGAAGATGGGTTTTGGAGATCCCTAGGACTAGGATTATGGATCTCGAAAGATGAGGCTTGGTGGATTGATTTGATTGGTTGATCCCTAAAGCTAAGCGTGAGGAGTGTATCAAAGAGATACTGATGCATAAGCTGGGGTAGGAGCGACAGATGTAGGATATGGGGGATAATGGAGATGAAGGGAATCCATTGAAGCTTTTTGAGTGGGGGGATACTTCAAAGAGAAGTACCACCATGTAGTTGAGCACTAGATTTGCTATAGGACTGTTGGTTAATTGCCAAGGTTACCAAGAACATCAAGGCCTTTTCACCAACCATCCAGAGGACTGACAAACTGACTCAAAAAAACACACAAGGATTGCCTTAGTATCACACATGAATCCCAAAGGAATCAGCGTGGAAATGACACTAGGTAACCCACAAGCAGAAAAAGAAAACAAGCAAAAGACCTGATCAAGACCTTACACTCTAATTGCCCCATTCGCAGCATACCATGATATGGAAGATTGTGGCAACCTTGAGGAGGGAACAAGGAGATTGCTTGGAAAAGATATTTCAAGACCCAAAAGGGAAGATCCCAAATCAAAAGAAAGAAAAAATCCAAAAGAGAACTGTTTTCCAATGAGATGGGTAGGACGAGGTACTAACGGACCAAGATCAGACACGAGGAAAGCTATATCCTGCAAGGATCTATCCGAGAGCACCTAAGCTGATGGATCTGGACAAGTGATGCGTCTAGCAAGCTGAACTAAGAAGGATAACACTTTGGTGATAGGAGATCTAGCTAAAGGATGCATTGGAATATCTAACCAAGGTGTGCAATGTGTGCAAGAGTTTGACCAAGGATGAACTAACACGAAAGCCAGATAGATACAATGATACTAAGCTAAAGAGGATGTACAAGCTGATAGACCAAGATATGTTACAAATGTACAAGTTTGTTCATGTTTTTGTTTTTTGTGAGATGGAAATATTTGTGAGGGATGGGATGTCTATAATAGTTGATAGGTGGATAGGTAGATGGTTTGTGAAAAGCTTAAGGAAAATGGGATTCTGTGTGTGCATGTGATAGGATACAAGCTAGGATACAAGATTATTTACAAGCATGAATATGGTACAAGCTTTGAACAAGATTCAAATATATACAAGGTATGGTACAAGATTTACAAGGTATAATACAAGCTCTGGTACAAGATTTACAAGTTGTACAGGAGGTATTGACAAGCTCCATCAGATTTTGGATATTTGATTGGAACACCAAGGGAACAAGCAGGTGTTTTATGGGATGGTGGGTGGATGGATGAGGGATAGGATAGTGATAGATAATGGATTAGTCTTTAGCACACAAGGTGCCTGAATTACCAAGTTTTCACCAAGGTACCTATCCAAGGCGCTTGAATTGCCAAGTTTTCACCATTGGACGCTTATTTCTCTTTACTATTTTTTTCTTGTATTTTTCAAAAGCTGGGTATACCAAGGATCTTCAAGCATAGAACTTCTTGAGATGAATGATGTTAGTGGGATCATTCAAGAGTTCTCCTTCTGGTGTAAATAATTGATAGGCTCCAGAGCCAAAGGAGGCAGTAACCACATAGGGACCAAGCCATGTAGGTTCAAACTTCCGTTTCTTTTCTCGATCTGCTTGGACTTTCATATTTTCTTTGAGGACCATATCACCTGGCTGAAAGTGTCATGGGAGCACCTTCTTGTTGAAATTCCTTTTGAGATGAGTTTGGTAGACCGTGAGATGGTCATAGGCTTGTTGTCTCTTCTCGTCTAAGAGATCTAGCTGGGTGAGTCGAGCTACTCTGTATTCTTCATCTAAGATTTGCCCTCACAAAGATATGCGTAGTGAGGGAAGTTCAACTTCTATAGGTAATACCACTTCGGCACAGTAGACTAGGGAGTATGGAGTTGTGCCTGTGGATGTACAGAAGGAAGTTCGATAGGCCCATAGAGCCGGATTTATTTGAAGGTGCCAATCACAGCCAGAATCATTGACAACTTTCTTTAGGATTTTGAGGAGGGTTTTATTAGTTGCCTCTGCCTGGCCGTTACCTTGTGGGAAATATGGGCTAGAAAAGCGGTGATGGATGCAGAGGGAAGTGCATAATTCTTCCATGTTGAGATTTTCAAAGTTACCTCCGTGGTCAATGAAGATGGTGGATGGGATGCCAAAGCGGCAAACAATGTGGTACAAGATGAACTTGGAGACTTGAACTCTTGTAGCTGAGACTAGGGGGACTGCTTCCACCCACTTAGTGAAATAGTCTATAGCTGTTATTATCCATTTATGTCCATCAGATGGGAGAGGTGTGATAGTTCCAACTAGATCAAGGCCCCAACAAGCAAAAGGCCAAGGTGGTGCAATAGGTTGTAGATCCTGTGCTGGAGCGTGCACAAGATTTGCATGCTGCTGACATGGGAGACACTTTCTGACAAAGTCACAAGAGTCTTCTTCAATGGTAGGCCAATAGTAGCCTGCTCTAAGGATTTTTCGTGCTAGGACAATACCACTTGTGTGGGCACCGCAAAGTCCAGAATGTACTTCTTTTAATGCCATTGCAGCCTCATTTTCATCTAAACATCGAGAGAGAGTATCGTGATAACCCTGACGATATAGGGTATTGGCTATGATAACATAGTGGGATGATTTTCGAATAAGGTTCTGGCATTGGGTGCGTGTGAGGTGAGGGGATATGATACCATCGTTAAGGTAAGCGTGAATTTCATGGTACCAAGGGGATTGGGGACCAACCAAGATACAAACACGGTTTGAATCCTCATTCGCATAAGCAGGTGAGAGGAGCTGCTCGACTAAAAATTCATACTACGTAGCATCTTGGGGAATTTCCAAGAGCGAGCCGATAGTGGCAATGGCATCTGCTGCCTTATTCTGCATTCGAGGCACTTGTGTAAACTGAAGCTTTGTAAAATGTTGGGTCAGCTGATCAACTAGCTCTTTGTAGGGTAATAGCTTTTCATCTTTGGTTTGATATTCATTTAAGACTTGTTTGATGATGAGTTGGGAATCACCAAAGACTTGTAACTCAGTGATATTCCATTCTGCAGCTATCTTTAATCCTGCTACAAGAGCTTCATATTCTGCTATATTATTGGTGCTAGGGAATTGTAGCTTGAAGGCTTTTGGAATGTAATCTCCTTGAGGTGTAACTAATAATATCCCTGCCCCTGATCCATGAGAGGTGTATGAGCCATCAAAATAAAGCTTCCATGGGGGCTGTTCTTCAATTAGGCAGATATGCTCATCTGGAAATTCTGTGAGCAAAGGATATGCATCTACTAGAGGTGCATCAGCTAGGTGATCTGCTATAGCTTGCCCTTTCATTGCCTTTCTGTCCACATACTGGATGTCAAACTCACTTAGTAGCATAACCCATTTGGCCAAACGGCCTATAAGTGTTGTTCTAGAGAGCATATACTTGAGAGGGTCAATCTTGGAGACTAGTTGGATGGTATGACTTAGCATGTAGTGGCGAAGCTTTTGAGTTGAGAAAACAACTGCCAAACAAGCTTTTTCCATAGGAGTGTAATTGAGTTCATAACCAACTAGGGTTCTACTAATGTAGTAGATGGCTCTCTCTCTGCTATAATCATCATGTTGTGCTAGAAGTGCCCCTAGAGCAGTAGGTGTTGCTGATATATACAAGATCAAGGGACAACCAGGAACTAGTGGAACCAAGATAGGGGGATTGGTGAGGTACTGCTTGAGCTGATCGAAGCTGCGCTGACATAAAAGATCCCACTTGAAGTTCTCATTCTTCTTTAGCAAGTTGGAAAATGGTGTACACTTATCTGCAAGTTTGGAGATGAAGCACCGGACAGATTGAAGTTTTCTCTGAAGAGAGCGAAGCTGTCGCAGTTTCTGGGGAGGAGGCATGTTTAAGATAGCCTTGACCTTTTTGGGGTCGATCTCTATACCTCGTTTAGAAACTATGAAGCCTAGAAGCTTGCCAGATGTGACCCCAAAGACACACTTCTTGGAATTTAGCATGAGATGATATTGGGCCAACCTATCAAAGACTTTCTCCAGGTCAGCAAGATGATCCATGAAGGTGTGAGATTTTACTAGGATATCGTCCACATAATCCTCCAAAATGCTATGGATAAGATCATGGAAAATGGCTGTCATAGCTCTTTGATAGGTAGCCCCAGCATTCTTTAGGCCAAAAGGCATCATGGTGTAGCAAAAGGTTCCCCAAGGGGTAGTGAATGTTGTCTTATGCTGGTCCTCTTCTGCAATCTTGATCTGATTATACCCAGAAAATCCATCCATAAGGGACAAAATTTCGTGTCCAGCTGTAAGATCTACAATCATATCTATTTTGGGCAAGGGAAAATCATCCTTTGGACAAGCTTTGTTAAGATCTCTAAAATCACTGCAGATTCGAATGTCACCGGAAGGCTTAGTGACAGGGACCATGTTGGAGATCCATTCTGAGTAGTCGATAGGTCGGATAACCTTAGCAGCTAACATTCTTTCTAGTTCAGCTTTGACTAGTAATGCCACCTTGGGGTGCATTTTTCTAAGCTTTTGTCTGACGGGCTTGATCTTTGGATCGACTGCAAGATGATGAACTACAAGCTTTGGATCAAGTCCTGGCATGTCCTGATATGACCATGCAAATTGGCCAATGTTCTCTCGTAAAACCTCAAAGAGGAGGTCAGCTTGGTCTTGTGATAGGGATGCAGCAATGTGAACAATTCTAGGGATCTCTGAAGAACCAATGTTGACTTCTCTAGTATCCTCTATTAGAATAAAAGAGACCTCTGGTCGATCATCTTGAGGAGGCAATACTAAATCCTCATGTTCTGCTTGTGGCTCTAGATTTTCTTGTTGAGGGGTTCTCTTCGTTGCCTTAGCTAGTCCCAGATTTACCTTAGTTCCAGTTTTGGGTGTATCGAAACTAGGTTGGGGATTTTCTCCAAAATACCCCTTGGGATCTAGGTTGTAGATATAGGCAAAATATAGCTTTTTCTTCTTATGAGGAGTTTCGGCTCCCATGAATCTTAGAAGCGCTTCCTCTGATGCAAACTCATCAATATGTATGACACTTGGTTGGTCCCAATCTATGAGTTGTGGATGAGTGAGTGGTAGGTCAATGAGATGGATGCATAGTTCTCAGAGAACAGAGTCTCCTAGGGAGATTTGGTCTGGGATATCGTCGTAGGCTCTCTTTTCAACTTCCTTGGGAATGTCTTCAATTTCAACAAGGTCGCGGTGAATGTTCGAAAAAGCGTGACCGTTCTCGTTGGTGCCCCCAGTTGTGGGTATGCCAAAGCCAAGACCTGACTTCATTTCCCAATTATGTGCTTCGATGGGACATTGCATGCCCCTTTCTTCTATTCCTAGTCCAGCTCCTTGATAGTTCCATTTTTCAGTGATGAGCTTATGTTGCTGGGGATACTTTTGGCTGAAGTGATCAAGGCGTGCTTGATTTTTTGGAGGTGCATCCTTATGTAACCAATTGTTGATATCTGGAGTGAGCTCTTCATGAAGAGGGGTTTTTGAGGACACAAAGGTGGTTGGGCCAAACTATTTGTATCGAGGAGGTAGAATCTCCTTAGCTTTGTGATATGTTGGCCGTCCATGGGTATGTGGATCAAGTGGGATTGCTCTGACAGCAAATGCATTTGATAGACTATATTCTCCACAACCTTTTTTTTTTATCTTTACAGTAAATAGGGTGGAGGCAAGGATGGTTTTTGCATCATTACAAGTGTGGGATGAGCTGGCGATGGCTGTGCCGATGTCTATTCTAGGGCAATGGTTTGTATATGAAGCTTCAACCGCATTGTAGTAAGCAAAGGGTTCTAGATCAGCATGGATGGTTACCTCAGTGCCTTGATGCAGAAATTTGATGCACTGATGGTAGGTGGATGGAACGGCCTTCATAGCATGAATCCATGGGCGACCGAGGAGGATGTTAAATGGTAGGCTTAGATCAACAACATGGCAAACTATCTCTTGAATGACTGGCCCGACCTTGATTGGTAGCAAAATAGTCCCTTCTATGGTCCTTTCCAAGTTGTCATAAGCTTTGATGGTGATAACCTCACTGATCATATCTGCCTCAGTATACCCAGCTTGTTTTATGAATTTTAGGGTGCAAATGTTCAAGGCTGATCCACTATCTATCATTACTCTTTTCACAGCAAAATTGGATACCATGATAGCTATGCAAAGCGGAAGGGTGTGATCTGGCTCAACCGCGGGTATGTCGGTGGGTTTGAAAGATAGGGCACATGAGGATGAAAGGTGTCCAACAAGATTACAAAAATTAGTAGCATTGATATCAGAAGGGACACGGGATTCTATGAGAGCACTATCAAGGATGTCTTTGTACACAGGACTAGTGCGGAGAAGGTCTAAAATGGATATTTGGGCTGGCATGTTCCCAAGGTGTTCCAAGATATTGTATCGGTTTTTTGATGGAGCTGATGGTGGTGATGAAACTGGTGGGCCTGTGATGTTAAATCGCGCTCTTTGAGTGGTGACCGCACACTCATTGTCTGGTCCTCGGATATTGATAACATTGACAGAAGGCTCTTTCTCAGATATACAACCTATAAGGCTACCATAGTCTATATAGGATGAAGTGTGGTCATTGTTCTTCCCATGCTGTTGGTTTGGCTGGCAGTTGTTGGTGTTGTTTTGGATCGGTGCTTGTCTAGTATTTTGGTTGTTGTGTGGAGGAAAAGCATTTTGATAAATCTGTAAGCCTGCATTGGGAGAGGTTTGGGCACCAACAGTGATTTCCTTCCGATCAATGAGGTCTTGCACATAGTCTTTCAGTTTCATGCATCTGAGGGTGGTGTGACCGTTTACCCTATGGAACTTGCAATACTCATTGTCCTTGTACCATGCAGCTTTGGATTGGCTTGGATCAATTTGCTGGGTAGGAGTAAATTTGATGAGGTTTTCCTTAGCCAATTTCTCAAAAATAACATCCAATGGCTCACCAAGGGGTGTATAGTTTCTAGATGCAGGTTGGAATGTGGGCTTTTGCCCTGTAGCTACATTGATGGCATTAGCTTGATTGTTAGACCCTTGAAAGTTGGGTCTTGTATTGTGGTTTTGATAGCTTTGGTTATTTCGTTGTTGGTAATTGGTAGCTTGTTGGTTGTTTGTTTGATATGGTGGGTTAGACTGGTTTTGAGAAGGACCAACGATATTCACATGTCTGGTGTGAGTAACCCCATCTGTTGCAACATGCTTGTTTTTGTTCCAATACCTAGACTTGTCATTGGAATGTGATTGATTTTGGTTGGCCTCTTTGTAAATCTTTACCACACCATCTTTGATGAGTCCTTGCTCAAGGATCATTCCTTTCTCTTTGATATCCTTATAGGTCTGCAAACAGTTCATGGTCATGTGGTGAGCCAAGCTGGGATGTGCATTATCAATAAACATTTTCACCACATGGCATTCTGGCAAGGTGCAGGATATGCGAGTGGTAAGGGTTTGCCATCTTTGCAAGTATTCGGCAAGGCTTTCTCCACCTTTTTGCTTGGTGTGGAAAAGATCAACTATTGATAGCTCTGTTTCAACAAGATGGGCATATTGGGCTACAAATGCTTCAGATAATTCAGCAAAGTTTTTAATTGTGCCATAGGGGATTCTATAAAACCATTCAAGAGCTGGTCCAGCCAAGCTTTTGGGAAAAAGGCACAAGAGGAAGACATCATTGTATGCCATGTCCTGGCAATGCATGTAAAATTCTTTGATATGTGTGACAGGGTCTCCTTTTCCTCTGAATTTGTCAAATTTAGGTACCTCAAAGTGTTTGGGAAATGGTGTCATGGTAATGGCTCTGTCAAATGGGTAAAGACACACATTCTCAAACTTGAATGTCTTTGGATCATTCCCTTCTTGGATGGCTTTCAGAGCTATCTTCATTTGCTCCCACTCTGAATTGATAGGTGATGGTTGGGGTGCCCCCAATGTAGGAGTGCCTTGAGGTAGGTATGTGTTGGATGGGGCCATTGAATATGGATGGTTATGAGGGATTTGCTGATAGGGATTATACATTGTTTGGGCAGCTGCATGGTAGATGACGGGTTGTTGAGGGGGAGGTGGCGCATATTGCTGCATGTGCTGCGAGGCTTGCTGTTGATATGGGATTTGAGGTTGGGATTGAGGAACATAAGCTGATTGTGGGGTAAATGGATTGCTTTGTGGAGGTAAGGTATAAGATGGTTGTGAGGCTTGGGGAAAGGATCGGAGGGCTTGTGGGGTTTGACCAATATATGTGGGTTGTGCCCCCATTTGGGATGGCATCTGCAAATAATTGGTGGTTGGCTAGGGTGGTGGATTACCTCCTAGAAGTGGCATTGAAAAGTAGTTGGTAATTGGAGGTAATGGATTAGTTGGTGGTGGAGGTGGTGGGAATTGAAAGCTTGGGAATGGAATTGATGGGGTTTGATAGCTTTGTGGCTAGATTTGGAAGCTTGGTAGAGTGGTGGTGGGAGCTAGGGTCACTTGGGAGCTTGGTAGAAGATTGGCAGTAGCTTGTGGGATTTGATAGCTTTGTGGAGTGAAGGTAGTAGCTTGTGGATTTGTGGCTGGTGGTATTGAGGTCCCAAGACTTAATGGAAATGATGAGATTGTACTTTGGGCTGTGGTGAACAAGCTGGGGGTGATGAAAGGTTGATTACTTGGCCCCATGGGTGGCATCCCTGTTGTATATTGCTGAGGTTGGCCAAAGATGCTAGCACTAATTTGGGAGATGGGTTGATTTGGAAGGCTGGGTTAGGGAGCAGCAGCAATAGTGAAGGGGGTGAACGGTGAGGTATTTTGAGTAAAGTGGGTTTGGAGCGGAGAGGTATGAACCAAGGATGGAGTGGTGGTGGCTAGGTTGGCTTGAGGCATGGAGATTTCAACTTGGGTGGATGATGGTATGTTTGGGTCTGTTGGGTCATATGGATTGGCTGGAGGCTCTTCTTTTGGAATATATTGAGGATAATTTGGATCATAAGAGCCTATGGGTGGTGGCAGCTGCCCAAACAATGGGTGAGATGGATCTGATAATGGGGGGGGTCTTCCAAAGTCAAAGGTTCCTACATTGTCCCTTCGAAAATTAGCCATGATTGTCTCTTTGTTTTTGTCTATAATGGCGTTTACCAATACTGCATTTCCCGGTTGGTTCATGAAAGATTCAATGTTAGTAGGTGATGGCATAGCTTGCTCTGGGCTGAAGGATGGCTGAGTGCTCAAGGGGGGTGAGGTTGTTCAATCCAAATGATAGGGCTCCATTGTTTCTTTCTTCTTGGCTAAGCGAGTGACGGGTGGCATGAAAAATGCTCCTAGGGATGAGATGCAATAATGTTGATGGATGCAAAAGGGGGAAGGCTTTTCTATGCAAATGATTTCCTAGGTTGAGGTAAAGCTATATGACAAAACCTAAGGAGGATTGGGTTGGGGATTCTAACTTCAAAGATATGTTGTCAAAGCACAAAAGGTCTGCTTTCCTATGTGCAAGCTTGGTGGTGATTGTGTCAACTTAAGGATAGACTGATGATCCTTTAGGAAGAACACGAGATTGACCACTTGCAGATCCCAACCTTTAGCTCAAGGTGATGAGGGATAACAAGTGACAAAGCTAGATTACCCTAGACAAAGCTTTGTCAAAGGGATAACCTTGGTGAGATTGGTGGATTTGGAAGATTTTAGGAATGGCAAACTTTTAGCAAGGTGACAACAATTTTGAAAGCTTAGATGTGCAGATTTTCGATTACTGGCTAGATGGTATGATTCTAAATGAGATGGATGAGCTAATAACGCTTAAGGGGATAACCTAAGATGGCTAGCTTTTCTACAAAGATGACTCTAGAGTGAAGCTTATCCAAGAAGATGTGGAGAAACAATGGTGTCTAATCATAGAAATCATGCCTAGTTGGTAAGGCATAAGCAGGATTAACTCCTGGATGTTGGCTAAATTTGATGGTGCACTCTAACCAGGCCTCTTGAAGTGCTTCGTCGGTAGCTTTGTCCTCTACTTTGTGGAGTTTGGAAATTCGTGGGCTTGGTGTTATTTCTTTTCTCTTGGCTGAAAGTTCTTGGTATGCTAGAGATGGCTTGAGTTTGACCTTGTGAAACTTCTATTTGGGTTTGGGTTGTTCCGACATAAATTCTTGAATTTGCTTGGCTTTGGGAAAAATCTCAGTTGTTTTGCTTCAACTTGTTCAACTTCCAAAATAGGCAGTGACTACGCTAAGTGTGCCCTAAGCTAGGATTGACCAAGTTTGGCAAACATTCATTCAACAAGTAAAATAAAAATAAGCAATAGATAGGAACACCCAGATAGAAGTTTGTGGTTCTCAAAATGTGATACTTGCACCAAGGAGTGTGTATGTTCTACAAATGTTTCGATTAGTCACTCCAAACACATTAACATCCTAGATGGTTTTCTGCAAGGCAGACAATTGGTTTAGCTAGGGAGTCCTCGATATACACAAGGTACGTGAGGCCCAAATCCATAGATGAGACCAAAAGGATGTCACACAGCCGAGAGGAGCGATAACCCACTTCTCCTCTTTCACTTCTCAAGGGTATAAAGTTCCTTGAGGCTTAGCCCGAATGAAAAAATCTCGATCCCAAGAGAGGTGTCTTTCGATTCACCTCCCGATTCTTATACTCTGCCGAAACGCTAGAGTTGAGGTCGTCCAAGGGGTGATGAAATCCCCAAGCAGGCCTCCTAAAAAGAAACAAGGTTTTGGATCCTAATCTTATGCACCCAAGATGGCCTCGAAAGACGACAAGGGGAGAGAAGACTTGGATGACCTTGGGCTAAAAAACACGCTTGTTCTTTTACCAACTGACTCTTATGTGTGCTAATCTAGACTTTGCAAGCACTCATGTTTAAGAGACAATGTTCAATTCCAACTTGAAGTGCCAAAAAAAGTAAATCGATCGAAGAATGCAAACAATAAGAAGAGTTAGGGTCAACAAAAGCAAACTCGTGCGCCCGGAGGCCCTCCACGTCAAGTATCGATTGATTTTCTTTAAGGCATTCAAGATTGAGTTTGAGTTTGAGTGTCAGTTGTTGTTCAATTTTAGTGCCCAAACTTGAAGTGTGATCGATTTAATCTAGAGTTTTGGCCATTTAAGAATTTTTATAAAGTTAAAGCAAACGTTCAAAGACCAAGTGAGTGAGTTAGATTGTGGAACATTTAACACCTTTTTCAAGTAGACCCATCCCCATAAATGGCGCTGAGATTGCAACCAATGGTTAATATTTGATGGGTGATTAGAAAAGAGGTGAGTCCAAGGAACTACTCAAATTGATTTTTGTAAATTTGTATTTTAACTAAACAAAGTTTCTTAAATGTCCAAAAATCAAGCTTTACCTAGATTGCATGTGGAAAAGAGATTTGTTTTGTTCAATTTTAGAAGCTCCAAATGAAGTGTTTGATATTGCAATGGTTAATTGATCCTTGGCATTCAAGATTGGATTTTTTGTTTTAAGCATGCATTCCAAGGAAAGTTGATTTTAATTCATGACATTCAAGAGTGTGTTTTGAGCAACATTCATTCAATGGAAAATGTGTTTAACCATTCAAGTTCATTTTTTTAGCAACATGCATTCAAAGACAAATGGTTAAACATTCAAGTTCATTTTTTAGCAACATGAAAACCTACAAGAAACATGGTTAGTGGTTCCATATGTGCTCCAACCTGCAATGAGACAAAAAAAAAAAAAAAAAAACAATTTAGTTAGTTAGCCAAAATCTTCAAAAATGAGAGCTTAACTATGGGAAAAAAAATTTTAACTTTTTTTGTTGTTTTTTCTACACGTAAAAATGCTTAAAATGGTCTAAATCCTAAGTTTCAAACAAGCATAGAAAACAGGTGACAAGCAGAGACACCGATTTTCGCAGATGTGGATTTTCGCAGACGATGATTTTCGTAGACGCGGATTTTCGCAGATGTCGATTTGAGTGGACGCGGATTTTCGCAGACGTCGATTTTCGCAGACGCGGATTTTCACAGATGTCGATTTGCGTAGACGCGGATTTTCGCAGATGTCGATTTGTGCAAACGCGGATTTTCGCAGACGTCGATTTTTGCAGACGCAAATTTTCGCAGACAGAACAGGTTGCAGACACCAAAACTGTGCCAAAAAAGCTGAAAAATGCAAAAAAAAAAAAAAAAAAAAATAGATGGTATTTCTTCTTCCTAAGTGCGTTCTTTAACCTGCAAAAATAAGCAAAACACCCTCACAACACACTCAAACAACAACAAACATTAGATGGTTAGAAAAATGACATATAGATGAAAATAAATGATTAAATGACCCATAGTGGGGTCCCACCGGGCGTGCCAAAATGTAGAACCAGAATTAGCATGCAAAGAACATTAACAAATAAAGTAAACATTCACAAACCAAAAACTAAATTCACATATATGCTTAGACAAAGAAAGAGAACAAGAAGTGCAAACCTCACAAGAGAAAACACTCCATGCTTTCTTGATTCTGTAGATGTGTCCTTTTGTTGTGGATGTATGCTCAAGATGCTCAAAAGCTGCTTCAATGGAGATGGGTAATGGCAAATTGGTAGATTTGTGAGCTCTCAATTTGGCATTATAAGGGTATGGTTGATAGCTTTGGTTCTCAAAATAGCATGGTAACTTTAGCTCAAAGATTGTTGATGAAATGGCTTGGGATGGGATTCAATTTACAGGGTAAGGGGTAGAGGGATGGAGGGCTTAGATGCAAGGATGGATGAAGGCTTAAGGAGGGCTAGGATGCACTCAAAGGAGAGCACATGGATTGTGCTTGTTTAGCACCAATGAGAAGGTGACACTTGTCACAAGGAGGATGAGTGTGAGAGGGTAGGGTAAAGGGTTGGTTAAAGGCATGATGAGTGGGGTTGAGTATGTAAGAGGGATGTAAGAGGAATGAGTGTGGAAGAGGGAAGAGTGTGGAAGATGGGTGTAAGAGTCATGAGTGGGCTTGTAAGAGTCTTTATGTTTTGTAAGAGCACTCATGACTTAGTGGTTGGGTTTTTTGAGGGGAGACTTTGGTTTGGATTAGGAAAGTCTTAAACTTGTTTAGGGAATGTGACAACATTAGGGGGTGGATTAGGCTTGGGTTTAGGATTAGATTAGGGATGTTAGAGATGTGCAAGTGGATGGCATTAATGAGGGTGGGTGAGTTAGTGGCTAAGCTTGGTTAGTATGGGTGGATGGGGTGGATTAGGCTAAATGGAGGATTAGAGATAGGTTAGGGGTTTTTGAATTTGAGGATTTCATTTATCAAATAGATTTATTTAATAAATGGGGATTTTTGGAATTAGATAGGAGAAAAGGATTTAATTGATAAATAATAGATTATTTGATTTATCAATTACGACTATAGATGATTAATTAAATTAATCAACTAGGGATGGCAAAGGATTAATTAAATAAGAATTTAATTAATGATGCCTTTAGAGATGGCTAAATTAGATTACCAAAGCAGTGTAATCAAATTTAGGTGTCTACACCTTGTATCCCCTTATAAAGAGAATTTGGATCTTTTGTTGCTTAATCGCAATCATCCATTCTAGGGATAGGTAGGATTCATTGAATCTAACCATCTTTCTACTTTTCTCCCTCTAGAAGCTTCCTTTTTTATATCCTCCTTAAATTCACCTCAAAATGATTTACCTTGAATTTTGTGCCTCCAATTCATCAAGCTTATCTTCCACACACTTCACAGAATCCAAGAATTTAACTTGTTGACTCAGATTCATCAATTTGTTGATCTAACTCATAATTTTTTCACTTGGCATTAACTAACCTTTGATACTTGGCACACACTATGTTGCTTGGCATCCACTAATAGTTCAATTTGCACATAATAAAGTTTATTAATGCTCAGCATCAACTAAACTTTACTCATCTTACACTATATTTATTCGGCATACACTAAATCTTCACTTTGGTCGACTCCAGCTAATTTTATGGTTAGCTTGCACTAACATTGTTTAGCACTTACTGTACACTTAGTCAAGCTTAGCAGATAGAATTCTTCTTCCTTGTTCTTCTAGACTTATTCAATGTATCCATCCTGTGTAGCCTTAAGTAGATAAACAATGAATTGTATCATCATTGTCTAAGTAACAAGTCTTTGTTCTCCTTTAACATACCATAACTCAACCTTTCCTCTAGGTTCTCTTGTTATTACATTTGATCACATCCTCTTCATTAATCAAACAAATGATAGTACTCAAATTAACTAAGCAATTTTCTTACCAACAAATAATAGGTTTGACATCAATGACAAAACAATGATTGTAATACATTCTCATACTTGTAACAATATTTTCTCAACAATCTCCCTTTTTGGCATTGATGACAAACCAAACCAATAAATAATACCAAACATAAAATAATATATTGTATTAAAATCTCTCCCTCTATCAATAGATTTCATCTTTTGTATAGGCTACAAAATTCTATTATGGTTAATAGACAAACACTCTTTCTTATGACTCCCTTTTGACTTCTCTGATTTCTCCCTCAAGAGTATATCTCCCTCTTTCTCTCTTTGATTTAATTTCTCCCTCTAAGTTGGTATTCATTAAATTTATCCCTATGAGTTGGTATTCTTCTAGATATCTCCCTCTTTGACAACAATGCCAAAGACTTGTCATCTCAACATGTAGATAGTAGCAATTTTGGATTCTTCTTCTATCACCTTACATGTGATTGGTCTTCTATTCCAACTCTTTGATTACTTTAGGTAGCTCCTAAAGTAAGATCCATTGCATCAAAGTATAACATATGTCATTCATCTTAGATGATGTAGGGCACTTATTTTGCTTCTTAAACAGCTTTGGATAGGGGTATCACCCCTAGTTTACCTCTTAGATACTCATAAGCATCTTAGGTAAAGCTTTTGTGAATATATCAGCAATTTGTTCTTTGGTATTCACATATTCCATCTTCACTTCTTTGTCTTGAACTAGCTCTCTCAAGTAATGATACTTGATAGCTATATGTTTTGTCTTTTTGTGCATCACAGGGTTCTTAGATATGTTTCTAGCACTTTAGATGTGTTATCATAGTAAAGTATAACAAGTTTACTAATTTCCTCCTTCATTCCTTTGAGTAGTTGTTTGATCCATAAAATTTTTGTACAATTTACTATAGTAGCAATATATTCATCTTTAGCAGTAGATTGTGATATGCAATTTTGTTTCTTACTAGTCCATGTAACTAGTCTCTTTCCTAAGAAAAATGTTGCACCACTTGTACTTTTTTTGTCATCAACATTATAGACCCAATTAGCATATGTATAGGCTCTCAATTCAAACTTTTTATTTTTCTTGTAGTATAAACCAAAGTCCTTTATTCTTTTTAGATATCTCATAATTCTCTTAACAGCCATCAAATGATTCTCTTTAGGATTTGTAGATAATATTGCAACAATCCCAATTGCTAATGCAATTTGGGTCTACAATAAACTACATATTGCAATTTTCCAATGATAGACTTGTATAAAGTTTGGTTAACTTCAACAAAATCATCATTCTTTGATAATTTATGTCTTGTTACCATAGGTGTGCTAATAGGCTTTGTATCTTCCAATCCAAAAGTTTTCAATATTTCCTTTACATACTTAGACTAAGTGATGTTAATACCATATTACATTTCATACACTTGCAAGCCAAAAAAAAATTAATTTTTCCAAACATGGACATATCAAATTCTCTCCTCATTTCATCAGCAAATGTCTTGCAAAGTACATTTTGTCCTCCAAATATGATATCATCAACAAAAATTCAGCTAGTAAAATACCTTTACCAACCTTCAATCTTCAAGTATAGATTGTTTTTATCGTCAATCTTCTCAAAACCAATCTTCATAAGTATGAATTCTCTCATACCATGCTCTTGGTGCTTGCTTTAAACCATATAAATCTTTATGCAATCTACATAATATGTTCTTGTTGTTATCATCAACAAATCCTTCAAGTTGTTCAATGTAAACCTCTTCCTCTAATATGACATTTAGAAATGTAGATTTCACATCCATTTGGTAAACTTTAAAACCTTTGTATGCAAAGTAAGTAAGAAGAGTTCTTACTCCTTCCAATCTTGCAACAGGGGAAAATGTTTCTCCATAGCCTATTCCTTCTTCTTCAACATACCCCTTGAAAACTAGTCTTTTTTTATTTCTTGTGACTTCACCATTTTCATCTAACTTATTTTTGTACACCCACTTGGTTCCAATAACATTCTTGAGGTACAAGTGACCAAGTTTTGTTCTTCTTGATTTGCTCAATTTCTACTCTCATGGCTTGACTCTAGTGAGAATTTTCCAATGCATCCTTAACTAATTTAGTTTCATGCAGGCTCAATAGACATGTATCACTTCTCAACCTATTTCTTGTCATATGTCTAGCCTCTTTGTTTGCAATAATTTGTGTAGCAAGGTGATGTCTCTTGACAAACTTTGATAATCTTGGTTCTTCTCTATTTTCTTCTATAGGTCTTTCAACTTTAGAATCATTGTGTGCTTCTCTATTAGGAAAATCAACATCTCTATCATGTGCATTGATCTCATTATTAGGATGTACCTCATATTCATTTTGCAATTAGGCTCCTCATTGTAACTTGATTCCTGAATGTAGCTCAGTATTCACTTTCTATGACTCCACAATCACTGGAACATGTTGTTGTTTATTTGCAACTTGGTTCACATCTTCATATTCAATAATTTCATCATATAAATATAGAAAAGATTTTTAATCTTCAGGTTCTTTTGCAAGTTCAGCTTCATGTACCTTTGTATATTCATCAAACTTCACATTTGCAATTTCCAAAACTTTGTTAGTGTTAGTATTTAAACACTTATAAGATTTGTTCCTTGTGGAGTAGCCTAGGAATATATCTTCTTCACTTTTAGCATCAAAGTTATCATCCCTATTATCCTTAAGAATATAGCACTTGCTTCCAAATACTTTAAAATATTTTACGTTTAGTGAATATCCATACCATAATTCAAAAGGTGTTGAATGAGTACCTTTCTTGACTTGTACATGATTTAGGGTATAGAAAAATGTACATATAGCTTGTGTCCAGTATTTCAAAGAAACATTCTTCTCCATCATTAGTGTTCTAGCATAGTCCATCACAAATTTGTTTCTCCTTTCAACAATCTCATTCTGTGGAGGGGTTCTAGGTGTGGAAGTCTGTCTTTTGATTCCTCTATCATTATAGAGCTTCTCAAATTCATTTGATTTAAATTTTCCACTGTATTAGATCTTAGTAATTTTAATCTTTTACTGTTTCCTTTTCCACTCTAGCCAAGTACCACTTGAACATTTGAAATGCGTCATATTTTTGCTTTAAAAACATAACTGTCATCATCCTAGAATAATCATCAACAAATAGGATAATGTACTTCTCACCTTTGTAGCCTTGAACATTGATTGGTCCACATAGATTAGTATGAACTAATTAAATAATTTATTTTGAAGAGTAAGTCTTACTTTTAAAACTTGATTTAGTCATCTTGCCTAATTGACATTATTTTCATATTACATTATCTAGTTTCCTCAGTTTTGGAAAACCTCTGACTCTCTTCATCTTACTAATACTGACAAAATTATCAAAATTAACATGACATAGTCTTTTGTGACATAGCCACACATCATCAAATTGTACAACCAAAGAAGTAGCATCATGCATGTCAAGGTAGAAAACATTACCTCTAGTCTGATCACCATTGTCAATTAGATCTCCATTAGCATCATATATCTTGGCTTTTCTATTTCCAAATTCAACCTTATAGCTAGCACTATTTAGTTGTGGCACACTTAGAAAATTATAAT
The DNA here is from genome assembly GCA_028749045.1 of Cupressus sempervirens. Lineage (NCBI taxonomy): Eukaryota > Viridiplantae > Streptophyta > Pinopsida > Cupressales > Cupressaceae > Cupressus > Cupressus sempervirens. The sequence continues at coordinate 808,020,413 of CM053790.1, forward strand.
TCAATCTTTCTACATAATAAGCATTATCACAAATGATCTTCTCTATCAACTTAGTTTATCCTTTTCCTTTGATAAGACCTGGTGCATCATTCCCAAATCTAACATATTTACCATCATAATGCACAAGGGAATTGAACTTACTTTTATCTCTAGTCATGTGATTGGAATAGCCACTATCAATAATCCATCTATCACTCTTACTCACATAAGATGCCAGTGTAGTTGTCTCATCTTCATTTGATTCATCCTTCATTGCAACATAGACAACTTCATCCTCATGATTATCAGATTCTTCATTGGATTCCTCTTTTACAATGTAGTAGGATTTCTTTCCTTTGTGTTTTAGTCTTTATTATTCTCATCTCTTTTTCTTCTGAATTTGTCTCTACTTTTGTTATTCTTCTTCTCAGGGTACCTAGTAAGAATATGACCAACGTCATTGCAATTGAAACATATGATAGGTATCTTACCTTTGTATTTTCCTTTGCCTCTATGAAATATACTAACCAGAAATTCTTCAAGTTGTTCAACATCTTCCTCATCTATATCACTATCACTAGAAACATGTTTTTCCTTTTTCTTTTTCTTTTCTTTAGGTTCTTTCAGTGACAACTTAGCTTTTAAAGTAAATTCAACATTGACAGATTTGAAGTTATCAAAATTAGGGAGTTCAAAAGTAGTAAGCCTACCTACCAAACCTTCAAGGGTCAGATTAGTGTCAGGTGTACATCTTAGTTCTTGTATGGCAGAAACTATAATAGCATAGATGGGTAGAAGTATCCTCAACACTTTTTAGAATATAGTATCATCATCAATTTTACCATTTGATCCTCTTATAGAATTTACAACATCTTTTATTCTAGAGAAATATTGTACAATGTTTTCACCTTCTTCCATTTTCATTTCATCAAACTTACTTCTAAGACTTTTAGATTTGGCTCTCAAAATATTTGAGTCTCCTCCATAGAATGGTCTAAAGAGCATCTCACATCTTCTTTGTAGTATCATAGTTCTTGATGTCATCAAAATCAGAATAATTTATGGTGGATATAGTCTCCAACATTGCCTAATTGTGTTCTTTCTTCTTTTTCAAATCTTCAATAGTTAGGGCTCTAGCAGGGTCAACATATTCAATAGTAATGGTATTTTGTGCATGATCTCCAAGTCCCCCTAGATATAGCTTCATCAAAATTTTCCATACAAGAAAGTTCTCCTTGTTAAGCTTGGGCACCTCTCTCTTATGCATTTTGATCTTTGACTTATAGTACCTTAAAAATATCTCTCACAAGCAACCAATGCTTTGATACCAATTGTTGGAATAGTTTAGAATAACTAAGAGGGGTGGTGAATTAGTTATCAAAGGTCAAAAACTCCCAATTGAAGTTTTTACTACCTAAAAAAACTCATACATATATCTCTTTATCATATATCTTGCATGCATCCATCATATCATTCAAAACTTAAACTTGTAGGTTACTATCCTAGTTCAAAATCACTTTGCAAAAATGTAAACATGAAACATAATAGAATCATTCACACATATGACACAAAGATTTTACGTGGAAACCCAATTTGGAAAAAATCGCCAGTAACATGCTACTCATTCTCACTCTTCTAAACTGATACATTATGAAAGGGCAATGCTATTAAAGGTTACAATACACACTGTTAAATGTGACCTAGTTAAAGGATTTTAATCACCCTATTAGGAGTGAGCCTTATTAGAGGACTTTAGGTTATTCCATTAGAATGCCACCCAATTAAAGGATTTACAAATGACTATTAGGTCAACCTTAATCCAAAGGATTTTACCCTAAACTAATACAATGATTACAAAGTAACAATAAGGATTGATCTAATAAAAAATCACAACTCACTTGCAGATTACAGATCTCTATTCAATCCTCCATTTTGCTTGGCTTCATTCACTTCAGTTCTCTATTCATGGAGTGTAAGGGTTTGTAATGGAGGCTCTTAGTTTGACCTAGTTTGTGCCCATGCAAGTAAACCATATAACAAGATATTTAAAGAGGAAAAGAAAGAGTGCTAGTCTCCATGATCATCAAATATGAATGCAAATGAAGATGAAAGCTAATCTAAATGATAACAATGCAAAGCAATGCAAGAAAGGAAATCTAATATATGAAAGGAAATAAAAATAAAATATTAATCTATGAAAACAAATATGACTCTAAGCTAATATGAAAATGGAATGATGGAAGCCATGGATGCATGAGAGAAGAAGACAAGAAGAGAGAAGTTGCAATGAAGCTCCAATGTCCAAACCCTAAGGCTCAAACTCCTCCAAAATCACTCCCCAAACCTATAGCATAACAATAATATAGCAACTAACATCTATCAAATGAGTAGAGGACTCCTCATATAGTCAATTGTGGAGGTAGGAGGATTCTCACAAGCAATATGGGATAATAAGGCTTGATCCATGTGAGAAAAAATTTCATAAATGAGAAAAAAGGAGCGTTTGAGAAGAAAGTGGAAAGAGGAAATTAAGGAATCTCACTTAGAAATATGTGCATTTAAGCATAGAGAAAAAAAATTATTTATTTATTTTTATTTAATTTATTGCATTTTTTTCATTGTATTATTTAATTAAAAGGGAGCAAGTTCTTTTAATTAAATAGGAGCTATTTTATATAATTAAAAGATAAGTTTTCTTTTAATTAAATAAAACTTAGAATAGATGATCAAATCTTAGGAAATATTGAAATAATTAAATTAATTACAATTTGATATGTTGGCATTAAGTTATTATTTCCATTAGTGACAACACTTACTTGATTCCAAATGATTACTGAGTGCATCACTCAGTCTATAGTGTATACTAAGCATTTAGTGGTTACCTTGAAGGTTCATCACTTAAGTAGTTCATACCAAGCATTCATGAAGCTACCGAGTGGGTGTGCAGCCCAACAGTATCTATTGAGCTTCATAGTTTACAATGAGCATCTACAGTGTTTATTGAGTGATGGAAGTGCAGTATTTACTGGGTCATGGAAGTGTAATGTTTACCAAGTGATGGAAGTGTAATTTTTACCAAGTGATGGAAGTGTAACATTTATCAAGTGATGGAAGTGTAACATTTTCCGAGTAATGGAAGTGTAGTGTTTACCAAGTGAAATCAAGGTAAATGAAGGATCCAGTTTTTATCGAGTGACACTACATTGATCGAGTCACCTGTGGTTACCGAGTTCAGAACTACGTCAAGTGATTAGTATGGACTGAGCCTTCACTTCTACCAAGTGCATTATGATGCTGAGTAATGCAGTGGATGCCAAGTATCAGAAGGTCACCAAGTCAGTTCAATGAACTCGAGTTATCTACTATTGGGCCGACTCAATAATGTTTTGTTCACTTGTGTTATGGACGACCTTGCAATTGTAATTATTGGAATGGTATATATGTAATTTATTATATCATTTGCAAGATGTATGGTATATTGATGATATATGGATGAGAGTATCAAGAGAGACATGTAATGTTTTGAGAAGTGTAAATGTGAATCAGCAAAAGAGCAGAATATTCAGCAAGGTCTACAAGGAGCAATAAAGTTTTAGCAGTCACAAGAGGTGATCTATACTTCAAGGATCTAATCAGCAAATCAAGTTTGTAAGTAGATCCATTGTTTCATCCTAACAGGTGAATTAGTTTTGTAAATCCTTTAACATGGTAGACTTAACAATCTTTGTATAAATCTCCTAATAGAGTGCATACTTCAGTGTATGTTTGTAAATTCTCTAACAAGGTGGACCTAGCAGTCCTTTTTTCTCCTAATAGGGCAGATCACCAGAAGTGGTCAATGTAAGTCTTAACAGGCCAACTTCATACTACAGTAACAAAGTTTTGTGGGTATCATCCCCACCCTAGTTTTACTTTCTATTTGGAAGGTTTCTGGGTCACCAAATCACTATGTACATGTGTTATAAATGTTTGCTCTCTCATATATGCAATAGATTAAATGAATGAATTGAGAATAGTATATATGGTTAAAGTGTTGAATTGTTTTAAAAAGTTTTGGTGTTACTAATTCACCCATCTCCTCTCAGTAACATATCATATCTTGAATATTTCCAACATTGATAAAGGAAAAATATTTGAATTTATTCAATAAAATATTGTGATCCATTGATTCAAGAAATTGATAAATTGAAGAATCACATAGATAGTCTAGGCAACCATTTTAGGTTGCATACAATAATAAAATAAATGGCAAAGTGATTATTTGATCAAGAATAAGAAATGTATAAATTAAGCAAAAATGCTAGAAAGGGGGCTCATAGTCTACATGACCATTTTTGGGTGATTATATTTTCCCCTCTTTGACTAATGTGTGGTCGATCTAGGAACACATTAAGTCAAAGAATGAAGAAGCCAAGCAAGTGGTAGATAGATAGAACTAACTCTAAAGACCGAAGCACATAAAGATAGTTGATTTTGAATGCACAATCAAAAAGTAGCAAAGACTAAACATTAGGAGGGAAATAGACCTAGAGAAAATAGAAAGGTCAAGCATAAGCTCTAGAGAGATCATTGAATTAAGAGAAAATAGAAAGGTCAAGCATATACTCCTGAGAGATTAGATAGCCATAGGAGCAATAAAGCAATGATAGCATATTCCTACCCCATCGGAATCAAAATTGAAGTGAGAAAGAGGAGATACATAAATGAGATAGATTTAATCTAATCAAGATAAAGCATAGTCCATGATGATAAATAAGAGATTAATTAAAAGGTAGAACACCAAGAAATGAAGATATGCCCCAGTTTGACTAAGTTGGAACAATAAGATAAAGCATAAGAAGTAGGTTTAAACAAGGAGAAAGATGAAATGAAATGAATGAGAATAGGGGAAGAGAGTAGAAATATTGAAGAAATGAAGAAATGAGGATTTTCTCATAGAGATTCAAAGATTAAACCTCAAAAGGTCAACCAACTACACAGAAGAAAGGAGAATTTAAAACATAATTTTAACCAACAAGATAAACTATAATATTTATTTCAATCCAAAAAATGGATCCAAGATGTCGAGATTAGCTAAGGGTATGATTTCTGTGCAAATTTGAGGAGCTGAAAAATTAAATCAAAAAGAGGTGAAAAGAGTATGTAAGGGGCCCAAAGGGATAGATTAGATATGGTAATAAGATTAACCCTTTTGATGATAGGAAAAGTAAATATGATGAGATGAAAATATAAAAAGAGGATGAAGACATGATTGAGGAGAATCAAGAAAATGAACACAGTTGACGAACGTGTCCATGAAATATAAAGAAGAATCTCTCAACACTCAAATGCAAAACTAAGCTAGAATGAAATCCTAAAATGTAAACTACTGTGTAGAGAGAAATTACAAGGTTTATATGATTAGGTCATATTTTTTATCATCAATCCTTATTATGGACATAGGAAGATCATGCAATCATTACTAGTGTGGACTATGAGGATATGAATATGATCGATATTGGATAGGAGTGTGGGAGCCCAACCAATGCATCGAATACATAAAGGTCAAGATCAGTGCAACTAGATTCTCTAGGTTTATTATAGTGATATTATGCTTGCCTTGAGACACAAAATGTTGAGATGGTCATAAGCCCACACTTGCAAAAAATAGACAAGGATGTAATGTTGTAGAACTTAAGTGTCAAATGGGTCAAGCAAAATGCTCGAGATAGATAATATCTAAAAAAGTACACCCATAGACAAAAATCAAAGTAAAACATGTTGCATGCCCCCAGTCCTCTAGTTCATGACATCCTTGAGAGACTGTTAGGTAGGGAACACTCAACAAAGAAATCATCTTAGATAACACACAAATAAAAATAAGCCAACAAATATTAGTCAATTGTTAGTTTAAGTGCACGTGTGAGGGTCACATGACTACCTCCCTAGGACTCAATTCTTCCAATGAGAAATATCATAACATCCTAGACTATAGAAAAAGTATTTGATAAGTGTTAAAGAAAACTCAATTTCAAGGGGACTGTTGAAAAACATTATTTAGAGAGCTACCAAGGAAACACCAATGCAACAAGGAGACCCAATAACCAATATAGTTTGTGTCCCCTAGACTCAAGAAAAAGTCAGTACCAAACTAGGAAACACAAAAGAGATGTTATATGGATGGTTTATGAGTGCAAAGAGAGCTACTAATAGACATAGATGCAAGGGTCTCAAGTGGCAAGATTGACTACCTCTTAAGCAAAATCAAATCATTTCATCCAAGTGAATAGCAAGATATAGGAAATAAAGAATTAGAAAGGTATATAAGATGAATAAGTAAGAATGTATGGAGCAAGATGAACATGATCCTCAAGTAGTGACTCCTCAAGAGTACCAAGGCTAGGGAAAGATAGTCATATGGAGCATGTTTTGGATAAGCAATGGAAGATAATAAATGAAAGATAACAAATATGATAAATGACTTAATGTCATCAAAGTGTATAGCCCAAAAGAGTGTTCATGTCAAGAGACTTCTTAGAACCACATTTTTATCTTTATTGTGATCAAGACCAAAAGATCAACTAGATAGGATAGCAGTAGGATAGAGTAATAATAATCAAGCTAGATATGAAGGCTACAAGTGAATGAGAAATATTATAATAGGGAAGTTAATTGATAAGATTGCCAATTCTCATAGATAGCTCAACATTTTCAAGATCATAGAGAGAAGAGGGAATAGATGGATGGTGGAATAATTATGCATGGCACCTATTTGCTAGGTTTTTATCATGGTACTTATCTAGGTGCCACAAGAAGTGGTTTTTACCATAGGAAAAATGTGTTTCTCTTTACTATTTCTACTGAGGCACGTGTTTACCAGGTTTTCATTGAGGCACTTTTCCTCTTTTTTATATTTTTAGATAGAATGGATAGTGCTCCTATTGGAAGGATATGTCATGATAATCCCAAACCATATAAATTTATGCTCAAAAATGTTGATAAAGTAATAAAAGTGAGATGATATAAAAGGTATATAGAGGATAAGAGTTCATGCCTTGGAAGGATAGAAGGAGTATGGATAGTAGGTACGTGTGGGTTTGAAGAGATTGTATAAGGGTAGGTGAGAAAGAAAGCAAGATCATCATTGGCACACACCTTGAAGAGTGGTGGAATGATGAAGGAATCATGGAGGAGATAGCTTGAGGTTTTGATGTATGAGGTGGTAGGATACTTTTGGAAGAAGATGGAGTGGAAGACTTTAGGAGCTTTTGAGGAAGATATTTAGAAGAAGATGGAGTGGAATCCTTCGAAAGTTTTTGAGGAAGATAGAGTAGAAGCCTTTGGAAGATTGAATGTCAAATTTTTTTTTTTTCTTAATATCTAAGTCTTCTAAAAAAGACTTAGGAATCCATAAAGCTTTTCATTTTGATTTTCCTTTGTAAGTTAGAACATAATTCTTCAATAATGGATTTAGGAACCCATATTTTCTTTGATTTTAATCTTTGGTTAGTGGACCTTTATGGTCTCTTGGATGGTTTTTCTTTCTTTGCATTCACATGTCAATTAGATGGGACATAATAATCGTTATTTTTCAATGAATGATCATGTATTTGTTCTTATGTTGTGCATTCAAATTTCTTTCAAAAGTCTTGGGACTTAAGGTTGATATGACTTGTTTAGATGGGAAAGTGGATGGAGATTCATTAAGGATAAAAGTATTTATTGATCTTAAGGTATGATATGAGAGCTAGGCATGAAAGGTAAGGTATATGGAGGGAGGTAAGGAACCAATATAGATGGAAGTTTTGAAGGCTTTATCTTTGATGGATAAGGACCAAGGATATACTTACGAGATGGAAAGGGATAGTAAGTAGGGATATAAGGATCTTTAGAGTGAGAAATGTGACAAAGGCCATCAATAGGCTCATGAGTAGCTTTGATAGGAGAAACACCTTTGATAGTATCATTTGAATCTTGACCCTAGTTTTGAAGTGGATATGGAGAATTAGAACAATAAGGTGAGGGAATACTTTGATCTTGACAAATAGATTTGGAAATCATAAGAATAGAATTTTTTTCATAGTTTTAAGTAATCTCAACGGAAATAGTTGAAGTAGTGTCCTTGTCATAATTGGGAGGTGACTAAGACATACTAATAGAGGAGCATCTTAGGTGTAAGAGAAATCTTGTATCAACCAAAAATATTTCATTTCAGTTATTTGAATAAGGGTTGTCTTAATGTAGAGTTGTTGTATATGGAGGCTTGCTACTTAGTAAGTCAATCATACAAGCTCAAAATGTCCTAATTTCGAAGGTGGATATTCATCTTGGATATATCAGCCTACCAATTGAGGCTCAACTCCATATCATGTGTATTTATGGATTTGTTGCAGATTTTTGGTTTGTAATTTTGGTATATAAACTTTAGGCTCATTGTTGAAGGCCTAAATGTACCTAGATGAAACATGAAAACTCAAAGGATGTGTACTTACATAGATAAAACCTGTAGATCAAGAGATGAGGTTTCTAAAAAGTGGTAGAATAGCCAATCAGAGAAACAATTTGAGAGTTATGGCATTTCAAAGTTGGGTCAACCAAAACTCCCAAAATAAATGTCAAAAGTATATTTGGCTGACTCTATATGTATTGTTAGGGTCTGTCGGCCCTAGGTATTAAGTTTGAGTATCTAGAACCTTCCTGGGCAACATAAAATTGCCTATTTAAGAAATGCCTGAACATTGTTTAGGATAGCTCTAGGTGATAGTTCACAGCTTTGTCTTGCAAATTATTGTAATGAAGGTGCCCATGTGGGTTACCATAAGGATGGGCATTTCCTAAGGTCCCTACTAAAATATGGATAGAAATTTATGTGTTAAGCTAGTTTTGCTAGGATCAGTGGCATAAAGGGTCACCTTGACTCCTAAAATCAATGTTTGGTCCATCCATTGGCCGAGTTTAGCCAAAACATTATGCCAATTTATTATTGTAATTTTGAATTTTGTAATTTTGCATTTGCAGTGATAATAAGAAGCCCATTTTTTTTCTCACAATTTTTTGTTGTTTCTTTATTTTTGTTATATGTATATGGTATTAAGGGGAGCACCCCTTCATCAAATGGTATCAAAGCTAGAGTTCCTGAGTGTGTGGATAGATCATTGATTATGAGGTAGTTCACACCAGGATCATGGTTTGGGCTATGTGTGTAGACAGATCATCGACTATGAGGAAATTTACACTAGGGTTTCAATAGAAGTGTGAAAATGTCTCCATAAAGAGAGCATGGTGGAAGAGTTGAAGGTGTTATAATTGAGGATTTTAAAACCCTCTAGAGGAAAATGCAAGCATTGCAAGAATAGATGTGCAAAGGAATGAATCTTGTTATAGGAGATGATGAAAGTGAGGATGAAAGAGAAGAAGAAGGAAATGTGAACCAAGCCATAGTAGAGGACGTTCTTAACCTATAGGAGGTGAAGCTTTTTAAGGCCATTTCTAGTATTAGAGAAAGACCTAAGTTTGATGTTCCCACATTTTTGGGAATCTCAACCTAGAGGAATTGATCAACTAGATCAATGAATTAGAAGAGTACTTTAAATATGAAGACATTGAAGATCCAGATAGGGTCAAGTTCACGAAGGCCAAACTGAAGGGTCATGCAAATATATGGTGGTAGGAGATCTAGTTGGATCAAAATAAAAGAGGAAAGGAAAAAATCACTAGATGATATTGGATGGTAGCTAAAATGAAGAAAAAGATCATTCTCATGGATTATGAGCTTGATCTTTTGAAAAAATGCAATGGTTGAAGCAAGCAACAAAATATGTTCAAGAGTATACTAAAGAGTTCTACTGAGCTCTAATTAGAACCAGCCATGTAGAAGCTAATAAGAAGAAAGTGGCTTGTTATCTTAATGGGTTAAGGCCAAGAATTCAAGAGGAGTTGAGTTTTATTTGAGCAACCAGTATTGAGGAGGCATACCATTTTTCCCTAAGAATTGTGGAGAAGCTAAGCAAAAAGTTTGATAACAAAACTAGTGGTAGAGGTTACAGTGGAAGATTTAGAGGATGGTCTTATGGATGCTGAAGTGATGATCAAAAGAACAAGAATGAGGCTAGAAGTAGCAATTAGAATGAAAGGGTAAATAATTACAAACTTTTCCATTACACAAATAATAGAGATCAAAGAGGAAGATGAATAGGGAAAGGATCTAAAATATTAGGTTTTTGTGGAAAATACTTTCTCTGTGGAGAAGAAGGGCACAGAGCATTCAAATGTTCCCAATGCCAAGGAAGGACCAATCAAAGAATAGAAGGTCAGGACATAGGTTCACAAGTTGATGAAGATGCTAGATCATCACATTCTGAAGATTTTGAAAGAGGAGAAATCTTAGTTAATAGAGGAGTCCTGCTGAGTGGTGAGAATGAACCTGATCAAAGAAGGAGCTTATTTCACATGAGATGTAGATGTGAAGCTAAGTTTTGTGATGTGATCATTTATTTTGGAAGTACTAACAATCTGGTGTTAGAAATGATGGTCACAAAGTTGAAGCTGAAGAGGAAGAAACACTCACATCCATATCATATTTCTTGGGTGCAAGATGACCACAAGGTCTATTGGAATTATGTTATATTTTTCATTAGTGCAAACACTTATTCAATTCATCACTTAGTCTATAGTGTATACCGAACATTCAGTGGTTACCTTATAAGTTCAGCAGTGTTTATCGAGTGAAAAAGGTAAACAAATGACTCAGTGTTTATCGAGTGAAAAAGGTAAACAAAGGACTCTGTGTTTATCGAGTGAAAAATCTAAACAAAGGACTCAATTTTTACTGAGTGAAAAAGGTAAATGAAGAACTCAGTGTTCACCGAGCAAAGCAAGGTAAACGAAGAAGTTAGTTTCTACCGAGTAACACTATATCTACCGAGTCACCAATGGTTACCGAGTTCCAAGCAGTGTTGTGTGGCTAGTATGAACCGAGACTCTACTCCTACTAAGTGCATGATGATGCCAAGAAATGTAGTGGATGTCGAGTATCAGAAGGTTACCGAGTCAGCTTGAGGAACTCGAGTTTTCTACTATCTGGCCGACTCAGTAATGTTTTGTTCACTTGTGTTTTAGCTGACCTTGTAATTGTAAATATTGGAATGGTATATATGTAATGTATGATATCATTTTCAATATGGGAATATATGAAAATATTTGAAGAGATTGATGTTCGCATGTAAAGAAGGTATTGCAAATTAGCAGCAGAGTAAAAGGGATTTAGCAAGGTCAACATAGGAGCAGAAAAGTTATAGCTATCACATCAGGTGATCAATTCAAAATGGATCTTATCAACAAACAGTTGTAAGAAGATCCACTACTTCATCCTAATAGGTGAATCAATTTATAAATCCTTTAATAGGGTAGACTTAACAGTCTTTTTGTAAATCTCCTAACAGAGTTCATACTTCGCTGTATGTTTCAATATCCTCTAACAAGGTGGATCTAGCAATTCTACTAGCTCCTAACAGGGCAGATCACCAGAAGTGATCATTGTAAGCCTTAATAGGCCAACTTTATACTGTAGTATTGAAGTTTTGTGGGCTTCATTCCCACCTCAATTTTACTTTCTATTTGGAAGGTTTCTGGGTCACCAAATCTCTGTGTTCATGCACAATGGTTGTTTAATCTTTTAGTTATGTAGTAGATTAGATGAATGAATGGTGAATGGTTAAAATACTGAATTTTTTAAAAGTTTTATAAGTTACTGATTCACCCCTCCCCTCTCAGTAACCTATCTTATCCTAAATATTTCTAACAAGGTCATGGTCAATGAGAAATGCTTAGTGAAGTTCAATATTGTAAGCTACTAGGATGAGGTGTTGTGTGATATTATACCTATGGACATATTGTTGGAAATATATATGATAGGCTAAGTTACTAAGAGGGGAGGGGTGAATCAATGACTAATGAAACTTAATCAAAATTTAGCAATAAATCCTCCATGTGTATTCTGATCTAATTACATGCATGAAAAAATGAAACCATTAAAACATTCATAACACTTTGAAACATAATTTGGTTTACCCAAAAACCTTCCAAATAAAAAGTAAAACTAGGGTGGAGGTGATAGCCACAAGCTTTAGTACTATAGTATAAAGTTGGCCTTTTAAGGCTTACAATGATCACTTCTAATGATCTACACTATTAGGAGCAATAAGGACTACTAGATCCACCTTGCAAAAGGATTTACAAACATACAATAAAGTATGCACTCGGTAAAGAGATTTACAAAAGATTGTTAAGTCTACCTTGTGAAAGGATTTAACTTATCCACATATTAGGATGAAATAGTAGTTAATCTTTGATCTGCAACTTGATTTGCTAAATGAGATTCCTTTGAGTGTAATAATCACCTTGCGATGATAGATAAATCTTTGTTGCTCCTTATACTATTGTAGCCTTGTATTTCACACTTCCACTCTTCTCTACCTATTATCTTACTTCATTTCTATATATTTTGGATGTGATACAATACATTACATATATACCAATCCAATTTACAAATCAACAAAGTCAGATATAATACAAGTTTACACAAAATATGAAAAGTTGGCCAAACTATTGGAACTCGAGTTTTGAAGACTAGCTCAGTGAGATTCTGATACTCAACATCCATAGCCATTGCTTGACATCATCATGCATTCGGTAGACATAGAAGTTGAGTCCATACTAATCACTTCCAAGTAGTCTAAACTCAATCTAAATTGGTAACTCAGTGAATACTACAAAACTTGACATATAAACTAAATCACTTGATTCATTCTATATAGTTTAGTAAATGCTATCACTATGACCTCAGTATAAACTAACTTGGTCAACACTAAGTGGCTCAGTCAACACTTTCATATCATTGTAACTGTGAACTCAGCAAGCATTGCAAAACTTGGTTTGCATTGAGGAACTTGGTAAACCTTATGAAGTTTTTTTTACACTACTAATCACCATCATGGTAGAAACTACTCAGCATAAATTGTTAGCAACTATAGAACTTGGTAGAGTCTGAAATGCTTGGTTAACTTTGTTAACTATACAATACACTCAATAGATACTTATAATCTGAATAAGTGTGTGTCACTAATAACAAACATTATTATAATGTCAACAATCTCCCCCTTTGGCATTAGTGACAAAAACACTTATTAGTCAAAATTGAATTTCAAGAACACCATTTATTCATCACCTTGTGTCTCCAACTCGATAGAGTACTCTATTTTAAGATTTTTCAAATTTGGTTTTGTAATAGATGTATATTTGAGTATCTATACATGAATAATATGATAATTCTCCCCCATACATATATACAATATTCTTTACATCTTTTCACATCTAATATATACATTTTATCTCCCTTTATGTATACTTCCCCTTTATAATATACATCTTCTCTACATATACATCTTCTCCCCCTTTTTGACATTAATGCCAAAGATGTATGCTATATACTATATAGTAATGTCAAAATGTGACAAGAAATTTGAATGTACCTTTAAAATTAGTGCCATTGTCTTGTCCCAATTTTCTTGCAACACTTTGCATGTGTGGAATGCAACTTGAACTTCTATTGAAAGTTCTATCATGTGATCTGCAATTCAAAAGTTGTTATCATGAATGAGCATTTTGGCATGTGGAATATGTTTTTGCAATGCATCCATGTTTGGGAGAATCATTCCCTATATGTTTAACAATGTAGCTTTTATCCTAGCTTCTTCTCTTAGAAAGTCTGCTTGCGTATTAGTTAAGAATTTGATCTTTGTTTAGTGGGCAGAGCTATAACTTGGGTCAAGTTGCAACTATTGTGCACTTTCCTATAGATCTTCATCAATCTTTGAAAGTTTTTCTTTAAATTATTTGGTGAAATATGAAATATTACAGAGATTACTAAATAATGAAGACACATTAATGCAAGAGGTCTCCAGTGAACTTAGAATAGTAGATAGATCTGCTTAATGAATTGCAATCTTTTGTGCAATTATCTCCAATACTTTATTATCAAATTTCTTCTCCACTCTTTGCAACAATTTCACCTATCCATTTAAATCTTCATTGAATTTCTGGACTGCCTCTACTAACTAAATCAAAATTGCTTAAGAATTTTCAACCTCTATGTTTAGTGCCTCTGCTAGGATATTCTTTGCATCTTTAATTATTTAAAATTCTTTATTTATTTCTTCTCTAAGCCTCTACTACTTAGCTTTCTTCTAAAGAAATTCTCCAAATATATGCATTTGATCATAGTTAAGAAGGGAGATGTCCCAATTCAAAATAACAATCTCCTCTTCAAGATCAATTTCTTCTTCTTTCTCTTTGCCTTTATTCAAAAAAATTGTACTCAATTGAGGCTTGGTTTCAACTATCATTTCACTTATTATTTGCATGTTAGGAATGGAAACAATGGTAGAGATAGTAGGACTAGCTGAAAAAGTAGATAATGTACTAATTGTTAAAATACCAATTGTTGAAACACTTGATGTAAGCAAAACTGATTTAGGATGAAGTGATGTCTGCTTAGTAGATAAAGTGCTTGCCACTTCTATCAATGAAGTATTGAGCTGAACAGGTACAAAAATTGATTGAGTGTTTGTAGTTACAGTGTTTGACACAATCAATCATATAGTGGCTTTATTTGGGCATTATGTTTTCAATGTTTCACTCAAATAATGAGGAAGTGAGGCTATGACTATTGCTATAATTTTCTTGGGGTTCAGCTTCTCTATGTTCTAAACATCAGGTAAATCTTCCTCAGTATCTTCTTGCCCATGTTCCTCTTCCTCATCATCAATGTTATCATAATGTGTAACTTCTTCATCATCAGTTTCCTCATCTTTTTCATCTTTATCATCATCTTCATCCTTGTTAGTGACATGAACCAAAAAATCACATTGCTTGTGAAGATTGAAAACGTTCTTCCATGTGTTGGTGGTATTCCTTACCACATGTTCAATTTCATTTATCAATATAAGACAAGTATTGAATCTAAAGGTAAGCTTTTCTTCATTCTTCTTTAATGATTCTTTTACTTCCTTATCATTCAAACTTGGCATGAGTTGCCTCAAGGTCTACTCATATATGTATTTAGTAGTTTTCATAGTATTCTCCCATCTTGGCTTGATCTTCTACATTGGATCACTTGGAATTTGCTGAACAAGTTGGTCTAGGGAATATTTCCACTTACCCATTTTAGACATTATCAAGTCTTCTATTTTCGTTTGCTCCTCTGTAGTCCTAGTCTCATACTTTAGTGATCTAAAGTTTGTTATGGCAGCTCCTGAGTCTATTTCCTTTGACCTTTCTTCAAAGGTGGGTGGAGGCCTTTTAAAGATCACATCTCCTCCTTCTTTGTCAAGTTTCTTCCTAGATGACCTCCTTGTGAACATAGCAGTAGATGGTTTGGTAAGCTTGGTTATTATAACCTTACCTTTCTTCTTTACTACCTCTTCTTCCTCTAATTTCTCTTCACCTTCTGCTTCATCATCCTCAATGTCATCTCCTTTGCCTTTAGTCAACAAAAGAGTCGAGTTGGTTTTTAATTTTGCAATTCTCTTCTTCCCTTTGTTGACTATCTAAGGGAGTTTTATTTCAAGTTATATTCTAACCTTTTCTTCATCATAGGTGCCAAAGTATGTAGCTTTAGGGTCAACAGGCTCATTGATTAGTACTTCAATAATGTCGTTGGTTTCATCAATGTTAAGCTCATAACCTAGAGGCTTAACCCATACAATTCTCAATCTAACTGCCTAAATATATACTTCAACACTATCAAAAATGAAACAAACATCATCTTTGTAATCATCAACAAGTTTCTTAAGTATCTTGAATCTATTATTCATCTTTTCCTTAAATGCATCAAAGCAATTATCCATGTACTCACATATTTTTCTCCCATTTCAACTATATATTCATTAATCTGATAAAGAATAGGTACATCCTTCCTCCATATGACTGTACCTTTAGATGGGAAGAACTTTTGCACATAGAAAAATAGACAAGTTAAGAGTGAACCAAACTTACAAGGACTTTTCTTTGAAGTTCTTATACTCTCCATATTCTTGTTGAACTAGTTCAACATCAACTCAGCAAGGTCAAGTGATATGTTATTCTTGACCACTTTGTATGCAAGATCCACTGCTTCACATGATACACTGTTAAGTCTACTTGAGTTGTATATTTTGTGTGTGATGACATGTATCATGAACTTTAGTTTCATATCTATAACATAGCTGATTTTCATACCTCTTCCATCCCACTCAGCTAGGGTTTTCTTCTCTAGCTCGACCCAACTTCAAGTTTTGGTCATTTTTTCTTTTGCCAAAATAGAAAGACTAATGATCCTATGGATCATCTTCTTGGTTATCAAAATAGGTTGTACTAACAATAACTAACCATTATGCACATGATTGAGAATGAATCTTATCCATTTGATCTAAAAATCTTGTGGCATATGTGGAATGTGAGTTAAACCCTTCGCTTTAAGATGTTGATGCTCCAATTTTAACACACCATTCACACAAAATTCTCTCAATGATTCATCCATTTCCAATGTTCTAATATATTTAATAGCACAACAAAAATGTGAATGAATATCATCAATCAGTAGTACCTTTTATGGAATGTGTGATTGAGCTCTACTTGAATCTAGGGTTTCTAGGATGGCGGGACTCAGCTTAGAGTCTAGTGCCTTTCATTCCACACCTAAAACTAACATATCAGATCCTTTCTTTGATTTTCTACTAGTGGACGCCATTTTTCTCAGTAGGGTTTTCAAAGAACACAAAAATCTTCAATAGTAATTTTCTCAAATCACTTGAATGCCCTAAAAATTTCTCTACATAGATAGCTCTCAAAAATTCATGGTGAGAAATGAATTTGATTTCATCCTTTTATCAAATTAAATCTTTTGATTGCCATAAATGCCTGGTATGACTATTTTCTCAAATGATAGACTAGCCTCCACTTCACTTTCATTGAATTCTTGGTAGAGTCATCAATGACTCTATATCCACATAAAACTTAGTTACTCCTGACCTTGCTTAGCAAGGCTTTATGACCTGACCTCGCTTGGTAAGGACCATAACCTTCTTTATTGCTCAATGATCCTTTTGCATCTTGAATTCTAATATGGATCTTTCATTTTGCTAATTACAACTGATGTGAGAAATATTCTTTAGAATCCTAGTTCTAGTTCTTCTTGAGAGATCAAGTGGAATTGTTGGAGTCACTCAATTCTTGAGTGACATGTTCATTATTGCTCAGACTTGCATTCTCAGAAGATTTTGGAATCCATTGCTATCTCATTTTCTTTCTAATGTTATCAGCCTTGGATTTTTTTTCATCTTCAATTCTTCTAGTATTCATACAGTTCTTGGCAAGATGACCAAGTTCTATATAGATAAAACATCTTCAACTGGTGTCTCTTTTCCTCATGTGTTGTTTTACACAATTCATTCCAATGTGTCCAAATTCTCTGCGGTAATGACATTTGCACCAAGTGTTATGGTCCCAACCAAATATGGCTTTTATATTTTTTTCTACTGGGTTCAATATCTTAGTTTTTCATTCTAAGGATTTGTACTCATGCTTATTGCATTTGTGACATTTGCCTTCAAATTTAGGTTTCTCTTTACATTCATTAGCTCTATGACCATGCTGATTGCAATTGTAGCATTTTCCATTGAGTTTAGCTTCCCCATTGCTCCAACATTTTTTTGATGTATGTCCTATCTTACCATAGTGACTACAAGTAGGTCTTTGATTCTTTTGAGCTCCTTGCCGGGATGATTCACCTTCTTCTGTATATCCAATTCCTAGTCTTCCTTTTTGTCTATAATGACTTTGCTCATTCAATTGATTCATGTATGCTTGAGATTTCATCATCCTCTCATTGGTTTGTTTTTTAGTATTTAGATCATTTTGCAACCTTTCATTTTTTGGTCTTAGATTCATGATTTCTTTATTTACATTCGTGAGCTAATTAATGAAGTCTACTTGTTGAAGGGATAGATGTTGAATCTCATTGTTCTTGCCTTCTATCTCTTCTTTTATCCTATTTTTCTCTTCCATGACTTCACATAATCTTACTAACTATATTTATTACTCTCTTCTTAGTTTTCTTACTTCTACTTAAAGTGTACCATTTGTTTCTAGTAGTTCTTTGATTGCCTCATTAGTTTTATCTAAATTGCTTGAATGGATATCTTCAATTCTTTCTTCAATATAGAGTTGGCCATTCATTTGTACTGTAAGATCTTTTCTTCTTTTCAAGTATTGAGAGAGTTTCTCCTTTTATTTCTTGAGTTTTCCAATAGCCAATTCCAAATCTAGCTTCTCATTGTCAATAGCCTTGTCAAGTCTAAATACCTCCATAGCCTCTGAGATCTTTGCTCAAGCTATTAAACTTTTCTCTGAGAACCACAAAGATCTAATACCAATTGTTGGAAATATATATGATAGGCTAAGTTACTAAGAGGGGAGGGGTGAATCAATAACTAATGAAACTTAATCAAAATTTATCAATTAATCCTTTATGTGTATTCTGATCTAATTGCATGCTTGAAAAACTCAAACCATTAAAACATTCATAACACTTTGACACATAAATTTTGGTGACCTAAAAACCTTCCAAATAGAAAGTAAAAATGGGGTGGGGATGATACCCACAAGCTTTAGTATTATAGTCTAAAGTTGGTGTGTTAAGGCTTACAATGATCACTTTTGATGATCTACCCTATTAGGAGATATAAAGATTGCTAGGTCCACCTTGCCAAAGGATTTACAAACATACAATAAAGTATGCACTCGGTAAAGAGATTTACAACAAACTATTAAGTCTACCTTGTGAAAGGATTTAACTAATCCAGCTGTTAGGATGAAACAATGGTTGATCTATGACCTAAAACTTGGTTTGCTAAATGAGATTCCTTTGAGTGTAATGATCACCTTTGTTATTTTGTGGTGACCGATCAGGAAAGTACTATACATACTTCATAAATTCTTTGAGACTCGGAGGATCGCCCTGAAAAAAAAAATTTTGGGTCCTATTTTATCAAGATTTTGGGCCGACATGCAATTATTAATTATAACCCTAAAATGGTAAAAATACTTGTATAAAAGGCTTAGGGTTAGGGATTGTTTCACAATTGTGATGCAAAAATTGGTTCTTGTGGTGGTATTGAGATATAAGGGATTATAGATTGTAATCAGGTTGTAATTACTGGATCATAATAATATCAGACTTGTTGCTTGTGGACATAGCCTAATGGATTGGGTGAACCATGTTAAATCTTGGTGTCTTATGTTCTTTTCTATGTGATCTATTATTTTTCTTATATTGGCTATATTTGCATGTAATTTTTATTTTTGTCTGTGGTTTGATCCTAACAAGTGGTATTAGAGTGAGTTTGTTTTTTTAGTTATCCTTTGTAAGAAAATCTCATGGTTGACTGGGAGCAATGGAAAATGAGGGTAAGCTGAGGGTTGACATGTTTAATGGGAAAAATATCCAGTTATGGAAGATGCAAATGGAACACTATCTTTATCATAAGGATTTATGGAAGCTATTAAAAGGCAAAGCCAAGAATCAAGGATCTATGTCAAATGATGAATGGAATCTTTTGGACAAAAAGTCACTTGGAAGCATTTGATTATGCTTGGCACTATCGGTGGCATTTAATATTACAAAAGCAAAGATGACAGAATGATTGATGCAAACCCTAGCAAAACTATATGAAAAGCCCTCTGCTCCAAACAAGGTATTTCTCATGAAGCATTTATTTAATATGAAAATGGTAGAAGGTGGATCTATTGCAGATCATTTTAATGAGTTTAATCCTATTACTAATCAGTTATCTTCTGTGGGTATCAATTTTGATGAAGAAATTAGGGCTCTCTTGATTTTGTGTTCTTTGCCTGAATGCTGGAATGGTTTGGTAATGGTTGTGAGTAATTATGTTCCTATATCTAGTACCCTAAAATATGATGATGTGATTGGTGTTGTTTTGAGTGAGAAAACTCATAGGAAAACCTTAGGTGGATCTACATCAAGAAGTGCTCTGAATGCACAAAGCAAGGGCAGAATGACTAAGAGAGGCAATAATTCTAGAAATCATGGGAAATCAAGAGGAAAGTCAAAGGGGAGGTAGTCTCAATCGAGAGGACCGAATGACTGTTGGTACTATGGGAAACCAGGACACAAAAAGAAAGATTGTTGGAATCGAAAGAAAAATGAAGGAAATAAACCAAATGGAGAGGAGGCAAATGTGGTAAGCCACAAATTTTTAGAGGATGCTTTGCTTCTGTCTTGAGAAAGTGTTGATGATTCATGGGTTTTACATTCTAGGGCTTAATTTCATGCTAAACCTCATAGAGGTTATTTCATTGATTATATCCAAGCAGATTTTGGACTTTTTTATTTGGGGGATAATGAACCTTGTTAGATTGTTGGAAAGGGAAAAGTTAAGATTAAGTTGCAGAATAGGAATCATTGGCTACTACATGAGGTAAGACATGTTCCAAGAGTGAGTAGGAATTTAATTTTAGTAGAGCAACTCTGTGATGAGGGCTGCATAATTACTTTTAATGATAAAAATTGAAAGGTTTCAAAAGGTTCCCTTATAGTACCAAAAAGTGTGAAGGTAGGCATCTTATATCTTTGTATAGGTCACATTGTTCCTTCTACTTTAATTGTTTTAGAGAAAAATGAATGTTCATGAATAGTTGTTGTAGTTGAGTAGGGAGAACAAATAGCTACTATAAATTTTGATACAGCATTGTGGCACAAAAAACTTGGGCAAATGAGTGACAAAGGTATGAAAGTACTTCATTCAAAAAAACTTTTACCAAGTCTGAAATGTGTTAATATGGATTTTTGTAAAAGTTTTGTGTATGGAAAACAAAAGAGAGTGAGTTTTGTGAAGACTAGGAAGGAAAACAAAAAGGAGAAATTAGAGCTTGTGCATACAAATGTATGGGGACTAGCTCAGGTATCTTCCCATGGTGGCTCTCATTATTATGTTACACTTATTGATGATGCAACTAGAAAAGTATGGGTTTATTTCTTTAGACAAAAATTTGATGTATTTCAAACTTTTAAGAAATGAAAATGCTTGGTTGAAAATGAGACTGGTAAGAGATTAAAATGTCTCAAATCTGAAAATGGTGGTGAGTATTGTAGTCATGAATTGGAAGATTATTGTAGGACTATAATGGAGTGTGCAAGGAGCATGAGGTTACATTCTGGGTTGCCCTTACACATGTGGGTGGAGGCTTTCAATAATACTATATATTTGATTAATAGAGGTCCCTCTACTCCTTTGGGTTGTGGTATTCTAGAGGAAGCATGGATTGGTAAGAAGATGAGTTATTCTTTTCTCAAAACCTTTGGTTGTGAAGCATTTGCTCACATAAATTTTGAAAGCAGAACCAAGCTAGAAGCTAAGTCAAAGAAATGTGTATTTTTTGGATATGGTATTAATGAATTTGGTTATAGGCTTTTGGATTTTGAAAATCATAAAATTTTAAGAATCAGGGATGTCATATTCAATGAAAAAGTGTTGTACAAAGATCTATTGTAGCAACATGAGAAGAAAGAAGATGATTATGTAGTGCTAGATGATACCCCAAAAGTTGATGTTTCAGCCATTCCTCATGATGTGCAACAACTACAACAACAAATACCACACACACCAGTGAATGTTAGATGATCAACAAGGAAAATTAGACCTCCAGAAGGATTTTCTCCCTCTTTGTGTTCTATTTTACTTACTGATGTGAGTGAACCTAAATGTTATGATGAAGTTGTGCAGGTGGATACTAAGATTCAATGGGAGTTTGCAATGAAAGATGAAAAGGATTCTTTGCTGAAGAATAAGACATGGGATTTATGCAAGTAAAAGGGCTTTATAGAATAAGTGGGTTTACAGGTTAAAAGAAGAGGATGGAGGTAAGAAAAGATTTAAAGCTAGGTTAGTTGTAAAAGGATTTGCATAGAAAAAGGGCATTAATTTTGATGAGATATTTTCTTCTATTGTTAAGATGACTTCTATTCATACTGTTTAAATTATTGTGCCTACTGAAGATTTGCATTTAGAGTAGCTTAATGTTAAAATAGCCTTCCTTCATGGTGATTTGGATGAAGAGATATATATGGCTTAGTCATGAGGATTTGAGGTCAAAGGTAAGTAGAACTTAGTGTGCAAATTGAAGAAAAGTTTGCATGGCTTGAAACAAGCACCTCGGTAATGGTATCTAAAATTTGACAGTTTTATGCATGAGCATGGTTACAGTAGGTGTCATTCAAATCATTGTGTCTACTTTAATAGGTTGGATGATGATAGCTACATTATTTTATGTTTATATGCTGATGATATGCTTGTAGCTAGGTCTAACATGGATCATATTAAGGGGCTAAAATGCCAGTTAGCACATGCATTTGCTATAAAGGATTTGGAGGCAGCAAAACAAATCCTTAGTATGAATATTTGTAGAGATAGGAAGAATAGAATATTGATGCTATCTCAAGTCAATTATGTGGAGAAGTTGTTGCAACATTTTTCTATGGAGAATGCTAAAGCTATCAGCACACCTTTACCTAGTCATTTGAAGTTGACTAAGGAGATGTGTCCCAAGACACAAGAAGAGGACAATAAGATGTCCAAGGTACCCTATGTTTTAGCTATAGGAAGGTTGATGTATGCTATGGTATTTACCAGGCCAAATATTTCACATGTAGTGGGAGTTGTTAGCAGGTATATGAGTCATCCAGGAATTGAGCATTGGAATGTAGTCAAATGGATTCTTAGATTTTTGAGAGGAACATCCAATAAGTGTTTACACTTTGGGGGCTCTACTACTAATTTATAGGGCTATGTTGACTCATATTTGGTAGGGGATATTGATACCAGGTGGAGTACTACAAGTTATGTCTTTACTAATGGTAGGGCAGTTGTGAGCTGGGTTTCCAGGTTACAAGAAAATTAATGATCTATCCACTACAGAGGCAGAGTATGTTGCTACTACAAAGGTAGCCAAGGAGATGATATGGCTTTAGTTCTTCTTAGAAGAATTGGTACATCCTCAGAAGGATAATTATTTGTTTATAGATAGTCAGAGTGTCATTCATCTTGCAAATAATTTAGCTCTACATTCAAAGGCCAAACACATACAGTTGTGGTACCATTTCATTTGATTAGTTTTGGAGGATGGATAGTTAAAGTTGGATAAGATACATATAGTTGACAATCCAATAGATATGTTGACAAAGGTAGTAACAAGGGAGAATCTGAACTCCTCTTTAGCTTTGATTAGTCTTCTAGAATAAACATGATTACAAGAATAGCAGAGTCTAGGGTGGTTTAATCCAATGGGAGCCTCATGGAGTCTGTCCATGGTTTAATCCTAACAACCTTGTTGTGATAGATAAATCTTTTTTGCTCCTTATATTGTTGTAGCCTTGTATTTCATACTTTTTCTCTTCTCTACTTGTTATCTTACTTTATTTCTATATGTATTTTGGATGTGATACAATACATTACATATATACCAATCCAATTTACAAATCAACAAAGTCAGGTACAATACAAGTTTACACAAAATACATGAAGTCAACCAAACTATTGAAACTTGGGTTCTAAAGACTAGCTCAATGAGCTTTTTATACTTGGCATCCACAATCAATGCTCGACATCATCATGCATTCGATAGATGTAGAAGCTTGGTCAATATTGATCACTTCCAAGTAGTCTAAACTTAGTCTGCACTGGTGACTCAGTGAACACTATGAAACTTGACTATAAACTAAATCATTTCATTCATACTACATAGCTTGGTAAATACTATCACTACGAGCTCGATATAAACTAAATCACTTGGTTAACACTGAGTGACTCAGTCAACACTGGATTCAAATCATTATAACTACAAACTCAATAAGTACTGCACAAATCAGTTTCCACCGAGCTCAATAAACCTTATGAAGCTCGATTTGCACTGCTGATCACCATCATGGTAGAAACTACTCAATGTAAATTGAATATTATCCCTTGAATTTGGTAGCAATTGTAGAACTTGGTAGAATCTGAAATGCTTGGTTAACTCTATTAACTATACAATATGCTTGATAGATACTTATAATCTAAATAAGTGTGTCACTAATAACAAAAATGATTGTAGTGTCAATACATATGTCATATATTTTTGGGTAGGCTATGGCAATTTGACAAGCATGTTGTACATGATGGGTGAGAAAATACCTACACTCTGAAAAAAGGATTGAGTGAAACATAAGTTAAATCCATTGAAGGAGAAACAAGAGAAGGTATGTAGTGTCGCTAGAATATGTTTTGTTGATGGATTAGGGTTTCTCCAAGGTATGAAGCATTATCATATATGGTTTTCTATAATTCCAAAAGATGGTAAAGAAGAAGTAGAGGAGGTACCAATAGAATTTGTAGATATGTCAGGAGAGTTTTCTAATATTCTGTCAGATAATGTATCTGATGGATTACCCCCAGTGAATAAGATATTAGATGGATTTGATTCCAGGGGCTATTTTTCCAAACAAGGCAGCACACAAAATGATACGAATAGAAAGTGAAGAGTGTTGATCAAATAAGTAAGATTGACAAATGAGTGTCAACACACTTAACCATCTTCATTATACATGCTGAGTAACAGGTAGTGTCAAGAAAACTATAGTTGCTACCGAGAAAAACACATTACAGTATATGCCAAGCTATATAGAATTCAACATGTGTTGAGTGACTCAGGATCCAATAGGAGCCAAGCATTGTGAAGCTAATATGTGTCAAGTAACACAGGAAGTTAATATGTGCCAAGAAATGCAGAAGTTAATAGGTGCCAAGAAAAGAAGAAGTTAATAGGTTCCAAGTAGAATAGGAATTTCATAGGAGCCAAGTAATCAGGAAACACAGTGGATGTCAAGCAATCCAGAATAGATGGTGTTGAGCATTAGTACTACTTCATGTGCCGAGCAATGCAGGATCAACATGAAAGTTTGTGCAATTACAAACCATGATGTGAAATGGTTATGCATGACTCATTACAGGATAAAAGGATAAGATCAAATCCTCACAACCACCTATGCAATCCTCATGCAGCCAATGGGTGAATTTCAAGGGTTTGAGTGAGAACATTTGAATCAAAGATGCATAACGAACCACTAATCTTTATAAGGGAGTCTTGATGCCATTGAAAAATAGACAAGAGAGAGGAATCATGAGAAGAAGGAAAAGTAGAACCTATTATTAAGGTCATTGCAGAACATTGGTGTCAAAGATTTAGTGGAAAGGACAACATTTACACATCTAGTTGAATAGAACAAGGAACACAATCAGCAGCTCAGATCTAGCAGAGATCAGTGATGGAAGAGTAGATCAAGTACCTAAGATTAGCATCAGAGATTGCACTAGATCAGGTGTATTATTCTAATACTCTCTCACAATTGTATTAGGAATTTGGAAATCCTATTGAGTTAGGTGGGTTTAACAGCCTTATGTAAATCCTTTAACAAGACGGCATTCTAAGTTGAATGTTCTTAATTCCTCCAACAAGGCACACTCCTAACAAGGTGTAAAAATATTTTAAAAGGGTCACATTTAACAGTGTGTTGTAGCCTTTAATAGGGCAGGCCTTTAACAGGGCAAACCATCAGAAGTGGTTGAAATTAATTGCTGCAGTAATTTTGTGGGTATCATCCCCACTCCAGTTTTACCTTCTTATTCCTGGAGGGTTTCTAGGTCACCAAAATCTCAAGTGTTATGTGGTGATGCATGGTTGTTTCTCATGATTGTTTAATGTTTATATGCATGCTTGTTAATTTCAATTATATGTTTAAGGATTTAAAATATGAAAAAAGGCCAGTACTTCTGATTCACCCCCCCTCTTAGAAGCACTCTTCCCATTAAGACATTCCAAAAATTGGTATCAGAGCTAAGTTCTCTCAAGAAGAAGCCTAAAAACTTGGAGGAAAAGATCTGAAGATGGAAGTTTTCAAACTTGGGAAGATCATTGAGAACCAAGTGATTGATGTGCATCTCGCTCTACACAAGGTAGAGGAAGCTAGAGAGGAATTAAGGAAATCCTTAAGAAGAAGGAAGTAAATAGCTATAGCTAAAAATGATATTCACTACAAGGAGAATGACACCACACAAGTATTTTCCAAAGGAGATTCCAAGGAATTTGATGCAGCAATAGCAGAACTAATGGAGAAAAATAGAGTACAAATAGAAGAGATAAGAACTCTCAAGATGGAACATGAATCACATGCCATAATGTTATGTGAAATCACTTAACAAAAGAAAAGAGTAGTTGAGGATAGAGTCATGCTTGAAGATGACCAAAGAAATATTGTAAACAAACTTGAAGAAAAGACTACTAAACTAACAAGAATCTCAAACATGCAGATGGATACACTTGCCCAATTGATGAACCTTCAACATGAACTCAATATGAAAGATATTGAGATCTCTACTTTGAGGATGCAGAATGAACAATTGTGAAATGAATTGAAGAGACAAAAAGAAACAACAGATAATCTAAATAAGTCAAGTGAAGCTATCAAGTACTTTGTACAGTTGCTAAAATCCCCAAGATCAGCCCATGATACATCGGGACTTGGATACATCAGCACTAAAGTTGGTGAATCATCAAAGAATGCTAAGCAAAGAAGTGACAAAGGTAAGGATTCTAAACCTACTTGTCATTACTATGATAAAAAGGGGCATATTGCTAATGTTTGCAGGAGTAGAAGGATCAATCAGCTAAACATACCCAAAAGCAAGGGTTACTATCACAAGTGCAACATGCAAGGTCACATGACACAGGACTGCAAATCTAAACTCACAAGGACACAAAGATTTGACGGACACTACCACAATTTTAAGAAGTATGGACATAGAGCCTTTGAATGTAGATCAAAGCCTATGTGGACACCAAATCAGCATGTAAGGAGGGACAACTATGTACACCATTACAATTGGGACTACAATACAAGGCAAAGTTGTCACTATTGTCAAGAGTATAGACATATACCCCAAAACTACATAAGAACCCACTTCAAGGGGAACTATAAAAGATGGTTGAACCAAACTACTTGCTTCAGTTGCTTAAAAATTGGACATGTCAACAAGAATTGTCTAACAAAGGCCAAGGCACCCAAGACTAAAGTAAATAAGGGCAAAGAAAAGGTTGATGAGGCACACATCAAAATAGATGTAAAGAAGACATGGTAGAAAAAGGATGGACCAAGTACATCCAATGGAAGGGTCACTTCACCCAAGAGGTCAAGTGATCATATCTCATCCAACTAATCACAAGATGAGCCTATGGGGATGATACATATAAGGAAGTATCATACATCATCCCTAAACCATGATGAAGTACTGCAAAGTATAAATTTTCATGAGATAAGATGCTAAGACAAAACTTGAATGATGATGCCAAGCTGTCTTTGGTTTCCAAGTAAAATTGCTTTGGAAGCTGAGTTAAGAAGTCAAGTGGAAGCTAGAGTAAAAATTGCAATGGTTGTCAAGCTATTAACAAAGTTAGTAGATGCCAAGTGGATGCCAGGTTGAAAACCTTTGGAAGCCAAGTGATAGGTGAAAGTAAAAAAGTGCATTAAATGCAAGGTTTTTGAGCTGCTTAAAAGTGAAAATCAATTCATTTTGAGCCATTCAAATGAAGAGAGATTACCAGGAGTGCGATTGAGCAATTTTCAAGCATTCAACCAAGAAATTTGCAGCGATTCAGCGTCTACCCAAGCGATTTAAGCATTTAACTAGGTATTTCCTTTAGGTGTCGAGTTGTATAGTTTGAGAAATCTATTTTATGCATCAAACCCTAGTTCAATTTAAAATGGCATCTAGTTCAAAGACCACCAAAGGGAAGGAAAGTCATGAGATTCAACTTGTTAGTAACGAGGTTAAGCAACCTGAATTTAGGCCAATCCCTGAAGTTGCATATAAAAATGATCCCATTGGTGCCCTATCCACCATCCCTAAAAAAAATTTTATGGTTTAGGATGTGCAAAAGTGTTATAACTACAAAATACAAGCCATAGGAGACTTGGAAATCTTTAATGCCTTTGACAAACTCTGTGATAACGATATATTGAAGGATGAATTTTCAATCATAGGCAAGAAGGGTTTAACCAAAGCACTAGTTTTTCCAATCATATTCAAAACTGAGTGGATATGCATAATACTTAGCAGAATCCATGATGGATCATTTTGGTTAGAGCAAGGACCAGTTAAAATTACTAAGAAAATGGTTCATAGGGTCATAGGTTTTCCAACCCTAGATCGGCCCAAGACACTCAGAAGTGACAAGAGGGAAAACATTGAGAAAAACATAGGTGAATAATGGAATAACAGAGGCTTGACCATAGACACCATTACTAAACCCCTTCTAGATTTTTCTATGAGGATCATATCACACAAATTTTATTAGTCCAGTAGGTTGAATAGTGTACCCTACATAGTAGTGGATGTGGCATATAAGCTTGTAAAGAAAGACCACACCTATGACCTGACAGAATTCATATTGCAGCAAATTAATGAAAATCTTGGAGCTATTAGAAAGTTCAAGGGAGCACAATACAAATTTGGGTCAGTGTTATTTTGTATGTTCTTTTATGTGATGAAGGAATTCCCTTCATTTAGCAAAGTCAACTAGAGTCAGAAAAAAATAATTGTTGATCAAATAAATGATTTCATTACACAAATGGGAGACAGTTTTGATGATCAAATGACTGTATATTTTGATGATTTCAAGAATGCAATGAAGAAAAGAATGAAGATACCAGTTTCACTAGTAGAAAAGCATGTAAATGACATATGCTTTCTTTTTGATATTGATTATACTTACATCCAAGCAGTCCTTCCAAGAGTAAGATAGCTTACACCATTGGGATATGAGCTTGATGTTGACCAAGCTTCAGCAGCCATCATAGTACTACTTGCAAATGAAATAGATAAAACTACAAAGGCATTTGGAACATATGACATTTTCAAATCAAGAGTTGTTACAAAACTCAAAATAGCCATAGTAGTCAAGTAGAAGGACAAGCTAGTGAAGAAAATAAAGAAGAGATTTGGTGTTGAAGCAACAAGTGTAGTAGGAAAAGTAGAGGAGATTAGTGAAGGAGAAGAAGAAGGTGATGATGAGAAAGAAGAAGATGAGCCAAAACAAGGGCCACATAAATCATAACAAGGCCAAGGTGAAGACAAAGATGAGAGTGCCAAGGAAGAAGAAGCCAAGGAAGCACCCATCAAAGTCAAAGTCATCAAAAGAAAGTCAAAGATGCCTCCTACTCCTCAGCCTAAACCAAAGAAAGCTTCCATGCCAACACCCAAGAAGCCAACAACTAGAGCTACAACAAGGGCCTCCACACAAAAAGCCAAAGAGGAAGCCACAAAGAAGAAAGCAACCAAGAAGGTACAAGAAGAGCCAAGGAAAAGAAGAAGATATATGGTTCAACCTGATACTAATGAAGAAGATCAATCTAAAAAGGTAAGTCATCCTCTTAAGTCTTCAGTTGATATATTATGTGAAAAGATTAGGAATGGAGACTTAAGTGAAATGAAATAGATTGATTTCAATAAGTTCACCAAAGAGGAACAAAACAAAATAGAAGAATTAGTCTATACATTAATGGCATAGTTAAAGTATACACCTGTTGAACTAGATGGACAATTGTAAAAGGAATTGTCTAAAATTGTAGAAGACAGATGGCATTTTTGTCCAAAAATGGAGAAACAAATGAGGGAATCAACCCTAGCAAGTATGCTGTTTGATTTGATAAAGGAACAAATAATCAAAGTAGTCAAAAGGCATAATAAAAGGTTCACACCAAAGTATAGGGAATTCTCCATTTGGCAAAATAAAATTGAAGAAGTTGTACAAAGGACAACAAGATCAGGGAAGAATTTGTATAAGAAAATTCAAGATGTCCTTGAAGAGGAATACAAAGAAGAAGCCACAGCTAAGCCAAAAGAGAGAAGAAAGAGGAGAGAAGAGAAGACAAAAGTAGAGAAAAAGGTTGAAGAGGAGGAAAGAAAAGGTATTGATGAGCAACAAAGTGTGCAAGACACACAACTTTCACCTCCTAGCCCTCCTCACTCTACTATCACACCTACAGAAATCATAAAGATTAAGGATGTTGTTGACACCTCAAGTCAAAACATAAATCCACTAACTGCAGAGGATCTCACTAAGATCCTTGACCAAACAACTCTTCAAGCACAATTGTGTACAAGTCCCATAATGGTTAGTGTTGATGAGCTCCAAAAGTTAGTAGATAAAATCAAGAAAGGTGATGTATCCCACAAGAACCACCTCAAATCACTCAAACTACTAGACTTCCATTTCTACCACCTCCATCACCACCAAGAATAGCCATGCAAGCTCATCAAGAGTTGAGTGCAATAGTAGGGGAAGTCAAATGTACACCAGTACAGATAACTAGTACACCCTCAGTAGCAATGGTACAAGAAGAGGATAAGAAAGAAACATAGGATAAGGAGGAGTTTGCAATACAATTTTTTGTTGAATTGCCAAAAATAGGTACTCCTACCAAATATGTTTAGTAACCAAGTACTGACATGTTGATTGTATAAGTTAGTACACCAAGCTCAAGTTCTACTAGGGTAGCTAGGACCATTCATTATGGTATTCCTGAGCTTGATGAAGAAATTCAAATACCCTATTATGATTCAAGCACTTTAACTGAGGAAAATATGAATGAAATACAAAGTGCATTGGAAAAGAGAAGGAGGCAAGAGGCATTGAGGAAAGACTTCAAATATAAGTAGGAAATGAATGAGATCAAAGATATATTCATGGATGCCTTCAGCCTACAACCTCCAGATTCAAGCAGGCCAATCCTTGAGCAACTATCTGATATAGTTGACCAGGTGAATAATGAAGACCACGATACAAATGTAAAACTCATGGAATGGTTAGAGAAGAGTTTTCTAGGACAGTTCAACCAAAAGATAGCTAATAACATTATTTTGGGATAGGTTGACCTAGCCAAGAAATGGGATGAGGTAAAGACTATATTAGGGAACATGTTTTCCCTTTACAGCAAACTGTGTGATTTTTCTAGGTTCACACAAGAAATAAATTAGAAAATTTTGAACCTTGAGAGCAAACTTAAGCTCTCTAGTATGCAACTACCCTCAAATCCTACACAAAGTGAAAAGCATTTTACTCAAATGCTTCACACTCAGAGGGAATTAGCTACATTATTAGCAAAAGAGGCCACTATTAAAGACAAACTAATGCAAATATAAGCCTCTATCACTCCCCATTTGGAAGTATTACACAAGGAGAAAATGTATGTAGAAATAGTCTTGAAGAAGGATCCAAACATTTCTATACATGAAGGACTTGTTGATCTAGCAGCAGAGCTTTCAATCCAACACAAGTCATTGGATATTGCATTAAATAACTAGGATGCAGCTCTCAAAATTCTCCTTGAGGTAAATAAAACATTTTTGGCCAAGCATGGCATTACCATTTAGAACCCTTTGACATAAGTGTCAAAAAGGGGGAGATAATATTCTAAGGGGGCGATATATTAAAGGAGAATAAATTAAGGGGGAGCACAATTCAATTGTCAAATTTTGAAATTTTATTTAGCTTGAAGTTGATTGACTATAAATAGCAATAAAGGAGTCAAGGGACATGCAAATTTTGGTAATCACATGGAGACAGGGTCATGAAACAATTTTGATAAAACAAACATGATCAAAAGGAAAGAACAGGACACAAACATAGAACAAATAGGATCAGAAGGCAAAAATAAGTCAACAAATAGAGGACATCAGGCACAATGGCACAAGACATTAGAATTCATGACATGATCAACTCAAGGGGAGTCATAAGGTATATTTTTGTACACAATATCTTTTTGAAATTTTGTAAGTGAAGAATGGACACACAAAGACTGGATCATGAATGATCAGTAAGTGTTTTTGACACTCATGCCAAAGGGAGAGATTGTTGATCAAATAAGTAAGATTGAAAAATGAGTGTCAACACACTTAACCATCTTCACTATACATATCGAGTCATAGATAGTGCCAAGCAAACTATAGTTGCTGCCGAGCAAAACACATTACAGTATATATCAAGCTATATAGAATTTAAAATGTGTGGAGTGACTCAGGATCCAACAAGAGCCAAGCATTGCAAAGTTAATATGTGCCGAGTAAAACAAGAAGTTAATAGGTGCTGAGCAATGTAGAAGTTAATAGGTGCCAAGAAAAGTAGAAGTTAATAGGTGCCAAGTAGAATAGGAATTCCATAGGAGCCGAGTAATTAGGAAACACGGTGGATGTCGAGCAATCCAAAATAGATGGTGTTGAGCATCAATATTACTTCATGTGCCAAGCAATGCAGGATTGGCATGAAAGTTTTTACAATCACAAGCTAAGATGTAAAATGGTTATGCATGACTCATGATAGGATAAAAGGATAAGATCAAATCCTCACAACCACCTATGCAATCCTCATGCAGCCAATCGAAAAATTGGAGACTGCATGCAACCAATGGGTGAATTTCAAGGGTTTGAGTGGGAACATTTGAATCAAGGATGCATAATGAACCACTAATATTTATAAGAGAGTCTTGATGCCATTGAAAAATAGACAAGAGAGAGGAATCATGAGAAGAAGGAAAAGCAGTGCCTATTATTAAGGTCATCATAGAACATTGGTGTCAAAGATTTAGTGGAAAGGACAGAATTTACATGTCTAGTTGATCAGAATAGAACAAGGAACACAATCAGTAGATCAGATCTAGTAGAGATTAGTGATAGAAGAGCAGATCAAGTACCTAAGATCAGAATTAGAGATTACATTAGATCGGGTGTATTATTCTGATACTCTCTCACAATTGTATTAGGAATTTGGAAATCCTGTTGAGTTAGGTGGGTTTAATAGCCTTATGTAAATCCTTTAACAGGGTGACATTCTAAGTTGAATATTCTTAAGTCCTCTAATAAGGCACACTCCTAACAGGGTGTAGAAATCCTTTAACAGGGTCACATTTAACAGTGTGTTGTAGCCTTTAACAGGGCAAACCATCAGAAGTGGTTGAAATCACTTGCTGCATTAATTTTGTGGGTATCATCCCCACCCCAGTTTTACCTTCTTATTCCTAAAGGGTTTCTAGGTCGCCAAAATCTCAAGTGTTATGTGGTGATGCATGTTTGTTTCTCATGATTTTTTAATGTTTATATGCATGCATGTTAATTTCAGTTATATGTTATTAAGGATTTAAAATATGAAAAAAGGCCAATACTTTTGATTCACCCCCTCTTAGAAGCACTCTTCCCATTAAGACATTCCAAAAAAGAGTTGAACAGACAAGTGCATGAATTGTTGCAAAACGGGTTGATTCAAGAGAGTCTGAGTCCTTGTGTTGTACTAGTAGCATTAGCACCAAAGAAGAATGGAGAATGGAGGATGTGCATAGATTTAGATTTCCATTGCCAAGTATGGATGATATTATGGATTGTTTGAGTGGAGCTATGTATTTCACAAAGATAGATCTGAAGAGTGGATACCATCATATTCACATTAGAGAAGGAGATGAATGGAAGACTTCTTTCAATAAAAGGGAAGGATTGTACGAGTAGTTTGTCATTCCTTTTGGGCTAACTAATGCACCAAGAACTTTCATGAGGCTTATGAATGAGGTACTGAAGGAGATTCTAGGTAATTTTTTCATTGTTTACCTAGATGATAAATTGATCTTTAATAAGACATTGGAGGAGAATTTGATGTATATTCAAAAGGTGTTTGATAGGTTGAGGGAAGAAAAGTTGTTGATAAAATTGAAGAAGTGTAGTTTTGTTTAGAAAGAGTTGGTGTACATGGGATTTATAGTCTCAGTAGAGGTCTAAAAAAGGACTTAGAGAAAGTGAAGGCTATCCTTGAATGGTGTACTCCAAAGAGTACTACAGAGGTAAGATCTTTTCATGAATTGGCTAGATTTAATAGAAAGTTCATAAGAATTTTTAGCAATATTTATGGACCCTTAACTGAAAAAATGAGAGGGGGTAGGAAAGAATTTAAGTGGACCGTAGGAGTAGATAAGAGTTTTAATCTATTGAAACATAAAGTTGCATGGCAACCTATTTTAGCACTTCCATATTTTAACAAGGTGTTTCAAGTAGACTATGATGCTAGTGGTACTACAATAGGAGTTTTTTTGAGCCAAGAAGGTAGACCTATTGTTTATTTTAGTGAGAAGTTGAATGATGCCAAAAGAAAATATTTTGTTTATGATCAAGAATTTTTTGCTATAGTTCATACATTGAAGAAGTGGAGACACTATCTTCTTCCTAAGGAGTTTGTTTTGTACATTGATCATCAAGCTTTGAAATATTTAAACAATCAAGGAAATTAAACCAAAGGCATTTGAAGTGGGTTGAGTTTTTGTAAAGCTATACATTTTTTTTGAAACATGGGACTGGGAAGTCTAATGGAGATGTGAATGCTCTTAGTAGAAGACAACTTTTGTTGACACAAATATAGATTGAGGTGGTAGGGCTCAAGGAACTCAGTAATTTGTATCCAAAGCATCCTAATTTTTGTGAAGCTTGGAAGGTTTGTATAGAACTTTTTACTCTTAATAGGATGAAATGGTTGGATTTCATAAACCAAGATAGTATGTTGCTCAAAGAAAGCTAGGTTCATTCCCATAAGTTCAATGAGAGAGCATCTCATCAAGGGGAAGCATAGTAGAGGATTGGTTGGGAACTTTGGTAGAGATAAAATCATTACTTTGGTTGTTGAGAACTATTATTGGCCATAGTTGCAGCAAGATGTGAAGAAGTTTGTATAGAGTTGCAAAGTATGTCAGATGGAAAAATGAGTAAAGTAGAATACAAGGTTATATCAACCATTACCTATACCAGAGAAGTTGTGGGAGGATGTTAGCATGGATTTTGTTCTTGGGTTACTGAGGACTTAGCAAGGGCATGATTCTATTTTTTTTGTGGTTGATAGGTTTTCAAAGATGGTACATTTCATTCCTTGCAAAAAGACTAGCGATGTTGTTTATGTGGCAACATTATTTTTTAGAGAAGTGGTGAGACTACATCGTTTGCCAAAGAGCATAGTTTCAGATTTAAATACCAAGTTGTTTGAGTATTTTTGGCATACATTATTGAAGAAATTAAAGACAAGTTTGAAGTTTAGTTCACTACATCATCCATAGAGTAATGGGCAGACAGAAGTTGTGAATCAAAGTTTGGAAAATTTTCTGAGATGTTTGGTTGGAGAAAAGACAAAAGGTTGGGATCTAAATTTACCACAAGCAAAATTTGCATAAAAGATTTCTTTCAATAGGAGTACTAGTAAATCACCATTCTAGATTGACTATGGGAGTAGTCCTAGAAATGCTTCTAAATTGAGGAAATTAGATAAAGGAGAAATAAGTAGTATTGAAGTAGAAGACTTTGCTGAACATTTGAAGAGCATCCATCAGGAAGTGAGGAAGCATATTATAAATACAAATACACAGTACAAGGCTAAGGTAGATGTGAAAAGGAGGTATAAGGAATTTTATATTGGAGATGAATTCATTGTTCATTTGAGAAAGGAGCATTTTCTAGTAGGTACATATAATAAGCTTAAAATGAAGAAGTTTGGCCTATGCAAGATGGTGAAAAGGCATGATTTTCAAAATGCCTATGAAGTAGAGTTGCTTGTTGAATTAAATATTTCACTAGTGTTTAATATTTCATATTAAACAAAGTATTATGAAGGAGGTGATGGAGATGATGTTACAGAAGTGCAGTGGAGTATTCCAGCATCTAGTTTGGCTATAAATGAGAGTAAGGAGATACTAGATACTCATGTTGGAAAAAGTACAAGGAATAGAACTTATGAAGAATACTTAGTCAAGTGGAAAGGGATGCTAATAGAATATTTATCATGGCTAGCAAGGGAGGAGGTTAATTGTCTTAATTTTTCTCTAAATACTTGAGATGTGATGAAGTCACTTCTCAAATTATCCTAGGTGTTTGATGTAGGATCATCCTGGGTGTAAGAGCAATGTTGCATTAACCAAAAATATTTCATTTTAGTTGTTTGAATAAGGGTTGTCTTAATGCAAAGTTGTTTTCTATGGAGGCTTGCTACTTAGTAAGTTAGTCATATGAGCTCAAGATGTCCTAATTTTAGAGGTGGATATTCATCTTGGATATATCAGCCTACTAGTTGAGGCTCAATGCCATATCATGTGTATTTATGGATTTATTGCAGATTTTTTATTTGTAATTATGGTATATAAAATTTAGGCTCACTATTGGAGGCCTAAATGTTCCTGGATGAGGTGTGAAAACTCGGCAGCTGGGGTGCTTGCACAAATCCAAGCATGTAGATTAGGAGCTAAGGTTTCCAAAAAGTGGTTATAATAGCCAATCAGAGAAACAATTTGAGAGTTATGATATTTTGAATTTGGGCCAACCAAAACTTCCAAAATAAATGCCAAAAGTGTATTTGGCCAACTCTATATGTAGTTTTAGGGTCTCTCAGCCCTAGGTATTAAGTTTGAATATCTAGAACATTCTCGAGCAGTATAAAAATGCCTATTTAAGAAATGATAAAACATTGTCTAGGACAACTCTGGGTGATAGTTCACAACTTTTCCTTGCAAATTACTATAATGAAGGTGCCCATGTGGGTTAACATATTGTAATTCTAAATTTTGTAATTTCACATTTGCAGTGATAATAAAAAGCCCATATTTTGTTCTCACAAATTATTCATTTTCCTTTGTTTCTATTATGTGTTTATGGTATTAAGGGGAGCACCCCTTCATCACATGAGATATGAAGGGGTGACATATTGTGTTGGAATTCTTTTAGAATAACTGAGGGGGGGTGAATCAATTATTCAAGGTCTAGATGTACAAATAAAACTTTTCACAATTTAGTGAACCCATAAAACATTCTTAACCATGCATCCATTCATTGTGTGTTAACCAAAAATTAAATGTCACTATTAAATCAATATGAAGAAATGTAAAGCATAAAACACAACATATCCATCAGCACATTTGACACAATGATTTAGCATGGAAACCCAATTTGGGAAAAATCACTAGTAGCATGCTACTCCTTTTTTACTCTTCTGAAGTGATGCCCTGTTAAAGGCCAACCTTGTTAAAGGTTACAACACACACTGTTAAATGTGACCTGGTTAAGGGATTTCAATCACTCTATTAAAAGAAAACCTTGTTAGAGGACTTTAGGCCATTCACTTAGAATGCAACCCTATTAAAGGATTTTCCAATGACTATCAAGTCAACCTTTCTCCAAAGGATTTACCCTATGTTGATACAATTTTTACAAAGTAATAGTATAGCTTTGATCTGATACAACTTACAACCTTACCTGTAGATTATAGATCTCTATTCAGTCCTTAACCCTACTTGGCTTCCAATATTTGCAACTCTGGCAGCTTTTTCACCCTTCAAGCATTCATCCTCTTTAAGCCTTCTTGCTTAGTTTTCCATTGCAAACTTCTTCTCTTGGGTCACTTCAAAAAGAAAACCCTCTTCCTTCTCCTTGTCAAATTTTCACATCCAAAACTCTCTAACCTCTTTGCTTCTTGACCATACAACCCTACATATAAGAAATTAGAAATCTTTTCCCACTCATTATCCATCACAAAAATTAGGGTTTTCGATGGATTAGG
The DNA here is from genome assembly GCA_028749045.1 of Cupressus sempervirens. Classification (NCBI taxonomy): domain Eukaryota; kingdom Viridiplantae; phylum Streptophyta; class Pinopsida; order Cupressales; family Cupressaceae; genus Cupressus; species Cupressus sempervirens. The sequence goes on from CM053790.1 coordinate 808,058,144, forward strand.
TAGGATACAATGTATCTACCCCATATCTTGTCTTCTCTGGAAACTTCTCCTAGAATCCATTTGAATTCACCTCCAAAATGGTTTACATAAAATTATGTGCCTCCATCTCATTAGTCTTATCTTCCTCCTAATTCACAAGTTCCAAGAAAACAAACTTGTCAACTTTTGATTGGAAAATCTTCGATCTTTTTCACAATGCAGTAGCTCGACATTATCAATTTACTGATGCTTGACACATATTGTGTTACTCACCATCTAATGTAAAATCACTCAACATCAACTAGATTTTAGTAGTGCTTGGCATTAACTAAAAATCCCTTGGCATCCACTAGAAATTGCTTTCACACAGCTCCAATTGACTTTTTGCTCAGCTTGCACTAACTTTTCTCAGCATCTTCTATCAACTTGGTCAAGCTTAGCATATGAACTTTGTTCAACCTTATTCTTCTAAACTTTCTAAGTGTGGCCAATCATTTTGTAACCTCAAGTGGATCATCAATACATTATGTTATCACTATCTTAACTGATTCTTGCACTTCAATACATTATCATCTTAACCTTTCCTCTAGGTACTTTTGTTACATCTTGTTGATCAAATCCTCCTCATCAATCAACTAAGTGATAGTACTTAAAACATATGAGCAATTGTCTTACCAACATGTAGCAGGTTTTCCATTAGTGACAAAACAATGATTGAAATACTTCTTCAACAATTTTTCTACTCAAATGATCTTTTCAATTATATATCAACAATCTCCCTCTTTGGCAGTGATGGCAAACCAAACTGATCAACTAGAAAGACAAATGATAAACTAGCTAGGTTAAAATAGGAAGGCAATACCAAAAAGAAACTTTGTGAATAAAACTTCTCTCTCTATCAGCAACTCCCTCTTCTGATTAGATTACAAAATAAAACTCCCTCTTTTTGTTTTGATCCCTTCTCTGAGTGCTTTCTACTTTCTCCCTTTTTCTTTCTTACCAAACTAAATTTTTGATGTACCTTCTCCATTGATCATCTCCCTTTATCAGTATAAACTTGATCAATTTATTGTACTTTCTCCCTCTTTAACAATAATGCAAAGATATATACTCAATACTTGGCATCTTGATATATGCAGACATAGGTTTTTGTAGGCTCTTCAATTTTCTCCCTCTGTCACCTTGCTTGTGACTAATTTTAAATTCTAGCTCTATGATTACTTTAGGCAGTTCATAAAGTAAGATCTACTACATCAATTTGTATAAAATGAATGTCATCTTGTTTGATGCAAGGAACTCCCTCTATCTTTTACATAGCCTTTGATAGGGGTATCACCCCCAGTTTACCTCTCAGATACTCATAAGCATCCTGAGGTAATGCTTTGGTGAAGATATTAGCAATTTTCTCCTTTATGTTGATATATTCCATCTTTACCTCTTTCTCTTGAACCAACTCCCTTACATAATGACACTTTATTGCAATGTTCTTTTTCTTTGTATGCATTACAAGATTCTTTGATATATTTATAGCACTTGTATTATCACAATAAAGTGTCACTAGTTCTATGATTTATTCCTTCATTCCTTTAAGTAACTGTTTGATCCATACAATATTTGTGCAATTAATAGTAGCAATAACATACTCTGCTTCAGTAGTATATTGGGAAGTACAACTCTACTTCTTGCTTGTCCATGTAACAAGTCTTCTACCTAAGAAGAATGCTCCTCCACTGCTACTCTTTTTGTCATCAATATTTTAGCCCAATCAGCATCAGTGTAGGCTTTAAGTTCAAACTTTTCATTTTTCTTATAGTATAAACCATACTCTTTTGTTCTTTTCAAGTATCTCATATATATTTTCGTGACCATCAAGTGATTCTCTCTAGGGTTAGCTAAAAATTTAGCAACTATCCCCATAGATAATGCAATATTAGGTTTTCTATGTACTACATATTGCAATTTGCCAATCATGGATCTGTATAATGTTTGATTGACTTCAGTTGAATCATCATTCTTTGATAGCTTGAGTGTTGTTACCATAGGTGTACTTACTAGTTTTGAATCCTCAAGTCCAAATGTCTTCAATATCTCCTTGACATATTTTTACTAAGTGATATATACACCATATTTCATTTGATAGATGTGTAATCCCACAAAAAAATTTATCTCACCAAACATTGACATTTCAAACTTTTTCTTCATCTGATTTGCAAAATCTTTACACAAAACATCTTGTCCTCCAAATATTATGTCATCAGCAAATATTTTAGATAACAGTATATCTATTTTCATGTAAAAATTGATGTTATCATCTATCCTTTCAAATCCAATCTTAACAAGATAAGTATGAAGTCTTTCATATCATGCTCTTGGTGCTTGTTTAAATTCATATAGGGCTTTATGCAGTCCACATACCATGTTCTTGTTATTTTTATCAAAAAAACCTTCTGGCTATTCTATGTAGACCTCTTCTTCTAATATGCCATTCAGAAATGCAAACTTAACATCCATCTAATAAACTTTGAAACCTTTATATGCGGCATAAGCAATCAAAATTCTTAATCCTTCCATTCTTACAACAAGGCAAATGTTTCACCATAGTCAATTCCTTCTTCTTGTGCATACCCTTTGCAGACTAGTCTTTCTTTATTTTTTATCACTTCACCATTCTCATCTAGCTTATTTATGAATACCCATTTTGTGTTAATCACATTCTTGTCTTCTGGTTTAGGAACTAGACTCCAGGTCTTGTTCTTTTCTATCTATTGAATTTCTTCTTACATAGCCTTGTACCAGTCATCATCTTTCAATGCATCTCTCACTATCTTATGTTCCTTCATGCTTAACAAATATGATTCACTTCTCAACCTATTTCTTGTCATTGGCCTTGTATCTTTATCTCCAATGATTTGATCTACAAGATGGTGTCTTTTGACATATTTGGACAGTTTAGCCTAAGTTCTTGTGGTTGCATTTTATCTCTCAGCTTCAGTATTAATATGTGCATCTATGTCAGGTGTTTCAACATCTCTTTCATGTGTTCTAATCTTATTGTCAAATTTTGCATTCTCCTCATTCTACAACTTGGCATCTAAATGTAACTCAGCATTCATAGGATGTGACTCAGCAGTTGTTGAGACTTGCTGTTGATTTGCTGCATGATTTATAGCATCTTCTTCAATAGGCATTCCTTCATAGTAGTATACAAATGACTTGTAATCTTCTAGTTTTTTTGTAAGTTTAGCTTCATGTGCTTCTATAAACTCATCAAAATTCACATTTGCACTTTCCACAATTTTTTTAGTGTTAGTATTTAAACACTTGTAAGCTTTACTTCTTGTGGAGTAAGCAAGGAATATACCTTCTTTGCTCTTTCCATCAAACTTTCCATTTCTAACATCCTTAAGAATATAGCATTTTCTTCCAAATACCTTAAAATATTTCACATTAGGTGGATGACCATACCATAGTTCAAAAGGTGTTAAGTGAGTACCTTTCTTTAGTTGTACATAGTTCAAGGTTTATACAATAGTACTTATAGCTTCTCTCCAGCACTTTAGAGAAACACTTTTCTCCATCATGAGTGTTTTGGCACAATCCATTATAGATCTGTTTCTTCTTTCAGAAATTCCATTTTGTGGAGGGGTCCTAGGTGCAGATGTTTGTCTCTTGATTCCTCCATCATTGTAGAACATCTCAAACTCATGTGAAGTGAATTCACCTCCTCTATCTGATCTCAAGCATTTCAAACTCTTACCTATTTCTTTTTCCACTCTTGCTAAGTACCATTTAAAAATTTGAAAAGCATCTAATTTTTTTTTTAGAAACATGACTATCATCATTCTAGAGTAATCATCAAAAAACAAAATTACATACCTATCTCCTTTGTAGCTTTGCACTTCAATAGGTCCACACAAGTTAGTATGAACAATTTCAAGTATTTCCTTAGAGGTATAAGCTTTACTTTTGAAGCTTGACTTTGTAATCTTACCTAGTTGACATTGTTTGCATATTATATTTTCTGGTTTCTTCAACTTAGGCAAACCTCTAACTCTTTTCATGTTGCTAATACTAATCAGATTATTAAGGTTAACATGACATAATCTCTTCTTCCAAAGCCATACATCATCAAATTTTGCAATAAAACAAGTAGCATCTTCTATATCCAAATAAAATAGAATACTCCTAGTTTGATCATCTTTTCCAATCAAATTTTCATTTATATCATATATCTCTGCTGATTTGTTTTCAAACTCAACTTTGCACCCCAAATTATTTAATTGTGACACACTTAACAAGTTATAATTCAATCCTTCAACATAATAAGCATTGTCACATGAAATATTTTCTATGAGCTAGATAGACCCTTTTCCTTTTATCAAACATGGTGCATCATTACCAAATCTTACACTATTTTCATCATAATAAGTTAAGGTAATGCACTTACTTTTGTCTCCAGCCATGTGATGTGAGCATCCACTGTCAATGATCCATTTGTCATTCTTATTCACACAAGTCATATGTGCAGTTGCCTCATCTTCATCTGATTCATCCTTCATTGCAACATATACCACTTCATCATCATTTTCATTAGAGTCATGTTCATCAACAATGTAGCATGAATTCTTGCCTTTATCTCTATAGTCTCTTCCATCATCTTCTCTTCTATTTTTGTGCTTGTTCCCTTCTCTGAAGTTCCTCTTCTATGTGCATCTTGCTACAATATGATGAACTTCATTGCAATTAAAATAAATGATAGGAAGCTTACCTTTGAATTTACCTTTTCCTCCATGAAATCTTCTTGCCAGCAATGCTTCCAATTGTTCAATTTCTTCTTCATCTGTACTACTATCGCTAGATGCATACTTTATCTTTCTTTTCCTCTTCTTTGGCTTTACCTCCTCAAAATCCTTCAACAACAATTTTTCTTTGAAATCTAATTCAATACTCTCTAGTCTATAGTTGTCAAAATTAGATAACTCAAAAGTAGTGAGTCTATCCACCAAACTTTCAAGGGTTAGATCATTTCATGGTATACATCTTAACTCTTAGACTGTAGACACTCTAATGGCATATACAAGAAACAATGTTCTCAAGACTTTACTTAGCACAATATATTCATCTATTTTACAAATAGTACCTTTTATTGCACTAACAACTTCTTTTATTCTAGAAACATATTGAGCAATGTTTTCACCTTCTTCCATTCTCATGTCATCAAACTTACCTCTGAGGCTCTCTAACCTAGTTCTTTGAACATTGTTGTCTCCTCCATAGATGGTGTCTAGGGCATCCCACATCTGCTTTGCATTCTTAAGGCCTTTTATATCATCAAATTCAACATAGCTTAGGGTAGAGGCAATCTCCAACATTTCTTGATTGTGTTCTTTCTTTTTCTTCAAATCTTCAATAGTTAGGACTCATGTTGGATCAACATGTTCTACTAAAATGAAAGATTGTGCATAGTCTCCAAGTCCTCTAAGGTGTAGCTTCATCAAACTTTTCCATGCAAGAAAGTTATCTCTGTTTAGCTTGGGTACCTCTCTTTTTGACATCTTGATCTTTATGCTTTTAGTACCTTAAAACTAATCCTCTTAAGCAACTACGTTCTAATACCAATTGTTGGAATTCTTTTAGAATAACTGGGGGGGTGAATCAGTTATTCAAGGTCTAGATGTACAAATAAAACTTTTCACAATTTAGTGAACCCATAAAACATTCTTAACCATGCATCCATTCATTGTGTGTTAACCAAAACTAAAATGTCACTATTAAATCAACATGCAGAAATATAAAGCATAAAACACAACATATCCATCAGCACATTTGACACAATGATTTAATATGGAAACCTAATTTAGAAAAACCACCAGTAACATGCTACTCCTTTTTCACTCTTCTAAAGTGATGCCCTGTTAAAGGTTACAACATACACTGTTAAATGTGACCTAGTTAAGGGATTTCAATCACCCTACTAAAAGTGAGCCTTGTTAGAGGACCTTAGGCCATTCACTTGGAATGCCACCCTGTTAAAGTATTTTCCAATGATTGTTAAGTCAACCTTTCTCCAAAGGATTTACCCTATGATGATATAATTGTTAGAAAGTAATAGTAGAGCTTTGATCTAATACAACTTACAACCTTACTTGTAGATTATAGATCTCTATTCAGTCCTCAACTCTTCTTGGCTTTCAATCTTTGTAGCTCTAATAGCTTGTTCACCCTTCAAGCATTCGTCCTCTTTAAGCCATCTTGCTTAGTTCACCATTGCAGACTTCTTCTCTTGGGTCACTTGATGAAGCAAACCCTCTTCCTTCTCCTTGTCAAATTTTTGCATCCAAAACTATATAACCTCTTTCCTTCATGACCATACAACCCTATATATAGTAAATTAGAACTCTTTTCTTGCTCATTATCCATCACAAAAATTAGGGTTTTTGATGGATTAGGTATGATACAATGTATCTACCCCATATCTTGTTCTTTTCTAGAAACTTCTCCTAGAATCCATTTGAATTCACCTTCAAAATGGTTTACATAACATTTTTTGCCTCTAGCTCATCAGTCTTATCTTTTTCTTAGTTCATAAGTTCCAAGAAAACAAACTTGTTGGCTTTTAATTAGTAAATCTACGATCTTTTTCATAATGTAGCAGCTCGACATTATCAAATTTTTGATGCTCGACACATACTGTGTTACTCGGCATCTACTATAAAATCACTTGGCATCAACTAGATTTTACTAGTGCTCGACATCAAATAAAAATCACTTGGCATCTACTAACTTGCATGGAATCCACTAGAAATTGCTTTCAATCAACTCCATCTGATTTTTTGCTCGGCTTGCACTAACTTTGCTCGGCACTTTCTATCAACTTGGTCAAGCTTAGCAAATGAACTTTGTTCAACCCTATTGTTCTAAACTTTCTAAGTGTAGCCAATAATTTTTTAACCTCAAGTAGATCATCAATACATTATGTTATCATCGTCTTAACTGATTCTTGCACTTCAACACATAATCATAACTCAACTTTTCCTCTAGCTACTTTTGTTACATCTTGTTGATCAAATCCTCCTCATCAATCAACTAAGTGATAGTGCTTGAAACATATAAGCAATTGTCTTACCAGCATGTAGCAAGTTTGACATCAATAAAAAAACAATGATTGAAATACTTCTTCAACAATTTTTCTACTCAAATGATCTTTTCAATCATATATCAACATATTGAAGGAGATGAAAGGGTGCTTTCTTTTGATCTTTCTTGACATTTGTAGTGTTAGCTCTTTGAGAGTCATCTTGAGATGGAACCACTTCTAGGCGTAAGGGAGAATGTTGGAGTTTGTATGATAGGGTCTTCAAAAGGGATTGAAGGATTTCTTGGAATAAACATAGTAGTCCACGAAGGTTGAGGATCTTCAGTATTATTAGTATGGAAAAGGTTTGGAGCCAAGTGTAGATTAGTTTGAGTTTCTTTTATAGGTAGCCCTTGAGGTTACACATAGTCAATACAAAAAGCATTAAGTTTTTTTTTTAAGTGGAGGCATCTTCGAAAGCTTTAAGGTTTTAGGAAGTTCATGAATGTTGGAAGAACTCGAGGTGTCAAGAAGACTATCACTAGACATAGGTTCAACAATATCATCTTGCTCAAGAGATACATTTTTTTCACATGAGTCATTAGGAGTTCCAATATAAATAATCCTAGCATTAATAAGATCTTAGAATTTATGTTTTAACTCTATGAAATTTGAATTAGTATGATCATTATATCTATGATAAGCATAATAGATATCCTATTAGGATAAACTATAGATAGAATCAACAATTACATGCAAATATAACCAATATCAAAAAAAAAAAAAAAAAAAAAATTGCACAAAAGAGAATAGAAAAATACCAAGATTTAATGTGGTTCACCCAATCTTGGGCTATATCCATCAATAGTGAGTCCAATATTATTACTATCTAGTGACTACAACCTGATTACAATTTGTAATCCCTTATAGCTCAATACCACTGCAAGAAGAAATTATCGCATCACACCTTATGAAATCCCTAACCCTAAGCCCTTTTTATACTAGATTTTTTTACTTTAAGGTTATAATTAATTACAACATGTCAGCCCCAAATAATTATGAAAATTGTACAGTACATTTATGATCAGTCACTACATATCAACAAACTCCCACTTGGGGACTAATCAAGCTCCACACTAGACAACAATCTTCCACTTAGAGACTGATCTTGTAGTAATACTACTACTACATGGTGCTCTCACTAGATCGAACCACTCTGGACTATGTTGTTCTTTTATTATGTTTGGTCTAGAAGACCAACTAAAAGTGAAGAAGATTTTAGCTTCTCCCTTGTCACAACCTTTGTAAACATATATGTTGGATTTTCATCTGTATGTATCTTGTCCAACTTTAACTGTCCATCATCCAAAACTAACTAAATTAAATGGTATTACAATTGAATGTGTTTGGTCTTCAAATGCAAAGCAGAATATTTTGCAAGATGAATGGCACTCTGACTATTTGTAAATAATTATCCGTCTAAGGGTTCCCAATTCTTTCAAGAAGAACTAAATCCATATCATCTCCTAGGCTACCCTTGTAGTAGCAACATACTCTACTTTTGTATTGGATAAAGCATTCACCTTCTGTAACCTAGAAACCCAATTCACTACGGCCTCACCAATAGTAAATACATAACCTATAGTACTCCACCTGGTATTAATATCCCCTGCCAAATCTAAGTCAAGATAGCCCTTTAAATTAGTAATAGAGCTCCCAAAGTGTAAATAGTTACTAGATGTTCCTCTCAAATATCTGAGAATCCATATTACCACATTCCAATGCTCAATTCCTAGATGACTCATATACCTGCTAATGACTCACACTACATGTGCAATATCTGGCCTTGTACATACCATAACATACATCAAGCTTCCTATAGCTGAAGCATAAGGTACCTTGGAAATCTTATCCTCCTCTTCTTGTGTCCATGGACACATTTCCTTAGTCAACTTCAAATGACTAGGTAAAATTTTGTTGATAGCTTTAACATTCTCCATACAGAAATATTGCAACACCTTCTCAATGTAATCAGCCTGAGATAATGTCAATTGTCTATTCTTCCTATCTCTACAAATTTTCATACCAAGGATTTTTTTTTTTGCCCCCAAATCCTTCATAGAAAATGAATGTACTAACTATTCTTTTAACCCCTTAATGTGATCCATGTTAGACCCAGCTACAAGCATATCATCAACATATAAACATAAAATAACATAGTTGTCATCATCCAACCTTTTAAAATAAACACAATGATCTGAATCACACCTACTATATCCATGCTCATGCATAAAACTATGAAATTCCATATACCATGGTCGAGATGCTTGCTTTAAGCCATATAAACTTTTCTTCAATTTGCACACTAAGTTCTCCTTACCTTTGACTTCAAATCCCTATGGTTGTTCCATATATATCTCTTCATCCAAATCACCATGAAGAAAGGTTGTCTTAACATCAAGCTTCTCCAAATTCAAATCTTTAGGAGCTACAATATCTAAAACAATATGAATAGAAGTCATTTTAACAATAGGAGAAAATATCTCATCAAACTCAATGCTCTTTTTCTATGCAAATCCTTTTACAACTAACCTAGCTTTAAATTTTTTTACTTCCATCCTCTTCTTTCAACCTATAAACCCATTTATCATATAAAGCTCTTTTACCTATAGTCAACTTACATAAATCTCATGTCTTATTTTTTTAGCAAAGAGTCTATTTTGTCTTTCATTGTAGACTCCCACTAAATCTTAGTATCCACCTGCACAACTTCATCATTACATTCAGGTTCACCAACATCAATTAGTAAAATAGAGTACAAAGAGGGAGAAAATCTTTCTAGAGGTCTACTTAGCCTTTTTGTTCATCTAACATTCACTAGGGTGTGTGGTATTTTTTGTTTTGGTTATTGTAGATCATAAGGAACTATAGGAACATCATCTTTATGTCATCTAGCAATACATAATTATTTTCTTTCTTGTCATACTACTACAATAGATATTTGTACAACACGTTCTCATTGAATATGACATCCCTACTTCTTATAATTTTATGTTTTTCAAAATCCCAAATCCTATAACCAAATTCATCAATGTCATATCCAACAAATATACATTTCTTTAATTTAACATCTAGCTTGGTTCTATTTTCAGAATCTATATGTGCAAATGCTTCACAATTGAAGGTTTTGAGAAAAGAATAAGTCACTTCTTACCAGTCCATGCTTCCTTTGGAATATCACATCCCAAAGGAGTAGAGGGACCTCTATTAATCAAATATACAATAGTATTGATAACCTCTTCCCACATGTTTAAGGGCAACCCAGCATGTAACCTCATGTTCCTTGCACATCACTCTATTATTGTCATGTTCATGCATTCAGCCACTCCATTTTCCTATGGATTTCTTGGAACACTTTTCTATCAAAAAATACCATTAGCAGAGAAATAATCTTCAAAATCATGACTAAAATATTCACCACCATTATTAGATCTAAGACATTTTAATTTCTTACCAGTCTTATTTTCAACCAAGCATTTTCATTTCTTAAAAGTTTGAAATACATCAGATTTTTATTTAAGGAAATAAACCCATACTTTTCTAGTTACACCATCAATAAATGTAACATAATAATGAGATCCACCAAGAGAAGATACTTGAGTTGGTCCACATACATCTGTATGCACAAACTCTAATTTCTCATTTTTCTTTTCCTTCTCACTCTTCAACTCACGCTCTTTTATTTTCCATACACACAACTTTCACAAAAATCTATATTGATACAATTTAGACATGGGAAAAATTTATTTGAATGGATTAATTCCATACCTTTCTCACTCATGTGCCCAAGTCTATGGTGCCATAGTGTTGTATCATAATCTAAACAATTGTTTGTTCTCTCTACTCAAGTACAACAACTGAAACCTAAATATTCATTTTTCTCTAAAACAATCAAAGTAGGAGGAATAGTATGACATGTACAAAGATATAAGGTTCCTACTTTCACACCTTTTGCTACTACAAGGGAATTTTTTGAAACCTTCCTATTTTTATCATTAAAAGTAACTACACAACCCTCATCACCAAGTTTCCCTGCTGAAATTAAATTACTACTCAGCCTGGAAACATTTCTTACCTCATGTAGTAGCCAATGATTTCCATTCTATAACTTAATCTTAACTGTTCCCTTTCCAAAAAATATGATAGGGTTCATTATCCCCCAAATAAAGAAGCCCAAAATTCCCTTAGACATAATAAAATAACCTCTATGGGGTGTAGCATGAAATGAAGCCCCAGAATCTAAAACCCAAGATTCATCAACACTTTCTAAAGAAAGAAGCAAAACATCCTCTTCAGATTTGTTACTTACCATATTTTCCTCCTTACTATCTTGTTTTTCTCCTTCATTATTCTTTCAAGTCCAACAATATTTCTTCTTATGCCCTAGTTTACCATAGTACCAACAATCTTTTGGTCCTCTGCATTAAGACCTCTTTCCCTTTGACTTTCCTCTTGATTTCACACAGTTTTTAGAATTATTTTCTCTCTTAGTCATTTTGCCTTTACTTTGTGCGTTCAAAACAATTCCTAATGTAGATCCACTTGAGTTTTTCCTACAATTTTCTTCACTCAAAATAACACCAATCACATCATCATATTTTAGGGTATTATATCTAGAAATATAATTACTCACAGCCATTCCAACTTTCAGAAAAAGAACACAAAATCAAGAGAGCCCTAATTTCTTCATCAAAATTATTATTCACATAAGATAACTAACTAGTAATAGTATTAAACTCATTTAAATTATATGCAATAGATCCACCTTCTTCCATCTTTGTGTTAAAATAATGCTTCATCAAAAATACTATATTTAAAGTAAAGGGCTTTTTATATAGCATTTTTAGGGTTTGCATCAACTCTTCTATCATCTTTGCTTTTGTAATGAAGCGAAGGGCTTTTTATATAGTGCTTCTTGGTTTTTCCTTCAAAAGGCTTCCATAAATCCTTCTGATAAAGATAGTCCTCCATTTACATTTTCCATAACTAAAAGTTTTGCCCATTAAACTTGCCAACCTTTAGCTTACCCTCGTCTGCCATCACTCCCACTCAACCATGAGACTTTCCTACAAAGGATAATTGAAAAAAAACCTTGCTCCAATACCACTTGTTAGGATTAACCACAAACAGAATTAATAATTACATACAAATGTAAACAATATCAAAATATAATAAATCACATAGAAGAGAATAGAAAAATACCAAGATTTAGCGTGGTTCACCAAATCCTAAGCTATATCCACCAATAACGAGTCCAATATTATTACTATCTAGTGATTACAACTTGATTACAATCTATAATCCCTTACAACTCAATACCACTGCAAGAAGCAATTATTGCATCACACCTTATGAAATCCCTAACCCTAAGCCCTTTTATACTATATTGTTGCCACTTTAGGGTTAGGATTAATTACAACATGTTGGCCCCAAAGAATTAGAAAAAGTGTACTATACATTCCTAATCAGTCACCACATATCAACATATCTAAGAATGGGTTTTTGTATGACCTAGACTTAGGCAATCTGATGAGCTTAGAACCTATTGGAAACTACAATTAGAAAAATGGTTATGTTTTCATTAATGGCAAAGCTTATTATTGAGATAGTTGCTACCTGAGTAAAATGTCATATCAATATGATTGATGAAGAGGATTTGAAAAGAAGAGATAACAAGAGGACCTAGTGGAAAGGTTGTGTTATGAGGAATTATAATGGGCACTTGATCAGGTGGAATTTGACAACATAGTTTGTTTTGTATTCATAATACAAATTTGAGAAGATATTTGTGTTAAAGAATAGAAGAGATTATAAATGAAGAAAAAATACATGGGCTTAATTGAGCTTCAAATTAAAATATTAAGGAACTTATAGTTGAAGCCAAGCTATGCTAGTGATGACCAAGCGCCAATGAAGATAGAGTATAAGAAGAGTTGGACTGGGTGCCAGTAAATAGACCAAGCAAAGATAATGCAACATGAGCAAGGCAAGGTAGTGATGAATAAGGTTGAGGAATACAATTTTAGCCGAGTGTTAGCATTTGTTATTTTGTGAAGGAATTGAGATTCCTGGTTGACATAATTAAATTCTTGGAATATGTAAAGCATGTTGATGATAAGGATTGATGATCTGGAACATTTAATGTAAGATAATTTGTGTTTGAGAGTTTCTAGGAATAGATTCAAAGATAAGTTTTGAGAATTTTCTAGAAAGAAAAGGAGGAAACGAAATGATGGGAGGATTCAATGAATCTGACCTAAACCTAAGATCAACAATGGTGTTTAAGAGCAAAAAGATTAGGATACCTATTTAAGGAGGCATAAGGGCTAACCTAATGGGGGTTGAAGCAGTTGTTAATTATTTTGATTGGTGAACATGAGCAGAAGGCTAAATAGTGAAGAGTGATTGCTTGAAGGCTTGCCAAGAGAATCAATGAAGGAGATGATAAAGGAGGCTAGTCAATGAAACATTTTTTGAATCAAATTGTGATCTATATTTGCAAAGTAAGTTGTATTTATCATATCAGCCTATTATTACTTTCTAACCATTGTATCAGTTGAAATCTTTTAATCAAGGTTGACCTAACAGTCATTTGTAAATCCTTTAGTGACATTCTAATGGAATGTTCTTAAGTCCTCTAACAAGGCCACTCCTAATAGAGTTATTATGTCCTTTAACATGGTCACACTTAAGAGTGTGTATTGTAACCTTTAACGGGGTTGGATCCTAACAGAGCTAACTTCAGAAGAGTGAAAAATTGGTGACATGTTACAGGTGCTTTTTCCAAAAATAAGTTTCCACTTTAAAACTTGGTGTCTTACTTGTGTGGATTTTATTTGAGATTTTTACTTTTTAAAGTTTTACATTCTACAAATTGGTTATTATTGGAATAGTGGATTGCAAGTTTATGTTACTGATGAGTTTCTATAGATACCAAGCTACTTAATGTTTAGGTCTAAGTTGATTGAAGAGTTCAAAACTTTAATTGGTAGATCTAGACCTAAGGATAATTGATTCACCCCCTCTCCCCCAAACCTTCTCAGTTATTCTAAATCATTCTAACAAGATCCAAGGAGTGCTTGTAAAATTATGTCATAAGAATCTTCCAATAGAGTAAAATTTCTCTCAAAAGTATGTTTAGGGTCTTCAAGTGCATAACATGCATCCATGTCTTCATCATAGCAGTCAAAGATAGGTTTATCATGAAATATTTTCATAGGTTGCATGGCTCAAAGGAGGTATCACTTTATTTTTCTCAAAAGAGGTCTTTGGATCTAGAAGATGAAGACAATTGATCTCTTGGAGTAGAATATGTAGGCCTAGAAGAAGAGGATGACCTTAAAGAAGATGAGTCATGTGCATATAGAGGACTTGAGGATAACTCATGTGATGATGTCATTCTTTCTCTCATCCATTTTACAAGTTTATACTACATGCTCACGATGTTCTTTGTGAAACTAAGGTAAGTAGGATCATCTATCTCTTATAGTTTGTTGTATTGAGTGTATAGGTATTGCAACTTTCTAGGGAGATCAAGCAACTTAAGATCATAAAGAGGTGATTGAGGTTTGGTAGAACAAGATTTGGACCCCATAATTAGAGATGGAAATTCAAGCATGAAGGAGACTATAAGAAGCTAATAAGGTGACACCAGATAACTTGATGTCCAAATTAGAGAGGTAGATTGTTCACTTTCCAAAGAGAGGTAGAAATAAAAGAGTGACTTGTCAAGAAAAATATCCAAGAAATTTATGATACCAATGACTCGATTCAAGAGTTGGGAAAGAAGCCAAATAGCCAAGTAGATAGAGTAAGTGAGATGACAAGTGAACAAATTTTCCAATCAAAGAGTGTAGTCAAGAGATCATGGAAATGTTTCAAAAAAAAGGTCCTAGTATGCTGATATAGACCATGAAGATAGAAAAGACCAAGAGTGCTAAAACCAAAGAGACATTTCAAGAAATTTCAAGCACTAGAGACATCAATAAAATTTAAATGATGAAACCCCAATAGAAATAAACACAAGAAATTTGTTTTGACTTGATGTGTTTACTTGGTTGACAAAATTTGACAATAGTCGATATCATAGCAACTTTTGATGTTCAAAAGAAAGTTTTGACACATGGAGTAGTCTTCAAGAAATCAAGCAGGGGACAAAGAAACCTTACATGATACAATCGCATGTGAGGTCTCAAAATAAATCTCTAGAACTACCATCATGTGTATGTTCAAATTATTTCCACAAGTCTAGGACAAATGAAGACACATCAACAAAAATCTACCTAAGGTGATGGCTCAATACTCAATACATTGGACCGCAACTTGATTCTCCCTTTCCTTACACAAAGTGGTTTCCCACAATAGATATTGGATTTTTCATAAATGGGTTACCCACATCTAAAGGAAACATATTTTGTGTCAAATCTTGGGGTGATCTAGGTAGTCCACTAGGATCGATCCTTGCACCTGAATATTGAGCATCTAAAAAGCGTGGCCTCTAAATCCTAAGATGTCTAGTAAGGGTTTCATTCATAACACCTTTCTTGCACTCAATACAAGACAAAAATGGGCCTCACAACCACAATAGCACCTTTAGAATACCCACCTCATGATTTCCTCATGGTCACAACCCTACAAGTAATCTCACTAAGTGAAGTCAAGCTTTATGCCCCCCAAGGCTTTCGCCTTTGTCAAGAGGTTTTTTTTTATAGTGGGTCAGGTTAGCTCATTTTTTCTTGTTCCCACTTTGGGTCATTTCTATTGGTATCTTTCCACCTATAGAAGGCCCTCTAAAGGTGAAATCTCACTAGGAGATTGAACGAAATGGATCCACATTAAGGGGGTTAAGTTTTCTCATTCACCAAGAAGGTGAAGAGCATATTTTCCTATTCCCCAATGCTTCCCCCAAACATGCCAAGTGAGATTAATTAAGACCACTAAAGAGTGGAATATGCCACCCACTTTCTTGACTCAGTGAAGGGTCAAGATTTATGATTCACTAAGAAGCTGAAGAGCATACTTTCCTACCAACAAAGAAACCTTACTTGTGAGTTTTATGTGCCTAAGAAAATTAACAACTAGTATATGATGCACTTGAAATGAAATGAAGACACAAAAAAATATTCTATTTTTTTGCTTTTGCTTTTTCTTGGGCAGCACTGTAACAATGTTACTAGCCCTATTTGTAGTTTTTCGTTTAGCAAAGAAATCAATTTCTACAAAACTACAAGGTTAGGGCATCAAATAGATAATGAAAATTGAAATTAAACCTTGCAAAACCAATGTTAGGACCCATTAGAAAATTAGATAATTGAAATTAAATAAAATGGAAGCAATCTGATCTCTAAGAATGCACAGTAGGTTAAAAGTGCTACAAAAACCATCAAAAGTGCTACAAAAAGTAGTATAAATACAAGAGGAAGAAGTAAATGTGTTAAAATAAAGTGTAGATTCATTGGAACAGAGTGCAAAAGTGCTACAAAATGAATAGAAAGATTCCAAAATACGTATGTGAAAATATGCTACAAAAATAAGTAAAAGTGCTACAAGAAGCCTTAAAAACACTACAAAAAGTAGCAAAAGTGTTGAAATAGAGTGAAAATATGCTAAAATAGAGAGAAAAAGTGACACAAAATATGCAGAATGATCAAAAGTTGCTTTAAAACACTTCTATGAATGGGTGTTACAAAATTATTCAAATGTGCTACAAAATTATACAAATGCACTACTTCAAATGTGCTATAGAAAAATTCAAATGCACTACAAAAATTTACAAATGCGCTATATAAATATTTAAATGTGCTACAAGAATATTCAAACGCTAAAAAAAATGCAAGTGTGCTAAAACACATGTGAACACACCAAAACACCTTGCAAAAGGGAGAGGGCAATAAGTAAAGTAAATGCACTATAAAAATAATCAAATGCACTACAAAAATGTTCAAATGCACTATAGGAAAGCTCAAATATACTATAGGATAACTCAAATGGACTGTTAAAATGAACAAATGTGATGCGGGTATTTAGTGGTAAAATGGAAGCACTTAAATAAAATGTAGACTTCCACTTTATAGGATCACTAAGTCATTCAAATATTTTTGTAATAGAAAGAGGGGAATTTCCAAATATTATTCCACTTATGATCCAAATTAGATTAGCTAGGACCCAAAGGAATAAGGGAGCTAATACTAAATTCAAACTATAAAGAGGAATGCAATACAAGGAAATATATTCTCTTAGGCCCTTAATAGGAATGAAAGAAGATTTGAACTAATTGCTTAAATAATGTAAATAAGATGCAAATCTACAGTAAAGATATGAAAGGAGATTAAATATGAAAGACTCACCTTGAAATGTGTAGAGGGAGATGTATTTTTTTTCCAAAACTCAAAAATTTGAACTATAGTTAAATATTCATTTGCAGATCTCAAAATGAAATGACAAAAGGAAAAAAACCTAGAAATCTCCCCAAAATATGAGATTAAAGGACTAGGTCAACTTGGGAAGATGTCCTACAACAAGGTTGATATAGTTCAATGATCTACAATTGATGACTCCATAAAGCTTGTGAACTCTAGGTTCCAGATTTGTAATCATTTTCATTCTCAACTTGCAAATTGGCATAGAAAAAAAGGTTTGGGGCTTAGGATTTGATGATGGTTTGCCTTGGTGAAGCCCTAGGTTAAGGAATTAACCCTAATTAAGAAATGTAAATATAAATGACTGAAAGAAAAGATAAATATTAGGATTCCCCATATTTATATGTATGTAAATGTAGATCTTGAATTAGGAATGTAGGTTATCTCCACTCTTTGTGATGGATCTACCATAATCCCATCATGGTGACATGGATATAAAAGTGCATAAATGAAGAAGATGATGAATTCTTCAATGTATATCTCCTCCCTTTATAGTCAATAATAAGTTAGATCTTGAAGAGGAAATGTTCACAAAGGAATCTTCAATGCTAGGTAGATATCTTCTTGCTTGAATGCATAAAAACTTGAATACTTGAACTTCCTTAAATGCAAAAGGTGGAAATTTTCACTTGAGAGAAAGAGCTTGAGTGCATGAACAATGATTGAGGTGAGATCTATGAAAATAAAGCCTCCAAG
This sequence comes from Cupressus sempervirens, assembly GCA_028749045.1. Classification (NCBI taxonomy): domain Eukaryota; kingdom Viridiplantae; phylum Streptophyta; class Pinopsida; order Cupressales; family Cupressaceae; genus Cupressus; species Cupressus sempervirens. The sequence goes on from CM053790.1 coordinate 808,076,372, forward strand.
TCTCCTTATTTATGAGCTTTTGGGTGGGAAAACAATAAAGGTTGATTGAATAATGGTCAAAAACTAATTAAACCCCTAAGGCCTTTCGGGTCTAAGCTCTGGAACTATTAGGGGCAAAGTTGACCTGGGTCAACCTAGGAGGACTAGGTTGACCTAGTCTAGACTAGATCAACATAAGTCAACCTAGTCCTGGAGGTCCAATCCCGAGTGTCACAAAAAGGAGAGGTAGGTGTTAAAAAGATAGGGTGAAAAGAGAAGAAGATAGGAGAAAAAGGACATCAAGCACAAGCATATCCATGGTTTGAAGAGGGAATTATGAAGAGGAACGTCTTAAAAGGAAAGTGCATCCATTTTAAGATGATACAATAGGAATGGTTAAATGTGCTACAAAACTAATCAAATGTGTTACAAGAATAATTAAATTCATTTCAAAAATGCACAAATGCATTGTAGAAATCTATAATTGTGCTAAAATCCCACAAATAAAAATTATCATAGTAATAGAACTAGAAAATTGGAAACTATGCAAAAACACTAAAAAAATAATTAAATGCACTAAAAGACTAAGAAAAAATGTTGTTTTGGTATTCAAATGCACTATAGAAACTTGTAAGAGCACTGAAACAAAGTGCAAAAGTGTTTTTTTGTCTATAAATGAACAAAAAAGGAAAAAATGTTAAATCCAAAAGTGTAGGGCTAGAAACCAGCTTTATCCCCATGGTGGGCACCAAAAATGTATATCAAAAAGAGGGTACACTTCTTTCAGACATTCTATCCAAGGGATCCACTAGATTAGAAACCTTGAATGGTGACTTAGAGCTCCCTATATATGACATGCAAGGGGTATGAGATGGTGACTCTCAAATGAACCTAGCTATGAAACCCTTGCAAGGTGCACCATAGAATGGAAGATTCAAAAGAGTAGAGGCGAGCATGCCAATATCCAAGAATCCAAGAAGTATAATGCAAATGCAAGCTAAATGCAAGATGCAAGAGTTGAGCTAAAAGATGCAAATGTATGCTAAGCTAACAAGATTGAAAGTATTAAAAAGCCTCCTAGTTAAGCCATGTGGTCTAATTATGCAATTAAAGGAAACTAAGCTAATAGTGCCATGAATCTACAATGAAATTAAACCAAATGAATGCAAAGTGGATGAAAAGTATATGCAATATAAATGCTCCAAAATCACTAAGAAAATATCCATCATAATATTAGCATAAGTGAACAAGAGATGAGAGAGTAGAGAGAGAGAGAGCCTCCTTTTAAAAAGAAATGGATGGTAGAGAATAAGAGGAAAACCCAAGGGTGGAGAATGAGCCTTTAGTGATCCATGTGCACAAGAATCTCACCTAAGAAAGATCAGCGATTGACCTTAAGAGGAAAAAGATGTGTGGAGGAGAATTAAAATTATTTTAGATTCCTCTTACATAGAAAAGTATGTCTCTTAAGTGAGAAAAAATATCTTTTTGTTTTATTTTTGAAAATAGGAACAATATTTTTTTGTCCACACTTAGGACAAGTGGGATTTGGGGATTTTTATTTAATTAAAAGGGAGCATTTCTTTCAATTAAATAAAAGACTTAGGATAAAGTGGTCAAAACATAGGTTATAATCAAATAAATAGAAAAGTGATGATTTGATCAAGAATAAGAAATGGATGAATTAAGAAAAAATGCTAGAAAGGGAGCTCATAGTCTAGATGGACATTTTAGGTGATTACATTACCCAGATCTTGATCTCTAGCTTGATCACATTACACTACACATTACACACATAATAGGTGTTAGCTTGATCTCTATCTTAGCTTAAGTGATTATATTACACATGAAAAATTAGTGTGCACACATGATTATGATCTTTAGATCTCCCAACTAAGTTCCATTACCCAAATACATCAAGGATATTAAATATTTATTTACTTTGACACACGGGTCAGTCTAGAGGATTCACACAATTTCCTAATAATTACAAAACGTATTATGGCTCATAGGGGAAAACCCCAAAGAGAAGATCAATAGTCAGGACCATGAAAAAATAATAGGTTGTATCATAGCTATAGGTCCACTCATATTCTAAGAATCATTTTGAAGAATCTTTAATGACCACAAGCAAGAATCACACATCACTTCGTGGAAAAGTAATGATTGGTCAAGAATGGTGAAACCTAATGATCAGTTAGAGTGTTGAAACTAATTATCAATAAACACACCATCTGAGATCAAAATAGTGAATGATTCTTGATATTGTATCTGAATGACATGTGATCATTGGAGAATAATCCTATATAGGTCTTCATGAATTTAGAAGGATTATATAAGATAGAACATATGATCAAATGACCATAGACACGATCATCGAGATAGGTAGATATGAATAAAGAACAAATGATGCAAGATTGCCAAGAACCTCATATCCTACTACATTAGACACATGGGGTTATTTAAAATTGATGTCCAGATTAGGGTCCATATCCAACCTAAGTGAAACCAAAATGATCCAACTCAGACTGAGAAATCTAAGAGCTATCTTCAATCAATCTATTATGTGTACCAAAAATGTAGACACTTCTATATGTGGACACCCTAAAATTGGCATTAAAATAAATTCAAAAATTAATTGCTAAATCTAATCAAAAATCAAATAAAATTTGAAAAATTAATAAAAAGTAAATCAAAAGCAAATCAAAAATCAAATAAATCATCAAAAAATCAAAAATCAAAAATCAAATGAAAAAGAAAAATTGAAAAATTAAAAATAAATGCAATTTTAAATAAATCAAATAAATCCATTATCCTCTTGAAAATGAAAATCCATATTTTTTGGATTTAAAAGGAAATGAAAAAGTCTATTTATCCTCACAATTCAAGTCTGTTGGACTTTTCCTCTTGGAGTTTAATGAGATATTTTTAATTTCACCATTACCCTTAGTAAAAAAGTAAATCCCAAATATTTATCCCAACCCCTTCCAAAATCCAATAAATAGGAGGCAATATTTATAGCAAAGGGACCCGAATTCTCAAAGTATAGACATTATAGTTGTTTTCACATTAAGCTAGAGCATTTATCATAGCAGTTGATTAAGATATCATAGCATTTATCTAGCATTATCATAGTTCATTATCATGTTTAGAATCATATTTTTTTAGTTTCTTCATCTCACCTATAGCTAATTAATCCATCTTGCATCTAGATTCACATAGGTATTGATAGATCTACATCCATTTAGCATTATGATGTCATTTCTTGATTAGAATTGTCACTAAGATGCTTCTCTAAGGAAATTTTAGTAGTTTTTGTTAGGGAGACAAGGGGCGGTCTTTGAACACTGTTATTTGTTTGATCTTAGTGTTTAGACATTTAGACCTATATATTTTGTGCACCTTCAAGACTAATGTTCCTTGAATATGTGAACTATCATGTACAAAATGACACCCACCATGGCGCAAGTTTAAATGCCTCATTTTTACTTGATTTTTCGTGCCAAGCTTTAACTTCTCTTGAAAATCTATATTTTTCTCACTTTTTCTTATGCAGAGCTGATTTTTTGCAGGTCTTAAGGCATTTTGGGGAGGCCTTTCAAGTGTCACAAGCTTGCTAAGGAACTCCCTAGTTTTTACTCATGTCTTTAGTTCTATTTTAGTCATTCTAACACATTCACATTCTGTTTTAATGCCTATATCCATTTTTATAATGCCTCTGATATTTTGTACATGATTATGGATTTTTCTAACAATTAATAGAAATTGCTTGTGTTTGTGTGTTTTTGGGATCTAAGATACTGAAAGGAAGAAATCCAATGGCTTGAATCATCTGTGGAGCACAAGAAGAACCTCAAAAATGTGCCTAGACTTTGTTACCATCAGGAAAGGTAGGCCTAAAGCTTATTTGATTTCTTTTTCTTAGATTGCAACATTTCACTTTGAGAACCTAGCTTTAATTAGTGTTAGTCTATTGGAGCACCATATATGAGCACTAGGCCTATGATCTCCCCTTTTTTAAGTGAATCAAAATGCTAGAAATGCTAATATTATTGTAAAGATAGACTAGGGAATCAACCCACAGGTAGATCTAACTAGGATCCTTCTATCTTTAATAGTTAGAAAAAGTTCATAACTGAACCCAACATGCTTGATGTGTGTGTTTCACACCTTCACTAGGTAGATTAGCAAGAAGCTCAGAAGAGTTATTCCTCCTAAGAATTGCCTTAGTAGTACCAATGAGAGGAAGATTCTCTAAATGAGATAGATGATTGTGAATTAGTTGGGTCTAACTCACTCTAAAATAAAACACCTGTGTCCTTGATAGGGTGCAAGACATGTCCTCCAGACATATAGCCTTCCTCTAGTAATCCTAAAAAGGATTGTGCAAAATCTCCTTAGCACTAGTGGGAATCTCTCTTTTGAAAGAGGTAAAATTTGGAGGGCTATAAAGGATATTTGATTAGAACCCTATAGTCACCAACTTGATAGAGCCATTTTCTAGAAAGCCCTTTTCATTTTCTAGGATTATGATGGAAAGTGTTTGTTGTTCCTTCTACTTCTGAATGTGAAACTCTCTATTTTAGTTATATAATGAAGACATATCTCACATTCTAGGATCTTAAATCTATCTAATTGAACACTAATCAAAATTTTGAAATGGGTTGAAACAACAATATTAATCTAAAAACTATTTAAAACTAGGTGTTTATTACCCTAACTTGCCAAGGTCATTATTTGTGACCTTACTCAAAATTCAGAACCGTCTGCACCATTGGAAAAGTAAACTTAAAATCTAGTTTTTGTCCCAAAAATAGAGAGCCTTCAACTACCTAGTTTTAGGGACTAATCCAAGTCTCAACTTCAAAATTTTAGCAAAAGACCTCTCAAAATGCAATTTACTAGGACCTAGAAAAATAAAATAAAATAAATAAAAGTATATATGGAAATTTTTAAAATTTTGAATTTTTCAATTTGATGTCCTATTGTGGTTGCACAATGCATGCTCCATTTTTTACTTCACAAAATGGGAACTGATCTGATTAGGATCTAGGACTATTACAGAGGAATGCTTAACATTATTTCATAAAGTAAAATTTCAAAGCGTTAATTAGCAAATTAACACAACTTAAATGCTGAAATGAACAAAGCATAAAAAGGTAATGACTGAAAGAAAGAGAGTAGAGAGACATAAGGCAAAACACGATTGATAACGGAGTTCATCCGCGGGTCAGACTACATCTCCGGGTCCTGCTCCAATAGAGGGACCAATCCGATTTGCTCCAAAATCAATTACAAGTGTTCAAGATCTTCCCTTCAAGCACAATTACAGCATTACTCTCCAATGTGCAGGAATAATCATCAAGTCTCCAAAATCATAATCTCCTTCTCATCACCTGGATGCCTTTCCAAAGCCTACTACCCCCATTTTATACATCAAATTTAGCCAAAAATGGGCTAAAACAATTAAGTAACAAAATCCCCCATTTTGGTTACATATTTCGAATTTACCCCTTTTACCATTATTTGGATATGATTTGACACCAAAATTAAGGGTTTGTTTTCAACAAATACCCCTAATTAAATAAGCTTGGGCAGATTTGTTATGAATAGATAACAACTCTTCCCTTAATATTACATATGCCATAAATAGCCCATTGGTTGGCCTTAATTTTTGGAGGCCAATGGTTAGGAGTTCAACTCCCATTATCTCATTCCTTTAATTCGAATTAAATAGCTATTTTAATTCAAATTTGAATGTTTTCCCTCTCTTTATGATTTCGTGATGTCATGCTGATGTCATCAAAATCCATACTTTTATTGGAATTTGAAACCATCATAACTTTTATATCCGATCTCCGTTCTTGATGAAACGAACGCCATTGGAAAGCTTTTGATGAGCTCTTTCATTTGGAATCCATTGTCAAATACTTTTGAGATGATTATTTTTTCACCCTTTTATGACCTTTGGTCCCAGTTTGACCAAATTTTGACCAGTCATAATTTTTGCACTTGAACTCCAATTTTGATCGTTCAAGTTATGTTGGAGTCAAAATTGTGAACACTTGTAATGATGTTGATTCTTGGAGCATTGGGGACATTTTACTTTTCAGTAATTTTCATCCCCTGGATCAGGAACCCCCTTTTTTCTCATAGAAGCTCATTCCTTGGAATAGTGTATCTTCCAAGGCACCTTAGGGAGTAAAAATTTTGTAGTTCGAGTTTAGGAGTCTGGTCAGTCAGTGTCATTTTTAATGCCTAGTACTAATATACTAATGTTTATCTTTTTTGAAGATCATCATGGTATCCTCATCATCCATATCACAAAAAAATTCAATGGTGTTGTATGTGCATTTTCAAAATAGGCACCTTGGGATTTTAGATAGAAGAACTAGAAGGAGTTCAAGTCTATGATAATGTTGGACTATAAAGAGGTCATAAATTATCAAAAAGATCAAGAATAAGTAATTTAGAGTGCTCCCAGAGCCCGTCTAAGAAAAACGTAGAAACTATTTTCAAAATAGGGAACTTTGATTTTTGGGTGAATTGAACACCTTGAACATTTCCATGAAGGTGTGCAGGTGTGCTTTTTACAAGGTGTGCTTTTGAGAAGGTGGGCTTTCACAAGGTGCACTTTTTAAAATGTGCATTTTTCACAAGGTGCACATGTGTGCATTAAAATTTTGAATATGCATAAGTTGAAGGACTTCAAAAGCTGTGCATGTGTGAAGATGTGCAAGTGCACAATTCTAAAGTCTTGAAGATTCCAAGGATCTCAAAGATGTTAAGGTGCACAGATGCATAATTTTACAAGTTTTGAAGATGCATAAGTGCATAGGTGCGCAAATAGGCCTAAATCATCATAAATATTAGAAATGAGTACACAAGAGTGGTCTAAAAATTCATTTGAGAAAAACTCAAAAATTATTTTCAAAACTAAGAAAATTGATTTTTGGGTGAATTGAGTACCTTGTGCACTTCCCTGAAGGTGTGCAAGTGCATAGGTGATTAGGTGCGCAATTCGAAGATTTGTAAAGGAAATATCTCCAAAGGTGCACAAGTGCACATATTTAAAACATCTAGAGGCCCCTGAGGTCCCCCAACATTACCATTGATTCCTTGTCTTCTATAGTAGCTAATATCATACTCAAACCCATGACTTTCAAGTTCCAAGGAATTCCCAAGAAGTCTCACTTCATGATTTCCAAAGGGAAGTGAGGGAAAGGTACAAAGGTTTAGACTTTTTATCCCCTCAAGAAATCACCTCTACCATCCAACCATTCAAATGGGAACATCCACACATCATTTTAGTTGAAGGTCAACAAGACCCAGATGATGGAAACTAAAAATTGTGGAGTTATAAAAGATTCTCACTTGGAAAATTATGGAGTTAGAAAAAATTGTCACTTGCAAAATTGTGGAGTTAGAAAAAAATCTCACTTGGAAAATAATGGAGTTAGAAAAAATTCTCACTTTGGAAAATTGTAGAGTTAGAAAAAATTCTCACTTTCGAAAATTGTGGAGTTAGAAAAATTCTCACTTTGGAAAATTGTGGAGTTAGAAAAATTCTGTCAATTTTGAAAAATTATGGACTTAGAAAAAATTCTTCAATTTTGGTCCTATCACCCAAAGGTACACTTTTTACAAGGTGCACTTTTTAGAAGGTGTCCTTTTCTAAAGGTGCATAAAATCAAGAGGTGTGTCAACAATCTTGAAGATGAAGTAGTGCATTGACAGTTAACTGCTAGTTGCTATTTTTTAGCATTCCATGCACCAGAAATGCATTTTGACGATAGCTCAACTCCTAGAAACACCTAGAGAAGGCCAAGCTTGCAATTTTAGAAGTCCCAGTGACTCCCAGATCATCTCATGGTTTCTTTCTGCTTATCTTCTTCTTCTATTATTGTTTTAAGTCATGTAAAGGCTCATACACCCATTAATTGATATAAACAAGAGTGGAGACCTACTTAGTACCATTTAGAGAGTTAGTTTGTATGTAATTAGCTTTATTTTATTATTTTTTAACATAATTTTTGCATTAGAAGAGCTCTGACTCCTAACACAAAAGGAGAAGAGGATTTCTTTTAAATACATGGATGTAAAATGTACTCTAGGCCAATATTTTGATGCAATAATAAATTCTATTGGTGCTCTCATTTTGAGTGTAGTAAATCTTGTCAGAGTGTGTTATTTTTTGTGAATTAATGTTCATGAATGATAATGGATCTAATGGTTTTTTTTTTTTTTGTTGTAATTGTGTGATCTTTTAATTCTAGTGTTTTCCTTATGTTAACAAATTCTTTTGTTGTGACAAATTGGAGAAAGGGTCACTATTGTTCTTACATAGTGTTTTATCTTGTGTGAGCTCACTTTTTTTGGTTGCATGATTTGATGAATTGTGAAACATCTTTCTATTTTTATTGAAGTTCCCATCAAATATTTCATTAGTGGAGTTGAGGAAGCACTACTCCTAATTTCATTGGTTTCCTACGAAATCCTTTTGATAATTTAATTCGTAAATGTGTTGTTACTATGGCTTATGTCCATTAGGAATTTTCCTTTCTGTAATTTGCTTTAATTTCTTTTTATTCTATCTTTGTGATTTTATTTTCAAACATTTGGTTAAAATAGGAATTCATATAGTTACATTGATTAGAAATTGTATGCATCATAAAACAAAAAATACAAATGTCTATTGGTTTTGTGGTTGTGTTTCAATAAAGTTGTGTAGAATTGGTAGGTACCAAGAAGTCCTCCTTGTAAACATTTACATTTATCTTCAATTGAGTTACCCAATAGGTTAAAAAATAGCCATGTGGAACCTTGGAGTTAGTCATTGATCGACTTTTAAAGAGAGAGATTTGAGAGAAATAATGTTGTTACCATCTTACAAAATGACCACTCAACACATCCTTGGATACTCTAGATAAAACACAAACTAAAACTGGTGAAACAATGCATCCATGCTCTATAACAACACCTTTATACCTTAAACAATGAATTTTTTCTTTAAAAAAATGCTCCTATTGCCTTAAATAACACCTTTGAATCTAAAACAATGATTTTATCCTATCAGAATAGTGCCTAGTGAACATCAAAACAATGCTTCTATCAGTTTCTATAACCCTTTTAAAGCATAAAATAGTGCATCTATTCTAAAACTTGCAAAAAAATGGCACTTGCACTAAAAAATTTTAGAATCTAAAGATAGTTCCAGACACCCTTTTCTAGGTTAATATACTGTCAATTGAGAAATTCTTGTAGACCATTTTTTGCACATCAGATTAGGATCAATCTGCATTTGTTTCAAGAGAAATTAGTCCTAGTCAACTCAATCAACCCACTATCAACCTTCTTTTTCTTGGTGAAGCAAAATCTAAGTGTTTAATAAAATTGTAATCTAAACATCTAAGGCTATCAACCTATTTTTATCTAGCTTGAGTAGATAACAGTTTCACTATTTTAGAACACTACAATAAATGTCCCATTTTGATACTCTCATTCAATCAGTCTAAAGAACCCTATCAATTGATATTATGGAAAAATATTAAAGGATTCTAATCCTTTCTTCATGCCACCAAAGAGAAGTTTTGCTAAGAAATACATCACATAGAAAGGAGTCACACGTGCCAATGCAAGAGAACCTATCTATGCCATTGGTTTTGAGTCACCTAAGATTGATTGTCCATCAAATTCATCAAACCATTCTAGGAATACTTCAGAATAAGAAAAAAAGAAAACTCAAGAAGTAAAAAAACAAGAGCAACAATCCCACCAACAACCAGAGGCACTACGAGACTAGGAAGTACATCAAGAAGGAGTCACCTTTACAATGGGTTCCTTAGCTACTCCTTTGAATAAAGAAGACATTGAAACTAGGCCATAAATTATCTCACAAGACCCTCAAATACTTTCCATTATGGAGAGAGTTCTCAAGAAAATTTTTAAAAAAACAATACCTTATGACTCTATCATGAGAGGGGGCCAATTTCCCACATAGTTTTGATATGACCAACCTTCAAAAGGAAGAAACATAAAAACCCTTAGACAAACTCACTTAGAAATTCCAATATATGCAAGTTGATATTGAGAGGCTAAAGAAAGACAAAGCACCAAAAGTCAAGTTTAGTTTAGAGAAAGTATGTCCAATTCCTTTTGATAAGAACATCATGTTCGCGTTATTTCGACAAAATGTACAAATTCTGAAGTATAAAAAATATTATGGCATGTTAGATCCCCAAGACCATCTTAGACAATTTTACACATTGAGTATGAAGCTTGACCAATCTCATGCAACTATTTCCTACTGCATAGGAAGACAAGCTATGGAGTGTTTCTCTAAAATCCCCTCCAACATTTGATCATTTGACCAAGTGGCCTCTTTATTCATAACACAATACTCCTACAACATAGAAAATGAGATTATAATTATTTCTTGTGCAAAGTCATTCAAACATTTTTTGCAAAGGTGGCGACACACTTTTGTGAAGTATCATCGAGAGATCCTCGAGAAAGAAAAGACGGACATTTTCATTAATAGTCTATCCAAGCTGATGAACTACCAATTGCAACTCCAGTGCCCTCTAGACTTTAAGATCATATTAGAAAAATTTTTGAAAATGGAGAGAGTCCTAATAGCCAATGAGGGGCTAAAGATTTCAAAAGATGGGAAAGTTTTACCAATAACTCCCCACAACCTAGTGATTCCACCAATCACTCTAATTAAAAACCTAGAAGTTGATGGACAAACAATAATGGCACATGGAAAATGTTGGTGTTCTAGAGACACACCATGTCAATGAGAAACCTTCAAACTTTACACATTGATCATGCCCAAATCCGCACAACCAACCAAACCCTGGTGCATCTTATTTCTATAGCAAGCTAGTGAAAAACATATTCAATCAAAAACCTCTTATAACTAGATTCCACCACTAAAGCAATATTGGATAGCCAACTAGCCAAAGGTAGTTACTCCTATCAAATAATCTTATGAGAGTACTTTGAAAACTCTCCTTGTAGATAAACTTATCATATTACCTAAATCTAGGCCACACGAACCAATGGTCAAACCACCCTGGTGGAATGAAAACCATGTTCGTGCTTACCATAGGAATAGAGGGCCCTTTACCAACAATTGTAATACCTTGAAAGGGATAATTCAGAGGCTCATTTATGATAAGGTCATCTTGGACAATAGCATTAACTAAAATGAAGATCATACTACTTTCAAGACTTTCTTCATCATTCATGAGAAGGGAGAGTCTTCGTAGACAAACCAAAATCAGAACTTTAATGATAGGATTAATCACACCTAAAATTATGACAATACCATCAGAATATTGTCAAGGTATGATGACATGGTTAATGTCATAATAGTCAATAAAATAGCCCAAGATAATTTTGACAACATCATTACTAGAGGGTAGGCCTCCAAGGTAATCTTACCAAGCACAACGAGTGGCTCAAATCTAGTGACCATAGGTCTAATCCCAAATAAGTATAGTTTGGTAAATCAGTTACTTAAAACTCCTGAACATATATCTATTTTTATGATACTACATATTTCTCCCTCTCATAAGGAAATATTGACTAAATCCTTAATGTTGAATGATCTAGATGTTAATGGGTTCCAAAACATGGTCTGCAACCTTGTCACTCCCCACTATGTATCATGTTCAACATAAGATAACATGTCACCATCTTATCCCTAGAACTTCCCCTTACACATCAAAGTGTTTATCAATATAATTTAGGTAAAAAGAGCCCTAGTAAATGGGGGAGCAAGTTTGAATATCTACACATTAGATCTAGTGAGAACATTGGGTTATTCTAAGGATGTCATTGATCCAACAAAGAAGATGACCATAAAAACCCATGATGATCTACATTGATCTTCCAAAGGAATGGTCACTTTACCTATCTAAGTTGATCTTGTAATTAAAGAAATTATTTATCAAGTCCTAGCACTCAACTTAACCTACAATGTCAATTTGGGAAGGCCATGGATCCACGATATGCAAGTTATCCCTTTCAAATTTCATCTATGCCTCAAGTTTCCATACATGAGAGAAGAAATCACTATCACTGGGGACTTGGATAATGTTCAATACTGTAATGCACTCATTCCCCATAACCGAGAAGAAATTCCATCAAACAATAATAAGCTTTCCAAGTTTTTTCTAAAGGAATTTTCAAGATCAAACCATTAGACTTCACCAAAGGACAGTCAAGCCAGACCCAATAATATGAACAACCACTTGAATACAATGACTAATGGAAAGGAGAAAGTATGTTGTTTTGATTCTTCAAATCAAATGGCCTTTCTGAAATAAGAGTGCAAATGGTTGCATTATAGATACCTGGATGGGCTAATGAAAGAGTTTGAAAGGAAATGTGAGATTGGATGTAAAAGTGAAGGTGACTACTTTGTATCCCTATTTGATCTACCAATATCCCCTAAGTCACATGGTAGGCCAAACAAATCTCTCACGGCATACAATGAACACTTTGTAAGGGAGAACTCATCCCGAAATGATACTCCAAAAGATGATGAAAACAAACAAGTTCCAAATGTTTCCATTTCTCCTCACCTCCATAGTAAAGGCTATGAACTAATTAAAAAAATGGGATATAGTGGGATAAGACCCCTGGTCAAGGAAAGGGAATAATAGAACCTTTAGTGGCTAGTCTAAGACCCTATAGACTCAAGACTAGTTTGGACTATTTTGAGAAATAGTTCAAGGGTTTGCCTCAACATCTTGACAACACATCCACCAAAAAATAAGTACAACACCTACTAAGTCAATTTGGGTACCCAAGACCCAAGTAAATTGTAACGCTCTGCCAAGGGATCAAATAGAATTAACCTAAAGTTTTACTAAGTTTTCCAAACAATTTTTTTTTTTTTGAAAACATGAAAGATAAACTATTCACATCAAACACATAATAGTGGAAGCAATAACATACATTCGACTGAAAGCATATATAACAGGCTACATTCTTTAAGGATCCCATGACATTGAATCACATTTAATCTAATTAATAGTAATTTTAACAACTACCACATCTACATGAAAGAATAAATAGGAAGCCCAAAGTCCATAACATACATTTGTTCTAAATGCCTCTTGGCAAATGAAATTTGGATGCTCAATCATCCATTGTACATGTCCCAGGGTATGAAAGGCTTAAAAGAATATAAATATGTAAAGATAAAGATACATCATCCTCATTGAATCCATGATACAAGTGTAATAAAGTAAATGAAACCAATAACATACATGATACATCCATCCATCAATAAAGATATAACAACCATCGTAAAAGATATCCATCCATCGTAAAAGATATCCATCCATTGTAAAACACAACTAACTAAGTGCAGGGTTCCTCCCAACCATCAATAGCATCATTAGACCATCATGGGCCCTAGCCATCCCCCGCATGTAACATCCCAAGCCATCGAAGAGATCATCGGTACTATCATAATAGGGATGTCATTCCTAAAACATGTTACATATAAGCATAAAGAGATCTAACATTCTACAATAAACACATAAAGAAATATAACATGCAAGAATAAAGCATAAGATGATCCTACAAAGTAGATAACATCATCTATCACAAGCTAATCATCAATATAAAGAAATGTGTTAGTAAATAACATCCATCATAATGATCCAGGAACAGAATGAAGGTAAATGCTGACAAAGAATGCTCCAGCCAGAGTGTCTATGGATGAATCTCAAAGGTATGAGTGAAAAAGCACTACCACCTAACTATGTGGGACCTAAATGGCCCACTCCCACCATGCTAAGGAGATAGTCTCAAGTCCCAAATAGGATAAAAAATCACATAACACAAATACTCTCTAAGTCCAAGAATCCTAAAAGTATACTAACTCAAAGGTTCCAATACACAGATCGACATCTAGACCTGAAGGCACACAAAGACATAAAGGAATCTACTATGTAAGGAGGCAAGTGTCATCGTACAAGTCACGTTAGGAGTTACCCAAGCAATCCCTTAGGAATCTCAAGTCCTTAGTGATCCCTACGGCCACTAGTATCCTCTCGTACTGACAAGGCATACTATGGAATGCAAGGTCTTAACCAAGTAGTCTCTCTACTCCCATCCTAGTCTATATTAGCACTCTAGGAATGGGCAAGAACATACAATTATCTTATTAGGTTCATTTTAATCCCCATTTAGTGTAATATTTTCACTTATTAATACAACCTAAAATGAGTTACCCTAGCAAACTCTTAGGGCCATGGCCCCCACTACAAGCCACTTCCCAACACTACATATAGATAACCTACCCTAAGCTCATGAAATCACAAATCACATGATCACCTCAGCCCTATACAAGTTATTGGAAAGCATCATAAAGATAATCAAAATAATCACATCAGTTCTCTATGAGCAATTGAAAAGCATCAAATGGGAATTTTCTAATCATAGGAAGCGAGAGCGGTGGGAACGGAGGGAGAGAGAGCTTTCAAATTTTGAATTCCTACAAGGGCAGGATCTCCTTGGATGGCCAATTTTGAGTCCCTGGTCTAGAACACAGACAGCAAGATGGAGGTAGTCTAGCAGATCTTGGCACAGGGGATCAGTCGAAAAGCGTGGAGGGGGGCCCAGCTGTCCATCCCAAGGAAGTGGCTAATATTCCTTTGGTTTCCAATGCAAACAAGCTAGGAACTACAAAATGATCTTCATTATTCAAGGTAAAACCTTCAGGTAAGTCCTCTTTCCTGCTTGTTAAAACTATCCAAGATTCTGAGAAAGGTTCTTACGCGATTGCCATTCCGGATGAGATAGTGGATCACAACATACGAGCCATGGCTTCTACTTTGATTGGGAGATTTTTGGGACCTAGATCAAACATTGATGATGTTAGGTTGTTCATCAAATAAAAATGGGATCTCAAAGGTTAGGTCTTAGTCACAAAAATGGCAAAAGGTTTCATGTCTTTCGACTTTACATGCTTGGAAGACCTTACCAGTATTCTGTGTGAAGGGCAATGGGCCATTGGCCACTCTACCCTTGTGCTTCAGAAGTGGTCATCCAGAATGAGCTTGAATTATTCTTTCTTTGTTCAAACTCATGTGTGGTTCAGACTACCAAAATTTTTGTTAGAATAATGGAATGAGGACATCTTTGTGGGGATTGTGAGGACCTTCAAGGAACTCCTCTCAACAGATTTGATCTCTGCCTCTAAACGTCATCTCAATTACGCTTGCATATGCATTGGGGTGAGTGAAGGAATAGACATGCCTGAGTTCATTTCTCTTCACTCTAAACTAGGGGTGCACAACCAAAAATTCATTTATGAAACTATCCCCTTTGCATGCTTCCTTTGCCTGAAGGCTGGTCATAAGGCCTACTAGTGCCCCAGTGCGGCAAAGAAGTTGTGCACAAAACCAGTCATCTCTGACCAAGCCAAGAAGCAATCATCTCACCCTTCTGATAAGGGTAAGATGAAGTTTCTCTGGAGGTGCAAACTTTCTATGGTGCAGGGGAGCAAGGCCATCAACTAGAAGGATAAAGCCTTGAAGGATATTCCTAAGAAGGACATTCCCAAGGAGCAGGCAAGTGCTACCCCCCTCATGAAGGGTCCTACCTTGGAGATGATAGTCTCAGCCTCAATGGAGGCTCCAAATATGTAGGCAAGTCCCCACTCCCAAGCCATGGGACCTGCAGAGGAGCAAGCTCCACCTTTGGATGCAACAGAGTAGCTTAGTTTTGCAGAGGAGCAAGCTCCACTTTTGGAAGCAACAGAGTAGCTTAGTTTAGGGAAGGAAGCCCCAACCTAGATTATTCTAGAAGAAAAGGAGAGCCAGGATAAGATTCTTTCCCATAAGCTCATTGATTCCCATACCCCTTTAGGTTCAAAGGGGGGAGAACCTTTTTCTCCCAAAGGGCTGGAGGCCAAGCTCCATCTTCTCATTAAAAATACTAATCCAGACCAGATCGCCCAGTGGGAAGGTCAGTTAGAAAGCAGTGCAACAGTAAGCCTAGATGACTGGTGCATGGTAAAGAAGAAAAAGAAGAACCAGAACAATGTCCTCCCTCCTTTATCTCCAGCATCTACTAGAAGTAGGGTCAAAGCTGACATTGGGATAACCCCCAAGGGAGCAGGAAGAAAGAACTCAAATTAGCTTCTATAAGAAGAAACAAAAAGGAACCTGGCAGATGGGAGCTAGAGAACCATCAAGGATTTCTCAAGAAGTAAGAAATGAAAGTCATTTCATGGAATATAAGGGACCTAAATGGGGCTCATAAACAAGATCTAGTCAGAAATATGATTACAGACCATAGACCCAATTTTTTGATGATACAGGAGACTAAGATGAAAAGGGACCTGGTTAAGAGGATATCCTTCAATAAAGCTTTTAGCTACGAAGCCTCAGATTCGAAAGGTGCTTTTGGAGGAGTACTAATCTTGTATAACTCCAGGGCCTTCAAGTTATCTACTCTTTTTAGCACTTACAATGCTCTTCTGTGTGAGGTCTCTCACATCCATAGAAATGATTCCTAGCTAATCCTAACCCTATACGCCCCCAACACCAAGAAGGAAAGGAATTTTTTTTGGGTCAAGCTCCTCAACATCCTCTCCAATTGCAATGTTAACAAAGGGATTATCGTGGGAGACTTCAACTCACCTCTCTCTGATGCTGAAAAATGGGGGGGGTCTTGCCCTAGATCAGGATAGTAAGCGTGACCTTGCATTGTTCATTCAGAATCTCGCCTTCTTAGATATGGACCTTCAAGGAGGAAGTTTCACTTGGTCTAACAAGATATTTGGGGGAGATAGCATTCAGGTTTGCCTCAACAAAGCCCTCATATCTCCTGAATGGTTTCTTTCCCATTCTTGCAGATTATCCCTCCTCCCTAGGGTGGGTTCGGATCACTCCCTAATTTCTCTCTCTGTCTCCCCCCTGTCTAACAAAAAGGCCTTCCCTTTTTGCATTGAGAAAATGTGGCTTTCCCATCCAACGCTGGAAGGAAAAATCTCTTCTTGGTGGAACTTTGAGATAGATGGTACTGCTATGTACAGAGTTTCCCAGAAGCTAAAAAATGTGGAAAGGAACATTAAATCTTGGAACAGAATAGACTTTGGCCACATTTTCTAGGAGAAAGATGAGAAAACTAATTAGCTCAATTCTATCCAAGAAGACATCTAGCTTTCTAGATATAATTCTCACAATAGGCAAGAGGAAAAGGCTATCCTCTCAGATTTGGATAGCTAAGGAAGAGCTTTATTGGAAACAAAGATCTAGAGTCAGCTGGTTGAAAGAAGGAGATCATAACACTAGATTTTTTCACTTGACCACCTTTAAGCATTAGGCTAACAATAGGATATCTAATATCAAAAAGGGCCAGGTTCTGGTTTCTAAGGAAGAAGAGATAGTGAAGGAAGTTGTTTGCTACTTCTCGTCTCTCCTCATAGCTCATCCCTCCCTCTCTGCATCTGGTCAAGAGGATATCTTGGTAGCCATCCTGCCCCTACTACAAGATCATCATAATTCCTTGCTGAAAGCTATCCCCACCTTGGAAGAAATTCACCAGGCCCTCTTTTCCCTCCCAAGGGATAAAGCTTTGGGCTCGGATGGCTTCCCTACCTTCTCCTTTTAGACTTATTGGAATGTGGTTAAGAAGGATATGGTTAAGGAGGTTCAAGAATTCTTTGGGGCTAGGAATCTGCTCAAAGAACTTAATGCAACTTTTCTAGTCCTCATCCCCAAGATTCTAGGAGCTGACTCTTTGGACAAATTTAGGCCCATCAACCTCTGCAATTCCTTCTACAAGATTAATTCCAAGGTTCTCACTTCCAAACTCCTCAGCATTCTTCCCCTGATCATCTCACCCCAATAAATTGGCTTTTTCCCTAGTAGGTAGATCCTTGATTCCATCATCTCAGTTCACGAGGTCATCCACTCTCTTGAGGTGGGCAAAAAGGAAGGTTTCCTTCTCAAACTAGACTTGTCTAAAGCTTATGACAGGGTCGACTGGAATTTCCTCTTTGTTGTCTTATGGGCCTTTGGTCTTGATGCTCAGGTGTGCAAGCTCATCTCTCAGCTTGTGTCTTCTCCCTCTTTGTCTATTTTGGTTAATGGTCTCCCCTCTCCTATCTTCTCCCCCTCAAGGGGTTTAAGGCAGGTTGACCCCATTTCTCCTGTCCTTTTTGTTATCTTGGCAGAATGCCTGGGCAGACTCATCCAGAAGAAGATCCAAGATAGGAGTTTGAAAGGTCTAAGGCCTTCTTTGGGACCCTCTACTTTCACCCATCAGTAATTTGTGGATGACACTATCTTGGGGGGTAAATCCTCTATCTAGGAGGCCAGGACTTTCAAAAGCATTCTGAACTCCTACACCAGGGGCTTAGGACAAGCAATCAATTTGGATAAGAGTTCAATTTTCTTCCTTAATACCCCTTTGGAGAGGTAGAGGAAAATTTCTCGCATCCTAGGATGTGGCATCGGGTCCCTGCCAATGACTTATCTTGGGCTACCTCTTAGAACTAAACCTCCAGATTCCTTTTGGATCAGCATTATAGACAATTTCAACAGGAAACTTGCAGGTTGGAAAGGGGCCACCCTCAGTCAAGATGGAAAATGCTCTCTAGTTAACTCTATTCTCCAAAACCTCCCTACTTATGCCCTCAGTCTTTTTGGGATTCTAGTTAAGTTTGCAAAAAGAATGGAGAGGATTTAGAGGGATTTTCTCTGGACAAGGACTAATGACCACAAGAGATACCACTTGGTTGCCTGGGACCTAGTCTGCCAGCCCAAAAGCCAAGGAGGTCTTGGTATTAGGAAAATTTCTCACCTCAATCAATCCCTTTTAGCTAAACATCCTTGGCACATCTTCCAAAGCACAGGTGTTTGGAGGGATATTCTAGCTCAGAACTACCTAGGTAGACTATCTCTTAACTCTATATTTCAAGGGGCTAAGCTGCTGACGGGATCCTACATTTGGAATGGGATCTTGAAGGCCCTCTCCCTTGCTAAATCCAAGGCTAAATGAAAAGTTGGAATGGGAGACAAAATCCTTTTTTGACAAGATAGCTGGCTATGTCAGGAACTCCTCATTAATCACCTGATATTTGGTAGGTGGGCTGATCAGTGTATTGGCAGATACAGTTTGATGGTAAGGAACTATAGAAATGGTAATGAATGGTACAATCTAGCTAAACTTTCATAGTACCTCAAGCCTTTAATGTCCTCTCTAAATGCCATCTTCATAAACCAGAATGGTGAATCTTTAGTTTGGGGAGATTCTTCAAGGGGCCTTTACTCTGTGGCCTCTAGCTATCTATCCCTTGTGAGTAAAGAGGAGAAACCTATCTGGGCCAAAGCCTAGATCCCTAGGCTCACGCCTAAGATAAACATTTTCTTCTAGCTCCTCTTACAAGATAAAATCCTCACCCAAGATAATTTAGCCAAGAGAGGCCAAATCTTACCTAATAGATGTTGCCTCTGTAATCAAGATCTGGAAATGGTTAATCATATGTTCATCCACTACCCCTTCTCCTCTAGGGTGTGGAGCCATCTGACCACTAACCTGGACTTCAATTGGTGCCCTCTAGCTTGCATCTAGGATTTCTTTAGTCAGTGGAGAAGCCACCACCAAGGATTGAAATCTTAGTTATTGAGCTCCTGGATCCTCCCACACTTTTGTTGGGGAATTTGGAAGGAGTGCAACAACAGGATATTCAAAGGCAAAGAAACTCTTGAGGTTATAATAGCTAAGAAAATTGAAAGCCTTATGATAGAGAACTATGTCATAACCAAAGAAGGAGACATAAAGGTTGGAGGAAATAGTAAAGCCAGGAAAGAAGACAGGATAAAAAGAAGATAGGAGGCTATTTGGTCTTTTCCCCCTAAGAACTAGCATAAAGCCAATTTTGATGGGGCGACCAAGGGGAATCCTGGTCCAGTTGGATGCGGAGGTATCATAAGAAATAGTTCAGGAGGTGGCATTGCTACTATCTCTTCCCCTATTGGCCACCAAACCAATCATATAGCTAAAGCCAGTGTTGCTAGGTTCACTGTTAAGTTGGCCCTGGCCTCAGGGATTGAGCAGCTGTGGCTTGAAGGTGACTCCTAAAATATAATAAATTTTATTTTAGGAGTCACTAAACCCTCCTAGACCATCGAAAGCATTATTGAGGACCTAAAATTGAACTTAAGGAAATTTAAAAACTACCACATCAACCATGTTTATCGTGAAGCAAAAACGATCGCTAACTAGTTCGCCAACGAAGCGTTTGCTAGCAACTCGGTGATGATGTGGGGAAGCAACAATGATTTTTTAGTGGCAGTGACTGAGCTAATCTGAAAGGAGCAAATCCATGGCACCAACATAACGTCTTTTTAATGATGATAGGATCTGCAAAATCATACTTCAAAAAGGGAATTATTTGGAGTTATGTGAAACCCCCTCTGCTCCATAATCACGTGTACAGAAGACACAAGTTGAAGGAAGCCAGAAATAAAACCATAAACATGCGCAATATTATTTTCACTCTCAGTGCCTTTTGCTACTCTGAACTCAACAATATTGCTAGTGGTTTAGGGTTAGTTGAGCTGAAAACTACAATGGTGGGAGAAAGGATCAGAAGAGAGCCATGGGGCAAAGCGGAGAGATGGAAAGAGAAGAGGAAGGTCTGGAGAAAGCTCCAGAAGGGAAGTATAACTAGATTCATGGATAAGCTTCATGGATTTGATGCGGGGGTTACTAAAGCTATGGTTGATTCCTGGCAAAATGGCAGGGTCAAAATTGATGGTGTTTCCCACCAAATCACTTAGGGTCTTATTGCAGAGGTGATTGGCTTTTCTTTGGATGCCTTAAACTTCTACAGGGACAAGAAGATGTTTGCTAACACTGTCAATGACTTTGTCAAGGATGATAAGGAGAAAAGAAAATTGGTCAAGATTGACACCTACTATGACATTGATTCCATCAAAAAGTTCTGGAGGGATGCAGAGCAGAACATAGAGAAAGGATTCAACTAGGATGAATTTTAAAAAGAGGCCAGTGACCAGGTGATTCAGAGGAACCAGATGAACACTCCTACCAAGATTCAGGAGGGTGTGGCCAGTCAAAAGGACAATGATGCTACAAAAACCTTGCAGGCCATGGACACAGACAGCCACTAGCCTGTTCGCCTGGCTTTTCTTTTCTGTCTCTGGCCTTTGTTCTTTGGCTTTAGGCCTTCTTTTGTCTCTAGCCTTTTATGGAAATTTTTTGTTTGTTTAGTCTATTTCATCTCGCTCTTTTTGCCATTAAACTTTGGGTTTTAGGATCCCTGTAAAACCTATTTTACCTAATCAAAAATTGAAAAGCATCAAATGATAGATCACAATATCCATCAGTTCTTAATGAGCAATCAAAATAAATCACAATACCCATTGGTTCTCAACAAGCAACTGAAAAGTATCCCACAATAAATCACAATACCCTTCGGTTCTCAATGAGCAACCGAAAAGTATCTCAAAGTAATACTGATCAAAGACCCCAAAATGGTCAAGTCAAACATGTCATAACATGATATCATCAAGATCAAAACAAACACTTCAGTCCCATCAAGGTGATTCGAAAGTAATCCAAGTATAACTGATCGATGACTCAAAAATGGTTAAGTCAAGTGTCTCATATGCATACACCTCAGCTTCACACAAGAAGACTAGAAAGCAATAATAATCAATAATTCACACACATCATAGAGCATGCCATCACATTACTATGGTTGGGTTTTAAAAGATCAAGATCAAATAACATCAGCATGACATCACATCTCATAACCCCTAAGCCTTTGGTAGACATACTATAACTGGTCAACAATATAGTCAACCCCAAAACCCAAAAAAACACAAACAATATACATACAACAATGTAAGTTTCAGGTTTGGGTTTAGCCTTGAATACACAATATTAATTTACAGTGAAGTTCCAATTTTCATTTCAGTGTGAGTTTTCAAATTTAAAGAGGTAAATCTTACTCGATATAGTTTAACCCATTTGTTTCCTCAAATAGAATACAAAATTACCCCATTCAATTTCCCAAGATAATCAAGATGCAGATACATGGTTATGCCAAGTAAGATGTTTCAGTTTTTGTTCTAAAGTATATTCTAGGTAAAAGTATTCCTCATTCACCCCAATAATTAAACCCGTCTGGATATTAAAATAACAAGCACCACTACTCCTATAAAACTTTTAGTAAATTTTCTCAAAAATAACCTAAAGGTGGGTGATCATTCATTAAATCATTGATGTTTCAATAATACTACTTTAATAAGATAACACTATATCTTCTTTAAGCAATGTTAATCATTAATAAAATTCAATTAAACTAGTTAAATTAATTAATGATTATACAAGACTAGTATATTACCATTCATTAATAACCTACATTTTTTATTAGAACAGAATTATAATAACTTGACAAGCTTAAAAACTTAATGCGTCTTCCATTATTAATCAATCTTAATTAAATCGCATTTAATTTAATTAATTAATAATTGTATGAAGTATTCATATTAATCTACAATTTCATGGCTCTGAATTACTTTAATAATAAATTAATTCTTTTCCTTTGTTGTCTTGGGATAATTTAACTTTTCAACTTTCTGTTAGCTAGGTAGAACTTGTGAGGTTCTATATCTTCTTTCATGATTATATATAACATATACAATAATAATTGTTAAACAATTATTAAATAGATCTTATTACGAAAATTACTAATAAATAATATTAAAACAAAACCTTATAACCTTGAGTTTTAAAACAAGATCAAAGTGATTATAAATTGCTAAAGCCCATATGGCTGCTACATACCTGCAACCATCGACTTTTCATAGCTACTAAGTATAAAGTGAGGGGAATTAAATTATCAAAGGCATAAACTATCAAATGTTTTGCCACTAATATTTGTTGTGTTTGGGACAAAAACATTAATAGAGGAAGAAAATAATATCATGGCTGCTCTACGATGTTGTAAGGTATTTGTTTGAGACTTTTCCAAGACTCGAACATATTCTCTAACTATCCAAACAGTAGTATATGAACAAGTGATGATAAACCAAGTGGAAGATATTAAATATATAACATATATTAATACTTAATAATTAATAAATAAAAAACCATTATAATATTAAAACTTATTAATACTAAAAGAAATCAGAATTTTAAAAGTGATTTTAATATCGCTGCCTACAGGCTTAATTTAAAGAGCCATGTGGTTGTTCAAGCAAGTTGTGCAGCCTCCTACTATTGTAGGGTGGAAGGATATTCAACCACGATTGGAAAGATCCTCATCCCAATTGATGGATTTGGAAGCTCATTAGAAAGAGCTTGGTTTCAAAAATTAGATAAATATTTTTCATTGAACTAAATGCTTCAAGAAGGAGTCATTAAATTCACTTCATAGAGGTAGTTTCTGATGAGGCACCAGGGAAACATGTGAATTTGAATCTGTTGTGCTGGCGGCAACCAAAATCCATGATGGGAAAGCTATAATCCTAGTAATGAAATTAATGATCGATATAATGAATAGTCAACAATCATGAATATAAAAGATCAAACACCATAATATTATCGATGGGTATAAAGAATCTATGGAAACAGAAAACCAATCAGCAATAACTTGAAAGACTAAAATTTCCCTTCATCAGTGATTAAAGAATTTAGTTCTCAAA
Organism: Cupressus sempervirens; assembly: GCA_028749045.1. Classification (NCBI taxonomy): domain Eukaryota; kingdom Viridiplantae; phylum Streptophyta; class Pinopsida; order Cupressales; family Cupressaceae; genus Cupressus; species Cupressus sempervirens. Next base: position 808,100,062 of record CM053790.1, read on the forward strand.
CAGTGACAATCGTAATCTATTGCATCATTAATGGATGCATTACCACAATGGAAAACAAAGATTATAGATTAGTATTTGAATGCAATAATAACCGGCCATCTAAGTCATAAAGCTTAGTGGTAATTCATAAAAAGGATATTGAAATCTTAAGTTGATTAACTTCACTAATATTATTGGTATATTGTAAATGGAGAGTCAACATCTAAACAAGGTAAGGTACCATCTTTATAAAAAAAAAGATGTGATTAACAAAGAGATGTGAAGAGACAAGACACATCTCATGTATCACATATTTGCAATAGACCATATAACACTGCATTCTCATTAGTTCTTCAAATCATCATTGAATACATTATCTTTATTTGTTTATCCTCATCAAATATACTCTATTTAGAGCAACCGGCCATCAGGCATACTTGGTGCACACATATCAGGGATGGCATCCATAAATATTGTATGAATCAATTAATAGATCTAACAAAGTATTATTATTGTCACAAGAGCATATTTACAGGTCAAAGATAGCAATTAATTGTTGTAAGTGATAGTACTCTTGAGTCTCAACCAATGCATGAATTAAGTGATCATAATGGAAATAGAGAACCATATTGATATAAGCACTATCGACTTACATATCTTAGAAGATATTTAAGGAATTGCATCAAAAATAGAAATATGACAAGACCATCCTATAAATCTATTATAACAGAAGTTCTATTCAACAAATTCTATTAGTTCACTTGCACATATCTTTAATTGTATGAATGTAAAATAGAAAGAGGCATTGATAATTGTTGTTTATACATATTTGTTCTTATATGGTCAATCACACGAGTTCATAGCTAAATCAAAAACTGAAGTTCTAAAGAATTCAATTAACTATTTTGTAATTTCCAGTTTCATGGTATGAAGGGGAGACCCTTCAAATTTACTATCAAACCCTTCCCATACAATTTCTCAATTCTAAGTACTTCCTCCCAAAACTCGATTTAATTTCCAAATTGTGATTCTACTAAGGGAAGGTTGCAATGATAATTTTGATTTCCCCATAACCAGAAGATTAAATATTCATAACAGGAATGCATATAACTGAAAACATTTGTCACAAGATTTCTTCAAGAAGCATTTAGTAGACACAAAGAAGACAAGAAGAGAAAAGGAGAAAAATAATATATGCAAAAATCACGAGTGTCTACCTAGACACTGATGCTAGTACGCTACTCCTCAAAATCTCTAGAGAAAAGTTCCTTCCTTCTCCAACATTCGTAGTCCCTCCAAAACTGAAACCCCCAAAGTGACTAGGAGTACCTAAAGATAAAGGCCTCTCAGGAAGCACCTAGAATGTTTCTAGAAACAACCAAGGGATAAGATAAGCATTGACAACTAAGCACAATCCTTATCCAACCTTCTTGATGAATGGATAAGAATGAGAAGGTTGTAGACACCATGTGCTTAATTAGTATGCTAACTCCTAAGTGTAGACAACATGTGCATAATTAGAGTGCAAACTCTTGTATTATCAACATGACAACTCACAAGAGTTTTCATACTCCTAGGTGAATAAGTATTAAAATAATGCACATTACTTTATTAAATATTCACTTGGCTCTTTTTAAATTAATTTATTAATTTTAAATCTCATGCACTTATCATGCAATCATGAAATTTTTAATAAATTAATTTCTTTTCCACTTTTAAATTTATTTTTGAAACTTAATTGATAAAATATTTATTAACTTAAATAATATTATTATTTAGCATTTATTTAAAAATGAACTCTAAATATATTATTATTAAATTAAATAAATATTAGCACGTTCCAAATTTAAACTTGTAACTTTATCTTCAAATTTAATTCTTTTTATTTAATTAATTTTTTAATTAATTAAATTAAATTAAATATTAAGATATCATATTAATTTTCTATTAAATTAACTCATTAATTAAATCTTTTAATTAGACTTAATTAACAAAAAATTTACCAAAGACTTATAAAATAAAATATGAAAACCCATCGTAGAAGAATTCATACAAAATCAAACTAAAGGGGTTATAATCACGAATTAACGTCATTCGAGGCATTCGTAGGATACTCGACTCAAATACTTGTCCTAATTTTCAATCAACACAAATGGCTTAAAGGGTTTAGGATTTGGACTTGAGAATTTATCTCCCCCCTCTTACCATTGCGATAATGCGATAGGGTATGCTCATCGTGGCAATTTAGGGAAATCGATACCCAATAACTACAACCTGCATAAAATCCACACTCGTACATACACAATATATATACTAAGCTAAATAGGCAATGGCAAGAAGTGGTGCATCGTGTAGATCCCGACTAGCAGGTGACTACGGCTCCCTTCCTTAACCACATCAAAAATGTCATACATAAAGAAAACAAGCACGCACACCATACACATGCAGTATGGGGTAAGTAACCATACGAAAACACATATGATAATAAACCATCTAACTAATCATCATCAATATCTGAAAACATCGAATGCATACATGAAATATAGAGTACCAAATTATCTCATCATATAAGAAACTGAATCTAAAACAATAATGTCACTAATCATCAAACATAAAACTGACCTAAAGTATTCATCAATGATAACAAAAATGCAAACTAGAGGCAAGCACTACATAAACATAGATCCCATCACAAAATAGATAGAGGTAAGGTAGTCAACACATCTCTCTCAAACCTTCAAATCACAACTAAGCCTTTATCAAATGATGATAGTAATTTTCCATCACTAAGTAGTTATAATGATGATTTGGCCAAATAGAAATGGGATTTCTTGTTAGAAGGTTCATCTATCTAGGATAAAGAATGTGACTTTGTACATGTCACATCTTTAGAGAATATAAGAGAACACAAGCTTAACTTTGGTATAGACTTCAGAGGTATTGTGATCCCATCTTCAAATCAAGGATACAAACCTATTTCCTCCACACAAGACAATAATACAGAAGAATCACACAATAGTTTCATCTTCCAAGAGCTATTCCTAGACTTCTTCCCACAAGAAGTAGAAGAGGAAGAAGAAAAGATAATAGATTAGTTCTATATTCTTCCTAGTGATTTAGACCACTTAGAACAAGAATATGTTATTTTTAATGCCCCACCAGGGAACCCAAAATAAATTAACCTAAAGTTTCACTAAGTTTGCCAAACATTTTTTTTAAAGATTAAACAACAAGACATAAAATAACAGAAGCAATAACTCACATAGATATAGCCATCATAAAAAAATTACATCTCTTATAGGTCCCAAGACATTGAATCACATATACATTTCATTAATATTAAATCAGATATATAACATATCCACAACATAGATAAACCACAAGTATGAATTCAATAATATATTATTACATAAGATGCCACTTGGCATAACTAGAATGCATAATAATCCATTGTACAAGTCATAGGGTATGAAGAGCTCAAAGAATATACATCATAAATAAATTACATAATCTCATAAGATCTCTGATAATCAAGCACAGTATAAAAGAATATAACTATCCCACAGTAACATATAAGATTAGGAAGAAGGGAATAGCTGCACAGGTACATTCAGCTGTCGAATCTCAATGGTATAAGTAAAAATCACTACCACCCAACCTCATGGAACCTAAATGGCCCACTCCCACAATGCTAAGGAGATAGTCTCAAGTCCGATATAGGTATCAATCTCAAAATTCAAACCAACATCTAGGTCATAGAAAACCTAAAAGAAATCTATCTCAAATGTACCATGACACAAGTATCTTCTAATCCTAGAGGCAACAAAGACACATAGAAAATCTACTGTGTAAGTGGGAAAAGTGTCATCGCATGAGCCAACTCTAAGGTTACCCTGGTAGCCTATCTAGACTCTACCCCCCTAGTGTCTCTATGTGGCATCAGTATCCTTTCATATAGACAAGGCATACTAATGAGGAAATTTCACAACTAAGCATCCTCTCTACCCCATCCTAGCCTATACTAGCACTCAAGGCATGGGTGAGGAAAAGCACTGACTCTTATTAATTCATTTTACTCTCATTTAATGAAATGTTATCACTTATTAAAATAACTTACAATGGATTACCTAGGTAGCCTCTTTAGGGCTCCAGCCTCCATTGCAAGCCACTTCCCAACATACATACAGATTGCCTACCCTGGGTTCATAAAAAGTACAACTCATAAAATCACATTTTTCGCCCCAATCCTTTACAAGCAACTGGAAAGAACCTATAGATAAAACATAGTATTCACCTCAGTCCTATACAAGTAACTGGAAAGCATCACAAGATAATTGATTGAAAACTCAAAGGTTACGCCATAAAAGTCACACCATTCACCTCAATTCTATACAAGCAACTAGAAGCCATAAACGAATAACTGATCAAACTCATCATGGGAAATATGTGACTACATCACAATGGTCGGGTAGAAAAGATCATATACATAATATCATCATAGAATAAAACACCCAAGCCTCTAGTAAACATCCTAATTGATCAACGTACTAAGGCAAACCCAAACACCAACATGAAAAACAACATACATCTCATCAGAGTATTGGGATAGAGGAAGAACCAAAAGTTATTCACCTAGCAGTATCACACAACACCCAATGAAAGAGTAGAGTTTATAAAGTTTTTCAAAGATAGAAAAGTAAATTTTGCATGCTCATACACAGACATGTTGGGTCTTGAGCCAAAGATCATCCTACATCACTTGAATATTCTACCAAGGGCTAAGCCCATTAAGCAGAAACTCAGAAAGATGCATCCCCACATAGCACTTTTGGTCAAAGTAGAACTAGAAAAATTGTTCAAGACTGGTTTCATCAGGCCTTAGCATATGCCTCCTAGATATCCAACATAGTACATATCTTGAAGAAAGGCAACACCATTAGAATCTACATTGGTTTTCGAGATGTGAACAAAGCATGCCTGAAAGATGACTTCCCTCTCCCAAGCATCGATATCATTGTCAATCTCATAGCAAGATATTCCATGTACTCATTGATGGATAGATTTTCAAGGTACCAAATCCAAAGATCACCACAAGATCAAGAGTATTTACTTGTGCTTGGAGAATATTCTTCATGAATTTTATTCCCTTTAGCTTGAAAAATGTGAGAGCCACTTATCAAAGAGTCATAGTGATTATCTTCCACGAGATGCTCCACACCTTCATGGAAGACTATGGCAATGATATCTTAGCTAAGTCTCATACACAAAAAGAATATCTTCCTATCCTAGACAAGATTTTCCTTCGAATTAAAGCTTTTAAAGTTCAATTTAATGTAAATAAGTGTGTCTTTGGGGTCTAATCAAGAAAACTACTAGGCTATATTATTTTTTGCAAAAGGGATAGAGGTAGATCCTAAAAAGGTGAAAACCATTTTAGATATGAAAGCACCTAGAAATCTAGATCAGCTATGGTCATTACAAGGCAGATTGCAGTCGATGAGACATTTTATCTCCCAGCTAGCTAAAAAGTGTAGTCCCTTCATCCACCTCTTACACAAAGATGTTGTTTTAAAATAGGATAATGAGTGTGAAGACACCTTTAACTTGCTTAAAATGTATTTGATGAATCCTCCCATTCTAATGTCACCTGTACTAAACAAGCCACTCCTATTGTATGTTTCCATAACTAAGAGATCACTAGGGGCACTATTAGCCTAGGAATATGATAGGGGAAAAGAAAAGGTCATTTACTACATTAGTAAGACTCTAGTGAGTTATGAACTCAACTACACATTCATAGAGAAAGATTTCCTAATAATAATTTTTACTTCTCAAATACTACATCATTGTCTTCTTGCCCAAAAAGTAAAACTTGTGAAAAAAATGGACCCTTTGAAGTATCTCCTCAACAAAATACCTTTAAATGGAAGACTTTCCTAGCGGGTCATGATATTGAGCAACTTTGACTTTTGACATAGAGATTGTTGATTGTAAAGTCATTAAAGGATAAGCCATAACAAACAATTTGGAAGATTAATCACTAGAGGATTCCAATCCTATTGTTGCTAATTTCCCAGATGTGCACATGCTCCATATTGAGCTTGTTACATGGAAGCTTTATTTTGACATCTCTTACACTTGCCATGGATCGAGGTCAGGCATTATGTTTATCACTCCATAGGAAATTACCATTCCCAATTCATACAATCTTTTATTCACATGTACAAACAACATTGTAGAATATGAGTCATTAGTTATTGGCATCAAGCTAGCTTTGGAATGGACGTTGACTACATTGGATATCTATGGAGATTCCCAATCAATCATCAATTAGGTCACCAATGCATATCAAACCAAGGATGAAAAGGTGCTTCCCTACAAATATATGGTTGATGCCCTTAAAGAATACTTTGAATGAATCAATTTTGAGCACATCCCCAAAGATAAGAACAAGGTCATTGATACCATAGCTACTTTGGCATCTCTTCTTCAACAACTTGATCAAAACAAACACTATGAGTTTTTAGTTGAAGAGATGGTTCAACCCGCATTTTCCCAACCCAAATCTGACATTGTTTTTTTACTTCTTGACCAGGTTTCCCCTTGGTATTGTCTCATATACACCTACCTTAAAGACCACCAACTACCCACTAACCAAACATGTAACCAAAAAACATCCTTTATCTGCCAAGCCTCGTGTTATACTTTGATGTCTAAAATATTGTATTAGAAAGGTCTTGACTACACTTTGTTTAGGTGTCTAGATATCTAGGATGTTAATATGGCTATGCATGAAGTCCACAAAGGTATCTATGGATCTCATCCAAGTGGTTTTGTCCTTTCCAAGAAGATTTTAAGGATTGGTTATTTTTGGCCCACGATGGAGCAAGACTCCATTGAATTTGTTATGACTTGCAAGAAATATCAATTTCAGAGGAACCTAATTGATGCACCAACTCATGAGCTCCACTTGTTAACCACACCTTGGCCCTTTTATCAATGGGTTTTTGACTTAGTTGGTATGATTTACCCTCATTCTTCCAATGGACATAAATAAATTATCACATCAATGAAATATTTTATGAAATAGGTAAAATTCATACTATTAACCAAAGATACAAGCAAATATATCTCCTCATTCATCCTCAACCATATTTTATGTAGATTCGGTATACCTCATGCCATATTAACGAATAATGCTCTGTACTTCAAGAACAAGATCATTGATGAAGTGTGTGGAAAGTTTTATATCATACATCACTCATTGTCTATTTATTCTCCTTAATGGAATGGGTAAGAAGAGGCAACCAAAAAGAACAATATCAATATCCTTAAAAGAATTGCAGACAACTCAGGTAGAAATTGGCTTGTATAATTAAACCCAACACTTTCGGCCTATAGAACTAGTATTTGAACACCTATAGGGGAAACCCCATTCTCTTTTGTCTATGACACTGGAGCAGTGTTATCATTTGAGATCAAAATCCCATCCTTAAGAGTTACTCTACATGATGTCATGATAGATCTAAACTATAGGGTAGTCTACCTTGAACAACTAGAGCTTATGGAGGAACACTAGAAAAGGGTATACGAAAATCTTAAAGTGTATCCAAATTGACTCTCTAGACACTACAAAAAAAAGGTTAAGCCATGTACTTTTCAAATAGGAGATCTAGTCCTTCATGAAAACCCCAAGAATCAGTCTGATAGGAAAAAGAAGGGAAAGTGGGAAGCTAACTGGATATGTCCCTATATCATCATAGAACCTTTCATGATTGGAACCTATAAGCTTACCAATTGTGATAGGGATGAACTAGCAAAGCCCCTTAATAACATCCACCTTAAAATATTTTATGTCTAGAGTCTTGAACAATAGCCACATATCTCAAAAAATACCAAAAAAAAAAAGTCCAAAAACCTCATAAAAAATTTATAAATATCAGTTATATCTTTTCAAAAACTCCTTTATGACATTTATCTTTCCACGGATTCTTTTAACTTTGTGCACCTAAAAAGGATGATATTCTAGTAGAAAATGAATCATAAATAGTGTAAGACCCCAAAATTGGCTCATTGCCATGATCACTAATTCTGGTCTATTTCTGATCAATCTTAAGACCTATCCTAATAGGCAATTTTTTATTCTGCTACTCGCTATTTGACTTAATTGTCAGATGTAGAAAACCCTAATCTGCATTAATCAAGCTCTTTATTTAATTCCTATAGTATTAACTAATATTAGCCACATTAAACCTATTTGATTTCAATTTAATTTAATCTAAAGTATCCATACTTTATTAAATTAAATTATCTCTTAAGGAAAATGTACTATGGAATTAAATTGATTTAATTTAATAAATGTGCCTATTTTAATTAATTAAACAAAATTATTTAATTAAATGGAGAAACTTACTTCTAATTAATTAAACAAATTTATTTAATTAAATGGGAAGTTATTCCTAATTAATTAAATGAAGTTATTTAATTAAATAAGAAAAGTGTCTCTAATTAATTAAATAGAATTATTTAATTAAATGAAAAATGTAATTATGAGAGCATATCTCATTTTATTAAATTAAATATCTCACCAAAATCTCTCTTTAGTTCAAAAAAGGAAATTCTTAGTTCACTGCTGATCAAATTAGAAGTGACCCAGATTACTTGCTCTGACACTGAAGTCTATCTGAGTTGACTGACTCTTACACTCATATCTGAGCTAGTTAACTCCCTTTAATTTGGGAATCTTCCTTTATGACTAAAATTCATCTTCAATCTTGACCGTTGATTGAAATTAATCTCAACCGTCGATGGTTTCTAGGAAAATCTATTTAAGAGACCCTCATCTCTTCATTTTTAGAGGTTGAATGAGAATTTGCATCGAATTGTTGCTAGATTGTGCATTCATTTGAGCTCATTATTTTCATAAGATATTCATTTTCTAGTTTAATCTCATTTAGCATAATATGCATACATCTTAGCACAGTTTTCTTTTACATGTTCTTAGATTAAAACTGCATACTCCATTATAGATTAATCTGCATTCTCATATAGATTAGTTGCGTTTTCTTTTAAATCCTTCATTTGTAGAGGGTCTATTTTCTTAACACCTCAAATCTAAGGATATCTAACAAGAAAAATCCCTTTAGATAGAAGGCAAAGGTCGGCTTGCCGACTAATTTTTGGATGAACAATCCAATGTTCATTTCGGGATGAATCTGCAAATAAGGACCATGTTGAAGTGTGTGTGTTAGCATAGGCCATATTTTCAGATATACATTTCTGGCACCCACTGTGGGGCCAAAAAAATTAATTTTTCTAGCCTCTTTCTGCATTTTTTTAATCATTTTCGTGTTCTCTTTCTGTATTGTTCCATACAGATTCGGGAATCTTCGCGCGAGATTGTTTATTTTCGCACGAAGATTCTCTACATGTCACGCAAGAAAGTGCCTAAGCGCATGAAACTTCACACAGCACCTATTTTTTCATGCAAGCCGTAAAGAAATTCCACGCGAGCCTGAAACAATTTTGCACGGCCATGACAGAGATTTCACGCAAAATCTTGTGACAGTAGTTTCAATTTTAAGTGTTATTTTTTGATTTGTAGATTGTTTGATTTCACTAACGTGCTTGTCTTGATCTATTTCTCTGGATTTCTTGTAGCTTTACCGTTGTTTGCAGGACATTAGTCAAAGACTCCTTTTAAAACTCACTCAAAAATGAACTAATTGTTTGTTTGCAGGACGCTTGTCGCAGATATGCCTGTTAAAGACCATATTTCAAACCCACAAAATAATGTGTGTCTTCTTTTCCTGCTTTCAAAACTAGTCTAATTAGGGGCTTGTGAACTTCCTAGGGTGCAAGACAGAAGAATAGGGGAATATGCTCTTCACTTCTTAGAGGTCATGACCAAGAGTGAATCAGGAACCTAGACACTTCCGAAAGACAAAATTCTAAAGAAGGCAAGCAGCTTGGTGGTTCTCCAAAGCTTGTTCTCTTTTATGATAAGACAATGATTTCCTTTAAGGGAATCAAAATCTTTAAGGAATAATGAGTTTGGATTGATTAAGCCAAGTCCATAATTAATTTGTCTTGCATGTTTGGGTGAGGAAATAAGGTAGAGGATTATGCTCTTTCCCCTTGAGGAAAATTAGAAACTCGGACCCTTAGATATAAACCACCAGTCCATGTCAATCCTTTAGAGGGCCTGCCAGAGTGATCCAACCTCTGGGAATGACCCAAGTGAGCACACTCCTTTCGCCAAATATTCCAACTCACTATAATCAAGATACTTTGTAGAGTGAAAGACTCCAAAGCTAGATTAATTTCTTCCCCTTAATTCTTGATATCGCATATCAAGGGGAAGCTCTATCTGTGCACTGGTGGGCATCGGCCCCTAGCTTGTTAAGCAAGTAGTGTGCACTTTCAGATGTTGGTGTGGGTTGTTGGCCTCAACTCCACTTGTAGAGCCACTGGGGATTAATTTGAATGGAAGCCAAGTAAAAACCTCTTAGTTAAAAGCCACCCAGTTCACCTTTGAAAGGAGGCATAATCTTTGTGCAAGGAGGGGGAAGGATCTCTCCTATAGAACTCACCATAGGCATGCTACTGGACGTTTGAAGGTGGTATACGCACTCGTCCCCTGCCACAAGGGCACTTGTTCAGCATATACTATTGAGTCCTTTGAATATACCAAAAACACAGGCGCCCTCTAGGGGGTGACATGGTTGTGTGAGGTACACGCATGCGCATAAGATGTGGGAAAAAGGTTTTGCCTTCTCTACCAATTTTTCTTTCTAAGGATAATGTGTGTTTGTTATCAAGTCATCAACAAAAGTCCAAACCAGTTACAACAAACAAGGTCAAGACTCCCCTATCCTATCGAGTTGCTTTGTCCTCGGTAGGACTATTTTCAACTACTACTTGCTTCCCACCATCTTGTTAAACACTTTGTCTGGACTCAAAACTTGAAAAATTTGTCCAGATGTCTTACTTGGTCAACCTTGCTACCTGTCCAATCAGATTTGCCTGATAAATCTGTCTACTCTGTTCGAAAAGTCTAGAAATCTTGTAAGATTAAGTCACTGTTCTAAAACTGGTCTGCCTTCATGCGCGAAAACTTTTTCAGTCTCACGTGAAATCATTTTTTCCTTGTGCAAAATCATTGTATTCTCGCACGAAATTAAATTGCTATCATGAGTCTTTGCGTGAGCTTTAAACTTCCTCGTGCAAAATTAAACCATTGTTACTGACCTTCGTGCAATCTAGAAAACTTCTTCGTGCGGATCAAAAAACTTCTTCGCGCAGCCTGTAAAGGTTTCTCGCGCAAAATCTTATATCAACATTTTAAATTTGGGTCTATTTTAGCTATCTACGGCCTGCATGCTACCTTTTTCTACATTCATTTGTCACTCTTTGTCTGCAAATAGTCTTGAAACAGTGACACTTTGCTTTGCTAGGGGCTTGTATCTTGCACTTTGACTAGTCTCATCTCATAAGTTATTTTTAGTCCTCGTCTTAATGCTTGTCATACTTTGTGTTGCATTGGTCATAATCTCTAGTTGTTCTAGCCTTTAAATCAAACCATTTATGCCTTAGTGAACAGCATTCTTACTATTATCTTGTCCTTTTTGAGACTCAGTCTCATAATGACATACACATTGGATGTTCTTTGTCCATTTCCATTTGACAAAAGCATAAACATGCCACCTTTTCCACGAGGCGTAGAACTACCCAAATATGACAAGTACTTTGGTACTACTGATCCCCAAGATCACTTGCAGGAATTTGGTGCTTTGTCTATGGAGTTTATACACAATCAAACCTACCTCATGAATTTATTCCCTAGAAGCCTAGGTGGTCAAGCTTTGGAGTGGTTCTCACATTTACCTCCTGGTATCAAGACGTTTGATGAAATTGCCAATCTCTTTGTTCAGCAATTTTCTCATAACATTCAACATTCTGTCAATATTTGAGATCTATGCAACCTTAAATAGAAGGTTGGTGAACTTTTCCTCACTTTCCTCCAAAGCTGGAGACAACTATACACTAAGTATTCCTGTAAAATCCCAGAAACAGAGAAGCTTGACATTTTCACTGATAACCTCTTACGTGATTTTGGGTATAGAGTCCAACTACAAGGTCCACATACCTTTGAAGACATGATTACATAGGCTATCTGTATCAAAGAATTTATGGTCAAGAAAGGTGAACTTACTCTTCAAAGAGACACAAAACAAGGTTACACTTCCAATAGGGATAAAACCAAACATGTCAACAAGAACCGAGAAGTTGTACATGACAGAGTTGTTGACAATGTCACACCTAAACCTGCTAAAGTTGCATTTAATCTCACAGATGGCCTCAAAGCGGCCAAAAACACTAAGAAACCTCCTCCTAACAATAAGACATCCAGGAACAAACCAAGAAACTCATGGACAACATGACCCAAATGAGAATATACACCTTTGGGAGAACCTTTGGATGTGGTTTACAAAACATTGCTACAACATAAGCTTTTTTCACCAATGGATAACCCTCATCCCTATGATCCACAACCTCATCCACCATGGTGGAATGAAACCTCATTCTATCAGTATCACCAAAAAAAGGGACACAAAACTAGCAACTGTATAAACTTGCGCCAGAAAGTCCAGGACATGATTGATGTTGGTGATCTTGTGGTAGACGGACATAACAAAAACTCAGATCACAAGGCATTCAAAGAACCTTTCCTAGCTTATAAAAAAGGAGAGACTTCGAAACCACAACCTTACAATAAGGTCAACTATACATATTCCAATGATGATAATTTTATTCACATGGTTGAACCTGTGGATTTTGAATAATGCGACGTTATTACCATTAAGGGCAAGCAAGATAATGACAAACCCAAGACACCATTTGTCTTGAGTGGCCCTACTTCTGATGATATGGATAATACATCTTCACAACACTATGCTAACACTATTACTCACTCTCGCGCCAAGTTGGTGCTCAAAGGCCCTTCGCCTCCTACTTCAGATCTTAAACAACACAAAGACAAATCCCTTGTTGGTCCATTTGGCAAGGTGCAAAACCTACAACAAACTTGACCGCAACCAGTTATAGTGTTCTCAATCAGTTGAAACAAACTAATGCTCAAATTTCCATCTTTGAGCTACTTAAAATCTTGCCTACTCACAGGCAGATTCTAGATAAAGCCCTCGCTAAGGAAAATGTTCCTCAAGATCTTGATCTTGAGCGATTTCAATCTATGGTAGGTCACCTGACCTCACCATATCTTATGACTTTTTTTGAGGAAGATGAAAACTCGCTGAGTCACCCACACAATCAACCTCTACACATGTAGGTTATGGTCCATCAGACACGTGTTCATCGGGTACTCATTGATAACGTTGATGGCCTAAATATTGTATCTACTGCTCTACTTAGACAATTGAATTATTCTGAGGACTCTATTGATCCTCGACAAAAGATCACTATCAAAGCATATGACGAAGTAGAACGAAAGTCTCTAAGTCTTGTGGTTTTACCAATTTGCGTTGATCTTGTCGAAAGGGATGTCACCTGTCAGGTGCTTGATATTCCCTTGGCCTACAACATTCTGTTAGGATGGCCATGGATATATGAAATGCACGCTATGCAATTCACATACCACCAATGCATCAAGTTCCCATTTCATGGCTCCAAAGTTACTATTCCTGCCACTACTAGCTACACCTGCAATATGCTCAAAGCTGTTGAAACTTTTGTCCCTACTAACCATGAGTCTACTAATTATCATGACAATAAGTTGAAACAAATTGAGTAGTCATTAGAACTGAAAGAAACTAGTATGGGAGAGTACCACATTCAACTAGTGTTGTCGTTAACGTCTCTCCCAGAGTCTCCTCGACATTATGGGAGACCCTCAGAAGTAAAGAGGTCATTCGTGCTGACACCTCAGACCAAGTATAATGGTGCTTTTGTCAAGTCTACAATTCCCTTAGAAGATGAAAGTGAAAATAGAGCCTTGTTGCATGGATTTATAGAGAAGAGGCTCCAGTGGACCTAACAGAACAAGCTCGAGAAATCACTCCTAAGAAATATGGACCTAGTCTTAGGCTTATGAAGTGTTTTGGTTACAAGGGAACTAGCCCTATTGGGTGCAATAACAATGGCCTGATTGATCCTATCAAAGCAAGAGCTCAAAGCAACAATGATACAACTGGCCTAGGGTTTAAGAAGGTTCCTTTCCATTTGGGATCAAATAAATTCATCCCCAGACCTGAGAGTTCATCTGAAAATGAGTCACAAGTTAAGTCAGATACTCAAGAGGAAGAATCTAATGATGAGGATTCCTATCCTTATCCTATCCCTTATGATCTCGCTAAATTCTTTGCTGAGCCAAATGACTTTGTGCCACGTATTAGTACTGTGGATGATACTAGTGATTCTTCTGAGGACAATACTGAGCAACTCAAATATCATTCAAAAAATGGAGAATCTAATTAGTCATGCCATGTTGAGTATTTTTGTAAGAACCCAAGGATGAAGGTGACTATGTCCCTATCACTATTGAGGAGTTCTATAATCTCTCACCATGTAGTACTAATTCTAAAGAATATGAGTTTGACTCTCTTTCGAAAGTGACTACTGATAAAGACATTGACCAAGTGCATGTCTATGAAAATTGAATCGAAGTGGGTGAAACGTCTAGGGTTAGGTCACATGGGTCAGATCCAACTAGTGTCCTAGAATCGTCAATTACTAATGTTCGTACTCTGAGGCATTTGAACACACCTATGGACAAGGTTGTCATAGGTCTCAAATTGCTAGTCCAAGCACTTAATGACTATATTGTGAATGCAATTGAACCAACCACTACTCTCTCACTCACACATCCTGAGCTTATAGACTGGAACCCTAATACGTCTAGTGAAGTCCCCACGTTCTAGAATGACTATGCTCTCACTTGTTACCTAAATGCTATCGAACTTGTAACATCTTCCACCAATGAACAGAGCATCAACATGACTAAGGCTGACATCAAATATCTCAGTCACACAATTAAAAGGAAAAAATGCAAAAGGTTCGATGGTGAAAACCATATTGTGGCAGTGTCAAAACCCAAAAAAGTAAAAACAAAAGACGTATCCAAGGGTGAAAACCTCTCTGAGGCACCCGTGGATGAGATATTTGATGTCCTTCCTAGTTACTTTCAAGAGAGATCATCAGTTTTGATAGAGCCAAAGCAGCCAATTAACCTGGGCACAAAAGAACATCCTCATATGATACATCTAGCACAGTAACTGTCACCTGAAGAGAAGGAACAATTCATTGCCTTTTTCAAGGAAAAGAAAATAAATTTTGCTTGGACATACTCTAACATGCCAGGATTGGATCCTGATCTTATCATGCATCATTTGTCCATAGCACCAGGCATCAAACCAGTTAAACAGAAGCTTCGAAAAATGCACCCTCACGCTGCATTGCTCATCAAAGTAGAACTGGAGAAACTCCTAAAGGTTGGTTTCATCCGTGCAATTGATTATGCTGAATGGATATCCAATATTGTTCTAGTTTCCAAGCACAATAAATCTATCAGGGTTTGTATATACTTCTGTGATCTTAACTTTGCATTTCCTAAAGATGACTTTCCGCTCCCTAATATTGATATGATTATTGACATGACGGCTGGCTATGAGATGTATTCACTTATGGATGGTTTTTCTGGATACAATCAGATAAAAATTGTGCCAGAAGACCAGGAGAAAATTGCTTTCACATGTGCATGGGGAAGCTTTTTCTAGAATGTGATGCCATTTAGTTTGAAGAATGCTGGTGCTACGTATTAGTGAGTTGTTACTACAATTTTCCATGACATGATGCATAGAACCATGGAGGACTACATTGACGATACCTTGGTCAAAAGTGCTAAATGCAATACTCATCTACAAGATTTGGGTGCCATCTTAGATCATATGGAAAAGTTTAGTCTTCAGCTCAATCCTAATAAATGCACATTTGGTGTCACATTAGGGAAGTTGATGGGATACATTATTTTTGCAAAAGGAATTGAGGTAGATCCAAAGAAAGTACAAGCAATAATGGACATGCCACCACCTCAAAACATAAGTGAAATGAGAGGACTATAGGGAAGGCTTCAATCTATTCATAGGTTTATTTCACAATTGGAAGATAGATCACAACCCTTCACAAAGACCTTACATAAAGGTTTGAAATTCAATTAGAGTCAGGATTGTGAGCAAAGCCTAACACAAATTAAATAATATCTTGTCAATCTGCCAATCTTGATGCCTCCTATTCATGGGAAGCCTTTTCTTTTATACATTTCAGCCACTAAAACATCTCTAGTCATCCTATTGGCTCAAGAAGATAAGGACAAAAAAGAAAGAGCTATTTACTACTTGAGCCGAACACTAGTCTCTTATGAGAAAAACTATAGCATTATTGAAAAAGCTTGCTTGGTAGTTTTCTTTGCTTCCCAAAATTTGAGACACTACATGCTTGCCCACACTACATGGCTCATGGCTAAAATAGATTCATTAAAGTACTTGCTCAGTAAGGCAGCTCTTACAAGAAGATTGGCTAAATGGGTTATGATACTTAGTGAGTTTGACATCCAATATGTTGAACGCAAGGCTATTAAGGAATAGGAAATTGCAAACCAACTGGCTGAGGCACCCATACAAAGTCTTCTACCAGTGAACATTGATTTCCCAGATGAGTCAATTCTGACACTCATGCACCACACATGGGTTATGTTCTTTGATGGGTCCTTCACACAACAAGGATCAGGTGCTGGATTACTCTTCATTACACCATAGAGATACTCATTGCCCAAAGCGTACAAGATTTTGTTTCCTTGTACAAACAGCATTGTTGAATACGAGGCTTTGATCAATGGCATGAAAATTGCAGCTGAATGGAGAGTGGATCAGTTAGATATCTTTGGTGACTCTCAACTTGTAATCAACCAGGTTAATGATGTGTACCAAACAAAGGATGAGAAACTAATTCCTTACAAGTGCATGGTTGATGACTTAAAGAAGTATTTTGCACACATCACCTTCCAACAAGTTCCACGAGCAGATAATAAAGTGGTTGATGCCATGGCCACCCTGGCCTCTCTGTTACAAATGCCTAAAAATGATCTCCGACATGAGTTCTTGGTGGAAGCGTCACACTACCCAGCCTATGACACCCTTGATTCTAAGATGATCTGTTCCATTATAGGACAAGAATCATCTAACTACCATCACATCTATTCCTACCTTCACAATCAAACCATTCTAAAAGGTCTGACCCAAAATGAGAAACGTTACCTAATTCATAATGCTTCACATTATGTCATTATTGCTGACAATCTGTATAGGAGAGGTCTTGACGGAACACTCCTTAGGTGTTTAGAACCTGAAGAGTCCAAATGCGCACTAATTGATGTTCATGAGGGCATTTGCAGATCTCATTCCAATGGCCTGACACTAGTTCGCAAACTCCTTCATGCTGGTTACTACTAGCCCAAAATGGAGCAAGAAGCTATCAAGTACACTAGGTCCTGCAAGCAGTGTCAGTTACACGGGAATCTCATCCACACTCCAGCTAGAGAGCTCATTCCTTCTACTACAACATGGCCATTTCAACAATGGGCCTTTGACTTGGTGGGACAGATCCACCCAACCTCCTCCAATGGACATAACTTCATTATCACAGCTATAGATTATTTCACAAAGTGGGTAGAGGCAATACCTATCATAGTTGCTGATGGCAAAACTATAGTACTTTTCATTACAAACTACATCATCTACAGATATGGTGTACCATCCTTAATCATTACTGACAATGGAAGACAATTCAAGAATAAAGACATCGAGGAACTGTGCAAGAAATTCAAAATCACACAACATTGGTCTTCCATTTATTACCCCCAGGGTAATGGCCAAGCTGAGGCATCCAATAACGTGATCCTCAAAATTCTTCATCGCATAGTCAGTAAGTCAAGGAGAGACTGGCATCTCTAGATCAACCCAGCCTTGTGGGCATATAGGAAAAACATCAGAACTCCAACAGGCATGACTCCCTTTGCTTTGGTGTATGGAGTGGATGTTGTGCTTCTAATAAAGGTTGAGATTCCTACCTTGAGAATCTCTCTGAAGGGCCTTATCACTAATGATGACAATTGGATACCTTGGCTTCAAGAGCTTGTATTACTAGATAAATGACGAAAAGTGGCATGTGATCATCTACAAGCATATCAACAAAGAATGGCTAGAAGTTACACTCGGAAGGTCAAGCCACGTGACTTCCAGCTAGGTGATCTCATCCTAAGAGAGAACCCTAAAAATCAACAATAGTGAGTGCAAAAAGGAAAGTTTGAACCAAATTGGCTCGGTCCCTACATCATCACTGCAGTATATGGATCTAGCGCCTATCAGCTTTCCACAACCGAAGGAGAAGTGCTTAAAGAACCTTTCAACACTCTCCCCCTAAAGTAGTTTTACAGTTGATCTTAGATCATTAAGCTCTTTGTATATATCTAAATGTCCTAAAAAAATCTAAAAATTAGAAAAAGTCCTAAAAAAATTGTTAGCCTGGTGAAAACCTAGCAATAGGCACCTTAGTAACACCAAAAAAAGTGAAATCTCAAAAATATAAAAAAAACAAAAAAAGAAAAATACAAAAAAAATTTGAAAAACAAGAAAAGTGCCATTGGTGAAAACTTAGAAACAGGCATCATGGTAGCAAAAAAATAGAAATGTTTGCCAAGAAGGTGAAAATCTGGTAAACAAGTGCCTCTTGTTCCCAATGCTCCATCTTGCAGCACATCTTCTGGCTCTCTGTACAATCATTTTCATGCTTTTGCTTTCCTATTTTTCCTGCTTTCTGCTCATGTATCCATAGATTGAGTCTTTTCACAGCCCGGGGGCATTCCCCCTTAGTGTCACTCTTTTTGAGATTCTCCTCATAGAATCTCCTTCGCGACAGTCACCAGTGGTCCTCACTGTGTTTGCCTATTGTTGCTAGTGTCACTCACGTTCAAGATTCTCCTCATAGAATCTTCTTCGCGATAGTCACCAGTGGTCCTCATTGTGTTTGCCTACTGTCACTAGTGTCACTATCATTCAAGATTCTCCTCATAGAATCTCCTTCATGACACTCACCAATGGTCCTCACTATGTCTGCCTACTATCACTAGTGTCACTCTTTTCAAGATTCTCCTCATAGAATCTATTTTGCAACAGTCACTAGTTGTTTCAACTGTGTCTGCCTACTGTTGCTTGAGTCACGTCTCCAAATTCTTTTATGGAAGACCTCTCTTGCGTAAATCACCAATCATCCTGGCTATGTCTGTCTACTATTGCTTAGTCCTCTTTAGGTTCTTCATCGTGAAGTTTTCTCTTTGACCTCAGTCACCAGTCATTTTGACTGTGTCTGCCTACTATTGTCACCCTACTAAAGAGATTTCTTTCAAACATGTTCTGGACATTGACACTTGACATCAATCCCAAAACATTGAACTCAAAAAAATGATATACTTGTTTAGATATGCTAAGCATTTTCTTTGTTTGCTTTGTTTTTCTTTATCATATCTCCTCGAGCAACTCGATGATGTCATCTTTGACTAGAGAAGTAATGACTAGGGGCATGATCTTTTTTCTTTGCTTTCTGTCCATGGTTTAGTTCCAACAAGTTGATACATTCCTATAAAAGGGGTGTCCACTATAAGAGCCTCCATCTCGTATTGGATGGCCATGTGTACCTCGACTCCTTTTATATGAATACGTCAATAATGTTGGTTCTTCTCCTTGTTTGTTGGAGTGAACTCTTCATGCTATAATAAATACTGATACTCGTCCTACTAAGTGAACATACGGGTCACTGGGAGTATATCTAGCACACTTTTGTCTTAGGTTACGAATGCAAGGGTCATTGCGGACAGAATAAATACTAAATACCTAGCATAAGATGGATCTCCCTTGTGTCTAGCATGTTTGTATGCAAATAGCATTCAGGTCATCCTAGCGTTTATGCTTTGATGCTTATGTTAACTTGCTACATTAAAAGGGACAAATGTTCTGGTCATTCTGGCTTCTTGTGCCTTGAATGCTTACATTTAATCCTGACAAACCAATAATGTATGTTATATTCATATTTCCATGATTGCAATGTCAGTGGGAATTGTATGACCTACGAGGTTTGTTCTATATCTGGTGATGATTAAATATCGAGGCTTCGTAACCTAACCTAGGGTTGCATTTAACATAGTCTTGCATTACATACTTTATTTGCATAAGCATGCAATTCGATGGTCATTATGTTCCTACCCTTTGTAATGAAGGATTGGGGGCATCTCCACATGTCAAGTTTCTTTATGGTTGCACAAGCATTTGGTTCATTGATTCACGCTCAATGGAATACCTATCACTGTCAAGAAACAAACATGCAACCCTACATGAGATGTCAGTCCATTTCCATGTGCATTGCATCCATATACTCATAAAATCTACTCAAACATGTATCTCATCATCATCATATTGATATCTCATGTACATCAAAGTAAAGCAAAATAGACAATGACATGTACACAGGAATACTCGGCTCAAGATCTCATATATATATATATATATATATATATATATATATATATATCAAAAGAATGGATCAGTACAAAAAAATGGGCACTACTCGAGTGCAATCGATCAAAAATGATATGTGGTGCTTGCACACTAGTCAATACATAGCCAGAGAGAAAAATCAAAGTTAGGCATAGAGCATCTAACTTTGTCTCGTACCCTTGCCTCCAGGAGGAGCAGGAGCAGCAGGTGGCGGAGGTGGCGGTGGCATCTCTGGTCTGGCAGGAGGTCGTACACCTCCAGACCCTTGCGCATACTGAGAAAAGTGTTGGACCTGTAGTGTCTCATCCAGTACTACACTCGTATATTTTGCATCATAGTAGGCAGACCGAGCTAACTAAAAGCGGATCTCAACCTGCGCTAGCTCTAATCTCTACTCGGCAGTCTCCGCACGCTCTCTCCATCAGTCTATCTCTCACTGTCTCTCCACCAACTATGCATCCCAGACTGTCGTGCTAAAATCTGTAGATCCCACAACTGCCAGGAGGCCTAACAAATTTTCT
Organism: Cupressus sempervirens; assembly: GCA_028749045.1. Classification (NCBI taxonomy): domain Eukaryota; kingdom Viridiplantae; phylum Streptophyta; class Pinopsida; order Cupressales; family Cupressaceae; genus Cupressus; species Cupressus sempervirens. Next base: position 808,121,180 of record CM053790.1, read on the forward strand.
CTTGATACCGTCGTATTTTGTCCTACACCCCACCTGCTAGCTGATTCGGCATATCCTCATCCAGCATCTCTAGTGCCTGTCATTATGGAGGCACCTCCTGCTATGGTGGCACTTGCTACTATGGAGCCTCATGTTGAGGGGCTTGCTCCTCTGTCCTCTATCTCTATCACTGACAGTGTCCTATCCCACTACCCCTAGCACCTGGGTTTGATCCTATCTAACGTGGGGGAATCTACATCTACTATACTTGGTGCCAGACTCGTGACTGCTGATGTGGCTAACCTGATGGTTGTGGCTATACCTGCTGCTGCTAGGGCACCTGCCTCTATGCCTTCCCTTCCATACCCACTGGATCTATAAATCATGGGAATGGATGGCCGATCAAAAATGCCTGATATGTAGGCATCATCCCTACATCTACTACTGCTGGCAGGTAGTCCCACTGAACTGCAACTAAGCTGCGAATATCTATCATGGATTGCCCTAGATCCATCTGTGTTGGCCATCCTCACTCAACATCCTTCTGCAACTTGGCATAGGCACAGTACTCAGTAGAAATGTCTTGTGGTCGACTATACTACCGCCACACTCATGAGATCACAAATCTCTCGATGACTAATGTGGTCTTGCCCACCAAAGGTCAAGAACTAAACATCCATGGTAACTCTCTGGGGGCATCATCCAAGTCCTCTATCTCTCGCCAGGGTTGCCATACAACGGACACCAGGTCATCAAGATGTATCCTCCACTACTCAGTCTTACCCAGGTGGACCTGGGTAATATGCCCTTGATATCTGCAAATATAGGGCTCCATGGGCTCTCTGGCATCTTCAAAAATTGGCCTGCATACGGGAAGATGCTCCCAGGCCCAAATCTACAACACATATACTCCAGCTACCATCATCTTCTTCTCATGGAAGATGACCTCGTGCATCTCATGGAAAAGATGGGCCAACATGCATTGACCCCACCCAAAGATCTCGAGTGCCTCCAACATCTTGCAAAGCATGGCTCCCCACCTGCACTCCAAACCATGTTGTCCTTTGTTGGGACATAAGAAATAGCTCAAAAATATAGCCAGCACAGATGCCAGCCTGTGTGTGGGTCAGTAAGTGTGCATCAACTCATCCCAGCTGATGGCCTTGCCCCTCGGGAGCTCTCTCCCAAACATAATAGACAGTGCCTCTATACTTGCTCTGGGCACCGTATCATAGATGACTCGAGCATCGTGAAAGGGGATCCTCAATATCCTCCATATGTCCTCTAGGGTGATCGTCATCTCACCCATCAACAAATGAAAAGTGTTCATCTCTGAATGTAAATGCTCAACCAAAGCTGTTAGTAAGCCGTGATTCACCATCACGGTTGGAATCTGGCACAGTGAAGACAAACCCAATTGTGCAATGTGTGCCCGATCAGCATCATCGAGACTCTGCAATAACTCCCCATATGGTGGGTAGTGTGATCTAAATGCAACATCACCAAAGACCTCCTGTGCACACAACAAAAAATGACAAACAAATGATCAGTATCAAGTCGACACGATATATCAAAATAAATTAAAATGCAATTTTTGAGCACAAAATTGAAAATTTTAAGCATGACAGTCACGAGATTTTGTGCAAAGTTCATGAAATCTCGTGCGAAACCATGAAATTTTGCATGAAGTTCTCCAAGTCTCGCACGAAGATCTCAAATCTCATGCGAAGAATCTTGCCATCGCGTGAGAAAAGATCTTCACGCATGAAAGACGAATCCCCTTCGTATGAAGAATTTTGTTCTTCGCATGAGAGATAAATGCCTCCCGCATGAAGATCCTCTCGCCACACACGAAGAAATAGCGCACCCTATTTCTTCGCGCGAAGAAAAAAGATCTTCGCGTGAAAGTCGATAGGTCTTGTGCAAAGACCGATGGGAACCCCTAAATACATGCTAATAAATGCATTAAATGACCTCCTAAAGTGTGAAAGTGAAAGTACAAAGAGGGGAAATTGATGACTCATCGGTGGTCTCTAATCTGTTGGCCAGCTGTGTTGTCTGGAGTGCTCAAAATGATGGTATCTCATGTTCACTGCCATATCTCTATCAGAGCTCAAAATCACTAGAAGACAAAAGAACAAATGATTTTGAAAATGACACCTTGGACCCTTATATAGTTGTTGACCATTTTTTTCAAAGTGCTCTGATTTGCGTGAAAATCACCCCCTTGGCTAATCAGACCATTTTGAATCCATTTTCGGGATTGAATTCGAAATCTGACACACCTAAATGCCTCAAAAATGCATTTTAAAATTTTGGAGACCGACGCAATCAAATGCTTATGCAGCTCAAATCTTTCTGATACTTTGTAATTCTTGGAATTCTTCAAATCTACATTCTTCATATTTGCAAAATTCATTTTGAAAATCTTCAACTCAAGTCAACTTTGCTTAATTCTAGTCAACTAATGGTCAAACTTGGTCTTCTGGACCTCAGAAGCACGCTAAACTGACTCTAAATCATCTTCTGATCATTTTGATCTCTTCCATATTCTACTGAATCTTGGATTTCTCTAATATCTCTTTATGATGCCTACATCATATTTTTGGTTTTTCATCTTTTGATTTCACTCTCGAGGGGGCAGGCTGATTACATCATTAAACTAAATGTAACTCAATCTCAATCTCATTGCTTGGGGCATCTGGTTCCCATCTTATGTCCTTATCACTTGGGGCATCTTATCACTCGGGGCATCTTGCTCCCTCTTATCTGGCATCTATGCCATCTATCTTATCTTTTCATCAAATTGATCGACCTTATAATAGCTCTTCTCAAAGTTCGATGGACATGTATTGGGATAGTCTAAACCCCGACTCTTGAGGATCAAGCCTTGTTCTAGGGATGATTCTATTACTCATAATTTGATCTTGCTATCTTTTATCACTTTCAGGTATCTAGGTGTTCTATCTAGATCCTTGAAGGTTAAGTTCCATTCCAGAGATAATCTTCTAGATGCTTTCACACTCAGGTATCTAGGTGTTCTATCTAGATCTTTGAAGGCTAAGCTTCGTTCTGGAGATAATCTTCTAAATGCTTTCACTCTCAGGTATCTAGGTGTTCTATCTGGATCCTTGAAGGTTAAGCTCCATTCTAGAGATAATCTTCTAAATGCTTTCAATCTCGAGTATCTAGGTGTTCTATCTGGATCCTTGAAGGTTAAGCTCCATTCTGGAGATAATCTTCTAAATGCTTTCAATATCGGGTATCTAGGTGTTCTATCTAGATCCTTAAAGGTCAAACCTCGTTCTAAAGAAACCTTTTAAATGCTTATCAATTTTAGGTATCTAGACATTCTATCTGGATCCTTAAAGATTACCCTCCATTTTGGAGATAGTCTTTTAAATGCTTATCAATTTTAGGTATCTAGGTATTCTACTTGGATTCCTTTGGATTAAGCTCTATTCTAGAGATAGTCCTTAAAAGCTTATCAATTGGTCTTCGTATCATCAACTTTGAAACCAATCTCATCTTTGCATCATGCTTTCTAATTTTCTTTGAATTGAACATGTTGTTCGCACATTCATTCAAAGAGGGCCAAAATGTAAGACCCCAAAATTGGCTTATTGCCATGATCACTAATTCTGGTCTATTTCTGATCAATCTTAAGACATATCCTAATAGGCAATTTTTTATTCTGCTACTCGCTATTTGACTTAATTGTCAGATGTAGAAAACCCTGATATGCATTAATCAGACTCTTTATTTAATTCCTATAGTATTGACTCATATTAGCCACATTAAACCTATTTGATTTCAATTTAATTTAATCTAAAGTATTCATACTTTATTAAATTAAATTATCTCTTAAGGCTAATGTACTATGGAATTAAATTTATTTAATTTAATAAATGTGCCTATTTTAATTAATTAAACAAAATTATTTAATTAAATGAAGAAACTTACTTCTAATTAACTAAACAAAGTTATTTAATTAAATGGGAAGTTATTCCTAATTAATTAAATGAAGTTATTTAATTAAATAAGAAAAGTGTCTCTAATTAATTAAATAGAATTATTTAATTAAATGAAAAAGGAAATTATGAGAGCATATCTCATTTTATAAAATTAAATATCTCACCAAAATCTCTCTTCAGTTCAAAAAAGGAAATTCCCAGTTCACTGCTGATCAAATTAGAAGTGACCCAGATCACTTGCTCTGACACTAAAGTCTATCTGAGTTGACTGACTCTTACACTCAGATCTGAGCCAGTTAACTCCCTTTAATTTGGGAATCTTCCTTTATGACTGAACTTAATCTTCAATCCTGACCATTGATTGAAATCAATCTCAATCGTCGATGGTTTCCAAGAAAATCTATTTAAGAGACCCTCATCTCTTCATTTTTAGAGGTTGAACGAGAATTTGCATCGAATTGTTGCTGGATTGTGCATTCATTTGAGCTCATTATTTTCATAAGATATTCATTTTCTATTTTAATCTCATTTAGCATAATATGCATACATTTTAGCATAGTTTTCTTTTACATGTTCTTAGATTAAATGTGCATACTCCATTCTAGATTAATCTGCATTCTCATATACATTAGTCGCATTTTCTTTTAAATCCTTCATTCATAGAGGGTCTGGTTGCTTAACACCTCAAATTTGAGGATATCTAATAAGCAAAATCCCTTTAGATAGAAGGCAACAGGTCACCTTGTCGGCTGATTTTCGGATGAACAATCCAATGTTCATTCCGGGATGAATCTGCAAATAAGGACCATGTTGAAGTGTGTGTTAGCATAGGCCACATTTTCACATATATAAATAGTACCTTTGGCCTTTCACAAATCCTTCATACATGACAAAGGATTGGAGATGAATGGATGATTTTGTGTCTCAAACAAATTATGCTACTAATCATACAAAAACAAAAAATTGAGAGAAAAGGGGGGGAAATGTTAAAGTTGAATTATTTAGAACTATTTAGGCAAAAAATATGTGGCTTATATTGGGTTGAGAGACATACCAGATTGATAAATAATTGTGGGTCTACATTCTACTCTAAAAAAGAGAGGGGGATGAAACAACTAGTAAAGAGATAAATTTGTGTCCTAGAGAAAATATGGATTTAGATTATGTGTTAAGATACCACAGACAAGAATTGCAAGGAAATCAGTGCAGATCTCAACTTGTAAAGCATATCATGGCTCCCAAATTTTCATTTTGCCATCCAAAAGTCCAAAAATAATCCTAAAAATCTATTTTGTGGTCCCAAAAATTATAATGGTTATGCACAAATTTATGATGATCCCAAATATCCATTTTTATTATGCAATAGTCTCTAAATATTACCCAACTCATCTAGTGAATGAGCCTGTAGTTCTGATTTGCGAGGATGTTTGTTACAATAATTATCCTACCTAGTGGGAGAATTTTTCATCCCTAAATCTTATGATCTTACACAAAGTGTGAAAGGAGTCTTGGTTCATGTTGGCTTCAGTTTGTTGAGTTTTCTAGCAGTTCAATAATGATATCCATTTGATCAAAAATCCAAAATCTAATTTGTATTAACACATCTCAGCATTTAAATATTCTTGAAAAATCAAAAATGTAAAATTTAAATACTCCAAAAATCCAAAAATAAAACACTCAAAACATTTGTATAAATTATTTATAAATGTATTTCAATGTTATGATCCATTGAGTTCATGTCAAGCTGATGTCTGTCTATAATTTTTGCTCCTTTGGGACAGGTTTGCGTACCTCGACCGATTTTATATGAAATCAATGGTGAGGCACTATATTGAATAGATTTTAATATTTTGTTGAGATCCTCGTAAATTTCAACAAATATAACAATACTATCCCAAAAGGCCTTGTGATCCAATTGCCACGTATCAAAAAAATTGTGTACTAGTAACTCTCAACAAAGATGTCAATAATGTCCCTATACACCTAGAGATTAAGAATCAGTGCTATTGTTTCTCAAAATATGCTTAGGGCTTGGGAAAATTTGGCACAATGTGGACAGTAGAAATAAGGTTGACTAAGCCCACTATCACCCCTTTCTCTTTTATTAATGTGAATCAAGATGGATTTTGAGACTTATTCATTTTGTAGAGGCCATGATTAACAAATATTATCCAACAAAGACACACAAGTACAAGATGTTGGCAATATTTTAAGAATGTCAATCATCTAGCTTCTTGATGCTTTTCACTCTAATTTCTTATTCAGTTCAAAACCTTGTTGAATGTGATGAAAAATGTATGAATTTGTTGTGCACATATTTTAATTTCTGCACATTTATCTTAGTTCTAAAAAATATTAAATATTCCAAAAATCACAAAAGAAATGCATATATCATCATAAAATTCAAAGAAATCTTGTGAATGATTTGTACTTGCATCTTTCAAAATTATTTTAATCCAATGATCTATTAGTTTCATATTAAGTTGGTTTCCATCTATAATTGTCATCCTTCAGGTCAGGTTTGGTGTACCTCGACCACTTTTATATGGACTTGATGGTGAGGTCCTCATTCAAAACATTGTAAATAAATGCACAGAATACACAAGATTCAAAAAAAATTCAAAATAAGGACTTTTCATTCATCATTGAGCCTCAATGAAACTACAATCACACACAAATTAGCATGAAATTTGTGGTCCTCCTCGAAAGGGTGGCATATTTGGATTCTCTACAAGGGGCATTCCCACCATCACCATCCCAAAGGATGAAGCTCTATGAATAGATCCTTGCTTCACCCATACAGCATCCATTGGTATCGAAAACTTACCATTGTGCAATTCAATATTCAACAAATGGGTAAATTAGCTATCCAAAAACTAAGTCCCGTATCGTTGATCCATAGGGACCACTTGATGATTTAGCCCCATGTAATATGCAACTTCCTTATCAACTTTGGTGGTCCTTTGCATTTTCATGCTTACATTCTCCATTAATTTGTTCATACTAGGTGTGGCAATTTCCCATTGGACCACATCACACTTAAGCTACATATGTTCCACTATCATCTTCTAGTGCTCTACATTGGCCTTAACTTCATTGATCCATTATTGATACTACTTCACCTTCGCATCACTCACCACCAACTACTCCTAAATCTTGATACACATTGTGTTAGTTTTTAACATCGTTTCCTTAAAAGATGCTAACTACACTTGTATCAGTCCCAACTCATTGTGCATGTTATCCAAACTCGCTTCCATCATCCTCAATTTGTCATGTAGTCTCTACGCCCATGCTCTCTTGGCTTGTGTCACGAAATTATTTCCTTTTATACATGACCTTTCCATCCGCAATACAGCTTCTAAAGCTGATACTCAGGCTGAGTTGTCATTTAACAAGACTTCTAGGTACCTTGCTTTTTCCTTTTCCCCATCCTCATGTGCCATGTCTGCCAAACCCAACAAAAATGTGACTTTGCATTATGGATTCTTAGTTCAAACTTTCTCTACTACAAGTTATTTTCAAATTTCTTCCACTTCATGCCCTAGTTGTGCCACACCGTCAAGCTTAGGCTCTTGCTCTAGTCAACCCAAAGATGCCCTCTCCTCACTCATTGACTAGGTATAGGCCTCCTGAGGATAATTAGATGGCTCACCATGCTCATCACCTCGCATCTATTATTATTGTTAGTCTCCCTCTGCACATTTTCTTATAGCCTCATAGCAGATCCCCACTCCTCTACACCCATTGATGGCTCTTGGTTGATTTATGTTGCCCCAAGTTGACTCTTCGTTGTTTGAGTCAACAACTCAACACCAAACTCCTCTTAAAGATTGAGTTGTACTATACTCCCTGAAAACATTAACAAGGCTAATAGGGAAGGTTCTTCCACCCTAACTTTTGAGCCCCCAAGATGCTCTTGCGCAACCTATGTTTGCCTAATCCCATTAGGATTGTGGTCGTGTTCCAGTACCTAGAGCTTAGGCTGACTAACCATCTCACCTAGCATATGATGAACATGTTTCCCCCTTTTCCCTCACCTCATCCATCCTCCTTCTAAAAAACCTTTCCCTTTATCTTCCCCACGTCCTCTAGCACCAGTCTTAAACTTCTCGCATCTTTCTTTGATAGATCTTATGAGCCGATCATTGACACTTAGCCATTTTATTTTGCCAATGATTCTTTCAGTGCCAGACTTAATACTTTCTCAAGACCAATGATTTGTAACCAATCCCCTCATCTCTTATTTATAGACACATTCTACACCAATGACTTTAAAGCATCCAATTACCTTGATAGTTTCTACTCGTTGTGTCACCCTATAATCTAGAATAGGCATTGTAGCTATAGTGGTATAAGATTAAAAAAATTCATATTAGTGACATTGCTTTGAGCCAAAATCCACACATTAAATCTTATTCTTTCACATAATGGTATTCAAATAACATTTTTTGACTCTACCTATAGCCTAGACCTGAACACATAACACAACCAACATACATGCCTTTATGGTACAGACTTACCACACAACTTTATATTTTGGTACATAAAAATTTTGTTATATGAATAGAACCACATTGATGTATGTATTACCAAACATGAAGTTATTATAGGATATGTTCCATTCCATAGTTATGCTTTTCTAGCAACTCGACGATATCTGAGAGTAGATATTGTTAGGATAAACCACGGACAGAAATAAAAAACTACATGCAAATATAACCAATAATAGAAAATAATAGAACACACAAAAATGAACACAAGGCACCAAGATTTAACGTGGTTCACCCAATCCCTGGGCTACATCCACCAAATAGCAAGTCCGATCTTATTACAATCCAGTGATTACAACCTGATTACAATTCGTAATCCCTTACAGCTCAATACCGCCGCAAGAACCAATTTCGCATCACAACATAATGAAAAATACCCAACCCTAAGCCTTTTTATACAAGTATTAAACTGCTTTAGGGTTATAACATGTCAACCATATGTCGGCTACCATGTCGGCCATGGCCCAAAAAAAAATTTCGCTATTTATGAAGTATGTACAGTACTTTCTTGATTAGTCACCACAATCTAACAATCTCCCACTTGGGGACTGATCAGGCTCCATATGAAGTATGTACAGTACTTTCCTGATTAGTCACCACAATCTAACAATCTCCCACTTGGGGATTGATCAGGCTCCACACTAAACAACAATTTGTAGGGCCCATTTGCCATTGCACCAAAAGCCATGACTAAGCCATGACTGTTAGTGAACATGGAATACCACATAATTAACCACCTGTGGGCAGGGGAGCGCATTGCATCACCCAATAATCTCCCCCTCGATGCACATACCAAGTGCTTACGCGGGTCAGGAAGGCACCGAGGATATTTGAACCCATGACCAAGCCAAAACTAGGCTCTGATACCAATTGTTAGGATAAACCACGAACAGAAATAAAAAACTACATGCAAATATAACCAATAATAGAAAATAATAGAACACACAGAAATGAACACAAGGCACCAAGATTTAACGTCGTTCACCCAATCCCTGGGCTATGTCCACCAAACAGCAAGTCCGATCTTATTACAATCCAGTGATTACAACCTGATTACAATCTGTAATCCCTTACAGCTCAATACCGCCGCAAGAACCAATTTCGCATCACAACATAATGAAAAATACCCAACCCTAAGCCTTTTTATACAAGTATTAAACCACTTTAGGGTTATAACATGTCGGCCATATGTCGGCCATAATATGTCGGCCACAGCCCAAAAAAAAATTTCAGGGCGATGCCCCGAACCCCACTATTTATGAAGTATGTACAGTACTTTCCTGATCAGTCATCACAATCTAACAGATTTGTTGGGATGAAAACATGACTACCTTTTGTTTTCCTGATTTTTTCCTTATTGCCTATATTTGATGTAAATTTGCAATATTATCTTTAATAGGTTGTGTCTATTAAATATATCTAGCTCACATGTATGGTTTTAATTATGATTATCTACTCTTACTGATAAAGTGTTCATATTACCATGGTTGAACCAATGGTGGTTGTACTTTACCATATATTTTTAGTGCCTAGAATCATGAAACTTGGAAAGCATCTTCTTTAAATGAAAAGTGAAAATTAGGTGTATCCATCCATTTGACAATTTGCATCATCCCTATTCTTAGTTTTGCCTCCTATTTGTAGCATTTCTCAATGGGTTGGGATAAAATTTGGCATTTAGCATTCTCTCACAAGAGACAAACATGAGGCTTTTTAGAAAGGATTTCACACTATTAAAAATGCAAAAACAATAAAATATTGAAATAATAATGAGCTTTATCAAGTATTGTGGACTTTTGTATCAATCATATTGCATTTTCATCACATCATATCATAGTATTTGAATCTCAAATTATATGTCTCCTATTGCATGACATCGTTTAGGTAGTATTTGAATCTCAAATTTTTGTGACCATGGCATTATTGATCATTAGATACATTGTGATTCATTTCATTATATCATTAGGTTGCATTTTATCTCACTACATATTAGTTTCACATTACATGCATACACTTACACTCGCATTAATTTTATTCTCATTCATTCTTCTTTTATCAATTATCATACCACTTTCTTTAGGTTCATTTTAGTTTCATCTTATTAGACATCCCATCATTTTCCTATTGGAATTATAATAGGAAAGGTAAACTCTGAGAGCGAGGAGGTGAATCAGTGCTTCAAATTTTTACCCATAAAAATATTCACCATACATCCATCTCATAATTCAACAAGCAAATTGAAATAAGACATAAAGCATATACATCTAAAGTATGTTAAACAAATAAGCATTCATACATGTATGACACAAGATATGATTACCCAGAAACCCTTTAATGAGAAGGTAAAACTAGGGTGGGGATGCACCCACAAATCTTCACTACTATAGTAATAAAGTGTATCCAATTAAGGTTACAATGTTTGATCATGAAACATGATCTATCCTATGAAAGGTCTACCCTGTTAAAAGATTAGAAAGACTATTAGGTCTTACCCTCTTAATGGATTTCAACACCCTATTAGAAGCGTTCTTGATTAAAGGACTTCAACTCACAATTAAGTAAGCACCTTGTTAGAGGATTTCAATACAGACTATTAGGACTACTCTATTAAGAGATTTAACTAATTCACCTGTTAGAACATCTCAGCAAAGATCCTATGATTAGCACTTTGTTGCTTGATGTTAGATCACCTCTATGCTGATGTATACATGATCCTTTCTAATTAGATGTCTCTTTGTTGTCCACTATTTCCTTTCCTCTATTCTCCTTTAACTAATTTTGCAATGAAACTCAAATCATAATACATTGGTCACCATGAATGTCCTATTTCTACATGCAAACTCTCCTTCTCTTCTCTTTTCTCTCCTTATAACATTTAGGGTTTTTCCTCTTTAAGAAGACCTAGGTGACTTTGGATTAGGTATGAATCAATGGCTGTCATTCACCCATATTGTCACTTAAACCTTCCTTTTTTATAATTGGATGGATGCAATACATAGGGATTCACACTTAAGATTTTTCCTTATCAACAAAAGATCATAAATTAATCCTTAAGTCATCTTAGAAACAATTTACATAGTAGTTTGTGCCAATATAAACAACTATGTCAAAACTTTGTTACTCGACATCTAAAGTCCCTGGTGCTTGACACTAACTATGACTTCAATGTTGTCACTTAGCATCTAAATGACTTAGCATGTACTACTTACTTGGTACTTAAATCACTTAGCACATACTGTCTGCTTGGCACTTGAGTGACTCGGCACATGAGTGACTTAGCACTCACAATTTACTCGGCATGCTCTAACTTATATGTTGTGCTCAGTATATGTTACTTGTTTGACATGAACTAAGTAAATGACTTAAGTGTATAGACACTCACTTGTCAAAACCAATTTGAGATTAACAATCTCCCCCTTTCACATGAGTGTCAAAAACGCTTGGTCATACATTAATGATCTTATCCTTATGAGCATAACATAGATATATGTTTTGCTTCTGTACAAAATTTCAAAATATCAAAATTTTGCAACACATGATTTATCAGTCATACTTCAAAATTTTATAACTCCCTCTAAGTTGTTTGCTTAGTTTTTTTTTGTACTTTGTATCAAAATCTTTCTCCTACTAAGTAGATTTGCATAAACTGATACTCTTTCTCTATTTTTGTCTAAGTTGATATTGTTCATTTTGTTACTCTATTCACTTACTCCCCCTTGGATTTTTTTCCCTCTTTGCTCTTCTTGCTCCCCCATTACTCTTACTCCCCCTTTTTGACACTTATGTCAATGGGTTATACACCAATAGTGTATTTGTCCAAAAAAGATTTATGGTCCTCAAGTATAATCTTTAGACCTACATCCCAATTATCACAAGCTACCTCAAAAGACTTGATTTGGATGGCCATCTTGATAGAAAGGTGGACTAAGCCTTCCATTGTAGAAAGATGAGGATCTTTCTGCTTAAGAGTTTCAACATAGCCTAGTTCCTTATGCAATATCTCCATGTGTGGAGTTAATATTGACTAGATGTTGATTAGTTTAGCTCTGATGGTGGCTTCATCCACTTGTAATGATGCTAACTGACTCTAGGATTGCAAGAGGTATCTAAAGTTTTTCTCACTTTCAGTTAGAGACATGGGCAAAGTAGCACCAAATGACTTCATATCGCTCTCCAAACTTAGGATGTGATTCCTTACCTTGTGACAAGAGTGGGATTACAAAATTTGGTGTACAAAGAGAAAATGTTCTCTAGTACCTTCTTCACATTCTGCATCTTGGTTGCTAGCTCAACCTATGTTAGTGAAATAGCACTTGATATCCTCTCATTTACCTTATTTTGAAACTTCCTTTTAGACCATTCAAGTATTTTTACATTTTTATCCAAGTCTATGTCAGTAACCCTTTCCACTATGTTGGTTAATTGTTCAATGATGGACTTGTTTTCATCAAGAGTTGGCAAACTAAATGCATCTAGGAAAGTCTCTTTAATGTCAATCAAAGCTTGCTTCTACCTATGCTCCCTTCTGAGTAGTTCTTGATTTTTCTTCTTTCCTAGGGCTTCTTGTAATATACTCATTTGCTTAATCATGATTTTTGCATAATCAAATTTAGGCAATACAATCTCATCATCTAGGCTAACAACACCATATGTAGCTACCTCTTCTACCTTAGATGAGATAGGATTGAACCTTGAAAATTGCAATGGTGTAGCATCTATGTCTAGCCTCTGAAGAGCTTGACTAGGAGGAGTAGCAAATTCTGGTAATGTCACCAGTGCTTAAATTTCCAGTTGCTCCTCTAGCTTGGATGTCATTCTTAAATCTTTAGTCTTGTCCTTTTTCTTCCTCTATAGTTCTAGTTGCACCTTAATCTTGTGTTGGAGGTGTTATGAATCTACCTAACCTATTTGGCCTTAAATGCCCTCATTCTCTAGTGTCTCTACCTTGTCTTCTCCAAAGTTATCCCATCCTTATCTTTTTCAGGTTCTTGCACATTCATTGAGACTGGAGTGTCTTGCATAAGTGTACTAACAGTGAAACTTGTTGTCTCCTTCATTTGATATTCCACTATAGGTTGTGAAGTTTGTACACTTGTGACTTGAGGAGTGACTAAAGGTATGTCTAGTGTTTGCACTACCTCCCCTGTAATTATTGTATCTATTTTCTAAATTTCATCTACACTCACCAATATAGGTTTGTCACTAGTTTGGCCTGGAGAGTGGTCTTAAAAAGTATCCTTTTCAAATCATCTTGTGTGAGGGGATTGATGTTCTAAGAAATAGTCTCAGAAACATCCTTAACTTTGACAATATCAATATTTGCACTTGTCTCCTATGGAGGGCTGGGACTTGGAACTTGTGTATCTTGTATAATCTCTACTATCCACTTCTCTTCTTTAGCTAGTACCTAGGTGTTAATGTTCATATCTGTATCTCCCTCAACTATGTCTTGCTTAGTGTCATCTTCTTCATCCTCACCTACCTCAATAGGTGTCTTCTTAGCTTCCCTAGATGTTGACAATCCATATGTTATTTTCTAGATTTGCTTGGACTTATGTACAACATCCTCTATGTTGTTTTGTAGTATGTTGAATGCCCTATATTTTAGCACAAATCTTATAGCATACTTCTTAATGGCTTTAGACATATTAGCCTTACTAAGTTATGGCATAACTTGAGCAAGAGTTGTCTCCCTAATTTGTTTTTCAATGTCTAAACAATAATGCCACTTTTTCTCAACTCTATCATACAAACTTTTGGGTATGGAGTTGGCAAGTTCTAGAGGAGTCTTTTTGAATATTATCATCATGGAATATATTGCCTCTTCAACTTGGTTCATTTCAATCTTCCCAAGATTGTCAAACTCAATATGATAGAAACCTAATAAATCAGCATTGTTCCTAATATTCTCACATAGATTGTATAAATCTAAAGAGGGACTATGACTTACAATTTGAAATTGGTTTTTTTCATCTAATTTAGTCATCTCTTCATCAAGTTCAGCTTGAGCAACATACTCCCTTCTTGGTCTCTTTTGAGCTTTAGCTATCTTCTCCTTAGACTTGGCTACTTCTTTATCCTTTTGTGCAGTGACTCTAGTGCTAGCCCTTGTGGTAAGTGTTGTAGGCTTTGGCTGATTAGATTTAGAAACCTTCTTTTCTTTGTTCACTACTTGTGTCTTTGCTTCTCTCTTTTTCTCAGTAGTTGTTGGTGCTTCACTAGCTTCTTCTTCCTTGGTACCTTCTACAATTTCTACTTCCTCTTCTTGTTGATCTTCTCCTTGACCTTGTGTTAATGCTAATGGTGCTTGAGCATGTGCTTCCTCTTCTTCTTCTTCTTCCTCTTCTTCTTCCTCGGCTCCTTCTCCAAATCTTTCTTTTAGTTTCTTAACCGGTTTGTTCTTCTTCCTAATCACTAAAGTAGTATTCAATTCCACTGTAATCTTTGATTTGGCCAAGTCATATTTTCCAAATGTTGTAGCTTCTTTATCCACTTCTTCTACAAGTAATTTTGTGATTGCTACAGAGGCCTCATCAACATGTATTTCATATCCTAATGGCCCTAGCCATCTCACTCTAGGAATTTTTTCTTGAACATATGTGAAATCAGTGTCAACTAGGAAGCAAACATCATCAAAATGTTTCTCCACTAGTGAGACTAGTATCCTTAGTCTTTTCTTCATTGATTGTTTGAAATTTTCAAAATAAATTTTCATGACATGTTCAAAGTTATCACCTAGTTTCTTAATAAATTCACCTATTTGAATTGCAATAGGTCTATTTACTTTCCATGCAACTTTACCAAATGTGGGAAATGTATTGTATTCTACACATAAAAGAAAATGCATACAGGAATAGATCCAAATTTACATTGTGCACTTTTGGTCTTTCTTATAGCTCCCAAATTTTCAATCAATTGTTGCAATTGCAACTCAGCAAGATCATGATCCTTCTTCATTATTTTGTAACCTATGTCAACTGCAATGCAAGGTACACTATTTAATATGTTGGATTGATAGAACTTGTGTGCTATAACCCTCACTACAAAAGCTATTAGGGGATCTATTATTGTATCAATTGTCATCCCTCTTTTATTCCACACAACCCCTGTGTTTCTTTCAATTGTTTCCTTAGCTTCACTTCTCATTATCTTGGGCCAAGCTAGGGTCGGCTGCCATGTGACTCTATGTACAATCTTCTTAGTGATTTTCACTAGTCCATTCTCTACCCATATAGAGTTGTCATGAATTCTACTCAAAACAATTTTTATCCACTCTGTCTTGAATACGTTGGGGAAATCTAGGGCACAAATTAACCCTTTCTTCTCAAAAATTTTTAATTCCTCCTTCAACACTCCATTCTCACATAGTTTACCATGTATCTCCTTGATTTCCATATCACCTCTACTTCCAATTTTGCATGTATAATAGTTTCTTACATCTTGTATCATCAAAACTTGCAGTGGTATCATGGATAACGCACTGGAGGGATCCTATTTGTAAGCTATATTTAGGATGGCCCTAAAAGTAGGTTGTTTTATTTCATTACTTATCGATTGCACATTTAAAACCTATTTTCCCTCTACAACCTTGGCTATTGAAGAACTAGATGGCATTACATGAAAATAGGGTTTGTGAAATTTAAAATTGTGTAGCTTAGCACACAATAAATACCTTGTGAATCTAGCTAGAATGGTGTCGAATAGCCTTTTAAATCTCTTGCAAACATTTAGATCAATTTCTCCAGATTTCCTTTAGCTCTTTGTGCTCTACTTCAAATTTTAATGATTTCAAATGAAAAGAAATCAATCAAATAACCCTTAAAAAATTGCATTTGATGCTAAGTGCTTACACAGCTATAAGCTTGGCTTCAATTGAATTTACTGGCTCACTCGGTATCCATGTGTTTTTCCATATGCTTGGTAACCACTATGAGCTAGGCCTTCGCTAACAATTTTGCTAGCTTGACATCCACTAAAATTTCACTCAGCAACCATATGAAACTTCTCATGTTCGACAATAACATGAAAATTGACAAATTTTAAAGATTTATTCTTGATTCCTATCAACATGCATATGTAATCTTTTCAAAACTAAATCCTTGGAATAGATGTATAGTATTTCCTTTTAAGTATTAGTCTCACATACCTCTTAATTTGTTAATTTTAGGAGGTGTGATCACCTGAACCATTGGGTGAAGTGATCTCATCTGCACTTGATGTGTTGCAATCTTCCTTTCTCCTCCATGTTTTGTTCATCTTATCTCTGACATTCTCAATATCTATCTTTCCTTTTCCTTTGTTGAACTCACAACTTGGTGCCTTTGACCTTGTTGGACAATTTTTGCTTATGTGACCAATCTTAAAATAACTAAAACATGTGGTTTGACTCAACCACCTCTTGTAATCACTTCTGAAATGTGTTCTAATACAATTCTTAGAAACGTGTCCATACTGTTGACAGTAGTGACAACTATATCTTGTGTTATAATCCCAATTATAAGAGTTGTCATTATTCTTTACCTTTATTTTCTTATTTGATGACCACTTGGGTTTAGAACTACATTCAAAAGCTCTATGTCCATACTTCTAATAGTTTAGAAGTATCCTTCTGTAAGAATTTGCCTAAGGGCAAAATTCACCCAGGAACTAAGAACTCAAACACAAGCACACAGTAGACTAAAAATGGATATGATCAATTAATCAGAGTATGTCTGAATACATTGCTCTATTCAGAATGTGATGTTGAACACACTAGGAGTGCCTATATATAAAGGCCTCTCAGGAAGCACCTAGAATGTCTATAGAAACAACCAGAAGATAAGACAACTAAGCACCTTATCCAACATTCTAGATGAATAGATAAGAATGAAAAAGTGTCATATGTGTGTAGAAGATTCCTATGTTGTAGACAACATGTCCTTAAAAGAGGTGTGGACCCCTATGATGTCATCAAGACAACTCAGAAGAGTGCACAAACTCCTAAGTGTCTCACAAATAAAATAATGCAAAATAATTAAATAATGCATTAACCTATGTAAACTTAAGTAAGTGTAATAAGTAAATACTTATTTACACCAACACCCCCCCTTAAGTGCAACTTAGGGAATGCCCTTAAGCTTACGAACTAGGATGAAGATGCATAATGGATCTCAGCTACTAGGCCATGTTAGGTACCCATGTACATAATGAAGATGCAATCTCTCATAAAGCGGGGAAAGAGGGAAAACCTCATGGGAAAAATCCTCCCCCAAAAAGAGAGATAAAGAAGGATGCATTGATGGATGGAGTAATCAAGACCCCCCGCATTATGACATACATCCAGTATATACATAAGAGAATGGAGAAGGACAAAACCTCCTATGAAGAAAAAGTCCCCCCCAAAAAAGAGAAGAGGGAGACAAGGTAGTCCCCCCCCTTAAAAGTAGTGTGTTGATCAGTGAGAAATGCTCCTATGTAGAAGCTTATCCATGACCTTTGAATTATGTTTCTCCCCTTTGGAAGAAACAATGGCAAGGGTACCTATGAGATGCATCCCCTAGATGGAGAAGGAATCTCTATGATGATCGGTGTCTCTAAAGCTTGTTCAAAAGTCCCTATGTCGATACTGATGATGGCTTCCTCCAAAACTGTTGAAGAGAAGAGCAGATCAAACAAGGAAGGAGGTAGAACCTATCTCAAGAAACCAACAGTCTTCTCAATAGATGAAGAGACCTCCTATAGATGTTGTAAAGAAGAATCCACAATTACGCCAACCTGTGAAGATTGATCATGTAGAGAATGGACAATAATTGTAGAAGAATCATCCTCAGCAAAGAGAAGCGAGAAATCATCATAAAAGTCTCCCATGTCTACTGTGTGTGACTCCAAGAACAGAACTAAAATGTTTGGCAAGAAATCATCACCTGGAAGACCATGTGTACCCTGTAGTGCTAAAGTACATGAATCTGTCACTATGGCAAAGGATGGAATATCCACCTCAAAAAGAAGACGAATGTCATCAATAATGTCTCCCACATCTTTAATGTGAGACTTCATGAACAACTGGGCAATGTCTGAAAGGAAGGCTTCGCATGAAGGTAGAGTAGGAAGACATAAAGTATCCTACTGCACTGATTTTGAAGCATCTGTGGCTGAAATAGGATCAGTAGGAGCAACAGGAGCTGGAGGTGTGATCTCATTTGAGGTTGAAGAAACCATAGCTAGAGTGACTAGATGTAGAAAGTCCACTGGAGATGGAGGATCACATGGATCTCCATATGCTTCCCAAATAGACCACCAAATATCACAAGGAAAATGTGCCAATCTAAGAGGACCAAAAGATTCCCTACTCATACGTTTACATAGAAATTGATTAAGCTTGATAATATACGTCCAATCAAAATGTGGTGGCATTGAATAGAGATAAGGAAGCAATCCTGGATGTTCTCTTAGATGGTCAATTATCAAAGTCCTACATTTGTAATAGTTCCTCCTTGTCAATTGTGGTCTAATACCAAACTAACAAATCTAACAAGACTCCATGAGATCAATCAATGAACCCCTAAAGAATCAAAGAACCCCCCCTAAAAAAATGTTGTTGGCACTTGAAAGCCACTTGCCAATTTATGGCCTATTTCTAAAAGTAGCATTTCTGTCTACAAAACCTATAATGTGATTGCAGATTTGGAAAGTAGATTAAAAAATATGCACTTTCAAAAAAAATTGAACCTGATTTGGAGTCCAGATGAGCTCGTACCAAGCATTTTGAGTTGCAAAAAAATTCAAAAATAGAGATCTCAAACCACCTGCAGTAATGTGTAGATCACAAAATCCTACCCCAAAACAAAAAAAATTGCTCGCAAAAAGGAGTCCATATGAGGAAGATATCATTGTTTGAAAATCATTGCTACTGTTATTTTTTCTAAATCACCACCACACCTCCAAAAAATAAATGGCTCTAGATTTTGCCTCAGATGTTCGATTTGGATGAAACAAAATCTGATTTGGGTGTTTTTGGACCTTCTAAATGTGATGCAAATATCAGATTTGCACCAACAAGCTTCAATCTTCACCTGCAAAAAATCTCTCCTATGGCCCTATGGCCAAAAAAAATTTGGAAAATAATGCAGATCCAAAAAAATAGCAGAGATGCAGATGAAAAAAATGTAGATCTGAGAATTAAATATACAGATCTGAAATGATCATACCAATTTTGCAAATCAGTCCTTCGAGTGCCAGTTTGCAAAAAAAATTTGCCTTTGTGGCCGATTTTCACCAACTAGCATTCTAGATGCAATGGCGAGGTTAGATCTGGTGTTGGACACTTCCAATTTCTGCAGCACTCCAGATTCAGTCTGAGGTGATGAAGCAAGCAAGGTCTCAAATGGTTATGTGATGAGAAAATCTCCAAGTTGCTTTGATACCATGTAAGAATTTGCCTAAGGGAAAAATTCACCCAAGAACTAAGAACTCAAATACAAGCACATAGTAGACCAAAAATGGATATGATCAATTAATCAGAGTATGTCCGAATACATTGCTCTATTCAGAATGTGATGCTCAACACACTAGGAGTGCCTATATATAAAGGCCTCTCAGGAAGCACCTAGAATGTCTCTAGAAACAACCAGAAGATAAGACAACTAAGCACCTTATCCAACATTCTAGATGAATGGATAAGAATGAAAAAGTGTCATATGTGTGTAGAAGATTCCTATGTTGTAGACAACATGTGCTTAAAAGAGGTGTGGACCCCTATGATGTCATCTGTTGGTGTTTGAAAACGTTACCCGATTTTCAATTACCCTGATGAGAACAAAACACATCTAGGGGCAGCTAACTCCCATTATCAACATGCCCATTCAGACACCAAGCCAATTATAAGGCATGACCCTTCTTCTTCTTTAGGCTCTGCAAAACCTAGGCGGGTAGACCTATAGATTCTTTATATGGTACCAGTTATCAAAGCATACACGGAATCTAATATGAAGAAGATTAAAACCCTTATTTCTCCTAATAACTCATGAAATAATCATCAATCTACAATAGCTAAATGAAAATCTAGGAATTTCATAAGTTGAGTGAGGGCATTCTATTATAGCTCTTCAACATGAAAGGGGAAAAGCGTTCGATTATTGATGTTATTTTCAACAAATCCTCAAACATGCAGCAATATAACAAGTGATCTTATAACTGATCAGTGCCTGATCCATTAGGAAAATCCATGAATTCAAAACATACATCTGTGACATTAGGACATTTTGTATACCTAGACATCAAATCTATCTAATCACCTTGTGATTCAGACATCAATGTTCATTCAGATCTCATTCTTACAACATATCCTTCTCAAGTAACCAGCAACCTTGTTAAACATATCAAGCATTTACTTGGCCCTTTGGTCCAACAGCAAAATACATCAAACATACAACCTAAAAGGGATGCAAATGGGTCTCATATCTTTGTTCCAAAACCACATAAGACTTACAAATTGCTGAGACAGGAGACAAGAAACGGAATGAAGCTAGTGAAACTATTGCTCATATGTATTCACTTTCTTTGAAAATATACATTTAGGTGCATGAAATCAAAATATGAAACAACCTAACATTTCAAAACTATCTGTATTATCTTTACACTTTTTGTTCACATGAGAGAAATTTGCTGAAGGAAAATGGTGTCACAGTCATGGGAATGCAACCAAAACTAGATCCAAGACCTTGGTATCATAGTAATGTGAAACTTTTTCCCCAAAAGACTGGAACCTATTGGTTTCTCAGTCACAAAAACTAGAACCTCTCAAAAGAATGAAAGATAGAAAGATATAGCAAAGGAAAGAAATCTCAGATTTGATCTTCAAGTGACAAGTGTCCATTTGAAATGCAATCCTCTGTAACTGAATAACTTCTTCCTTCCATCTCCCATTCTGATCTAATCTTGTTTCATCATTACACTCTAACTAATTGGAAAATATCTCTGTTCAAATGATGAAAGTCTTTTGATTCACTAAAATATCTAATTTGCCTTGATGAAATACTGATGAAATTGAGATTCGACTAATTTGAAAATGGTTAAAATTGCCTCAAACCTCATTTTTACTACCTTTTAACTGTATTCAGGTCATTTCCATGCTAGAAATCAAATCTAAACTTCCATACCTGAATATTGTTGCAATTTAGGTACCTGAGAAAAATCCTCATGTAGCTCAAACAGATTTCTACCTGTGCAAAAACTGACCTCATATTTGGAAAATTTAGATCTTCCCAGTTCCGGCAATATATTGGAGTGCATATCTAGCCTCCTGAAAATGCCCAAAAAGTCGATTTGAAAAAAGCTCCTCTACTAGAAAACCATGGTCTACACATCTTTGTTTTTAAATTTCAAAATTTAAAATATCTAATGTTTGAACATTAGAATGGATCCCTTTGAATTTAAAATCAAATCTGAATGTGCACTCATAACAAAAATAATAATAAAAGTATTATTATTTTTTATCTTTTAATATTGCCATTACCCTATACTTCGGGTCAACCCATGTTTGACCGAGCTTTTTTGCCATGTGGCAGCCTCTGATTGGCCAACCACTGCTCCTCAAATGCCACATCATCATTGGGCGAACCCGTGCCACATGGCAAAACTCTGCATTCTCGCATTTTTAAATGACCGCGCAACTTCTTTTTGCAAAAATGCGGAATGCATCGAATCTGCCATGTGGCAGCATCCTGTGCCTCTGTCTGCAACTGATTATCTGCGCCATGTCACTACGTGCATGGGACCCAATTTCCACATGTCATTAGCCCACTTTCCTGCATTTTTTTAATCGGGCTCAACTTCATATTGCGGGAAAGCGAGCACCGCCTGATCTGGACACGTGGTCGCTCCTGGTGCGATCTTCACTTTGTGCGCCATGTAATCTTTATTGCATTTTCATTTAAAATTTTACCTTATTTGCCTCCATCTGACATCATCTACGGCTGGCTGGAATCCGGGTCAAGTCCCACTTCATCGCTCACGACCTCCACAGAAGGTGCTTGCTTCAATTCATATTACATCATGTCAAGAGTTGTATTAAAACATGTATAACTCCCATTTTCTCGTTAATGTGGGATAATGGTTTTAATACCACTCTTTCCCCTGTGCTTTGACTGCGGAATGCTTCCTTTTTGCGTTTTGAATGCTCTGAGTTTTTTGCTCATTTTCATGCCTGCGGCTTTCATAGGCATGCTTCTCCTTTAGACAATCGTTTTTCCTTACATGCGATGCAAATTTGAAGCCTTTGTTTGATTGGTCTGTAGCTTTCAAACTTCCCCGTCAATAGCATCTTCCCCTTTCCATGGTCATTCTTTGCTAGTGTTGCCCCTATCTATTTGGAGCTCCTCACCAACGTGGGTGCTCATTCTTGCTTGTGATGCATTTTTTATGCTTGCGTGGGAGGTTCTTAAGCTGTGCGGACTTCTTTGTTAACACTGGCATGTTCCTCCATTACTGGCTATTCCACACTGTCTTCAGAAGCTTCTTCTTGGTCCTCATGCGTGGGCATCCTCCAACAAGGCGTGGAGTCTTCCTCTGAAAATGTGGATGGCCTCTTTTGTGTTGCCGCATTCAATTCATGTTGACTGTCAAACTCCTTTCTACATGGTGTGGATTCCTTTTTAACATGCTGATGCATTCTTTAATGTGTAAAATCCACTTCAAACTTGCATAGAAGTCTCCTGAATGTTGTTGACTGCCCTCTTTATCTTATTAATGCAGGTTTCTTTTCAAAATTACAAGCTCTCCTTTGTTGGCATCTTCTTGGTGCATGAGTTCTCTTTTCTTTATCCCTAGCTACGAGTTCTTTGAAATGAATTGTAGCCTTCTGCTACCACCAACATGATTTCTTCAATACGTTAATTGACAATAAGAGACAAAGAACAAAAATCTGATTTCCCCACACAAAGACAAAGGTATACTTAGGTGGCAGCCATCACTGCTATCCATGCCAGGTAGCTCCATTTGATGTGCCTTAGCAACTTTATGTTGAGTTTTCATCTCTTCACAATGCTCAAGTCTTGCAAGATGTGCAATCTGCCTTAGGTTGACTAATCATAAGGAAGATTATTTGCATAATCAATAGAAATGTGACAATGGATCTTCTGGAGCAGTCAGTCAAACCCCAAAGTGGGTTTGACTAAAAAAAATTCGTTTCCAGAACACTGATACTCATAACTGATCCATTGATAATCTCAAAGTGATTTTAATCAAGTTCGATCATAGATTGATCATTAAAAACTCAATTTGTCACTTTCTGCTAACTGTCACTTTGGTACCAGGAGGGCAACTGACTGGCCTTAAAGATTGACCCGAACCTCTAACCAAGCCCTGAAAACTGGCACACTGATTCTTCGCTCCACATTCTTGCACCTTGTTGAATCTCGTCTCATGATGAATTCGAGGTCAAAAGATATTCATTTTCAAAGTTGACCTCTCAGAATCACCTACAGATAAACAAGTCAAAAAACACTAAACTGGATTCAGAATCGACTTCAAAAACTAGGTAAACTAACACTTGGAAGGACGAAAACTGGGGCATTAGTTCTCTGTCATGAGGAAAATTTACTTCAATGATTTGGGCTCATAACGAATCACAGGGCGCAAATGGAAATCAGTTAAAGTGGGCTACTCAGAATTTTGCAAACTGGACATGCTGACAGAAAGCATTTTTTACGAATGGAATTGACCTAGAAAAGTGTGCAGACAAATTTGTTAAAGCTTGAAAATTGGCACACTTATAGTATTTTCAGTATACAACATAGGGGTAAAATTCATTCAATCTCACCAATCACGGATTAGGAGTTATAACGCCACGAACAGGGGTACTGACAAAATCTGCAAATGCTGACACCAGTAAAAAGTTACAAATTGCAATTGGAATCGCATTTGAAAACTGATCAAATGGATTCGTCATGATATGAAACTTGAAACATAACAACTCTCTAACACCTCAAATGTAATACAATAGGAATTTCAACATTTGGATCAACTAGTCAAAAGTTATAGCACGTCAAACAGGGCTTCCCAGAATTATGAACATTTTGCAAATGTGTGAAAACAGTAACTGACCAACTTTGAGGGATTCAAAACCTAGTCAAACGAACTCGAAAAAACTTGAAATCAAAAAAATAAGTTCTCAGGTATGGATATTAGATATTCCCAAAGTGGCAAGTCACAAAACATTTCTGGATGTGAGATATTTAGGTTCAAACATGGCCTTTTGTTGTTGTTTGACACTTAGGGTAAAATGCAAATTTGAAATGCACTCAAAACAAGACTTCGCCAAACAGCTCAGAATGATGATTTATCATCATGGAACGCTTAGGCAGGCTGAATGGAAGGTGTTAGAAACATTGAACACCTTTTAGGCCTCACACTGATAGTCGGGTACAATCTCATCAAAAAGCTTTCATAGGGCTTAATTTCTCAATAGTGCTCAAAATCAGGGCTGCAATTTTGAGCGCCAACATCATCCAGACAACTCACAAGAGTGCACAAACTCGTAACTGTCTCACAAATAAA
Source organism: Cupressus sempervirens (assembly GCA_028749045.1). Classification (NCBI taxonomy): domain Eukaryota; kingdom Viridiplantae; phylum Streptophyta; class Pinopsida; order Cupressales; family Cupressaceae; genus Cupressus; species Cupressus sempervirens. The sequence goes on from CM053790.1 coordinate 808,146,219, forward strand.
ATAATGAAAGATAATTAAATAATGCATTAACCTATTTAAACTTAAGTGTAATAAGTAAATACTTATTTACACCAATACCTTCAAATCTTTGAGTATGCATGGTCTTGGTTATGCATTCATGTGCTTGATGACCTTATTTGTTACACTTGTGTTAGTGATCCATGTTCTTTTTCTTAGCATTCAAATTTATAGTCTTGCTCCTACAAACATTAGTAGTATGACCTATTTTACCACAATTATGACAAGTAGGTTTGGAGTTCTTACCTTTGTTACTTCTTTCTTCACCACTTTTGGATGATTCTCCTTCTTCAGTACTAGTGTATCCCAATCCAGAAGTATCATTGTGAGATCTAGAGGATTTCATCAATTGTTCAAAGTACTTGATGGCTTCACTAGGTTTATTGAAACTTTTAGCAAACTCATTTTCCCTTTTTAGATCATTGCTCAACTGTTCATTTTGCAACTTCAATGTTGTGACCTGAATATCTTTACTATTTATTTCATGATTAGCAATCACGACTTGATTCATTGTTTCCAATTGCATGTGAGCGATCCTATTTATCTCTGATGATTTCTCTTCTAGTCTATTGGTCAAAACTCTTTTGTTTATCTTCAATCATGACTTTGTCTTCTATAGCTTTCTTTTTCTATTTGGTCACCTCACATAGCAATATGGCTTGTGATTCTTGTTCCATCTTTAGATTTATGATCTCTTCAACTAGGATATTGTTCTTTTCCATTAGATCTACAACTGCTACATCAAATTCATTGGATTTTCCATTTGCAAATAGTTTAGTAGTGTCCATCTCTTAGTATTGTGTGTCATTCTCCTCAATAGAAATTTCCCTCCTTCTTGTTAATGATTTATTTAGATCATCTCTTGCTCCATTCAATTGATGTAGAATAAGTTGTATTTCAATCTTCTAGTTCTAAAATCTTTCCCAACTTGTAGACTTCCATTTCCAAGATCTTTCCTTGAAGTTTCAAAGCTTTACTTTCAGAGGACTTGGCTCTAATACAAATCATTGGAATTACAATAGGAAAGGTAGACTCTGAGAATGGGGGGAGGTGAATCAGTACTTCAAAAATTTTCTCGTAAAAACATTCACCATACATCCATCTCATAATTCAACAAGTAAACTAAAATATCACATAAAGCATATACATCTAACGTATGTTAAACAAGTAAGCATTCACATATGTATGACACAAGATATGATTACCCATAAACCCTACAATGAGAAGGTAAAATTGGGGTGGGGATGACACCTACAAATATTCACTACTATAGTAATAAAGTGTATCCAATGAAGGTTACAATGTTTGATCATGAAACATGATCTACCCTGTGAAAGTCTGCCTTGTTAAAAGCTTACAAAGACTGTTAGGTCTTACCCTCTTAAATGATTTCAACACCCTATTAGAAGTGTGCCTGATTAAAGGACTTTAGCTCATAATTAAGTAAGCAACTTGTTAGAGGATTTCAATACAGCCTATTAGGACTACTCTATTAAGATATTTAATTGATTCATCTATTAGAATGTCTCAACAATGATCTTGTGATTAATACTTTGTTGATTGATGTTAGATCACCTCTATACTTGTGTATACTTGATCATTTCTTATCAGATGTCTAATTGTTTTCCACTATTTCCTTTCCTTTGTTCTCCTTTAACTGATTCTACAATAAAACTCAAAACATAATACCTTGGTCAACATGAATGTCTTGTTTGCACATGCAAACTCTCCTCTTCTCTTTTCTCTCCTTAGAACATTTAGAGTTTGTCCTCTTTAAGAAGACCTAGGTGACTTTGGAGGTATGAATCAATGGTTGTTATTGACCCATATTGCCGCTTAAACCTTTCCTTTTTCTGATTGGATGCATGTAATACATAGGGATTTACACTTAAAATTCATCCTTATCAACAAAAGATCGTAAATCAATCCTTAAGTCAACTTTAAAATGGTTTACATAGTAGTTTGTGCCAATACAAACAACTATATCAAAACTGTGTTACTTGGCATCTAAAGTCCCTGGTGCTTAGCACTAACTGTGACTTCAATGTTGTCACTCAGCATATGAATGACTCGGCATGCACTACTTACTCGGCACCTGAATCACTCAGTACACACTATCTGCTCAACACTTGAGTGACTTGGCACTCACTATTTCGGCATGCTCTAACTTATATGTTCTGCTTGGCATATGTTACTTGTTTGACATGAACTAATTAAATGACTTAAGTGTATAGACACTCACTTGTCAAAACCAATCTGAGATTAACAATTCCTCATTACCATCTATCTATCATATTTGATCATTTCAAACATTACATTTACATTTAATGCATTTCATTTCACATTATATTTTATAAATTATTCCATCATTATCATTTCATTAACATCATACATTATTATCCACATGGTTCATAAAATCATGACATTACATATTCATCCATACATCATATCATACATATTTTGTGTTTCATTATTTGTCCATCAATCTTAAATTTTCATTCACATCAGTTCACATTTCACATAAATCCATCTAGTTTCAATTTCTAATTTTTTTACATATATCACATAATCCAAAAATCCTATCACATTTTCATTTACATGCCTACATCATTTCATTATATCATGGATATTTTTACCATATCCATCACTTATGCATTTCTATTTATTACCATTTCACATATCATATATATCCATCTATCTTATGCATTTTCTTGTAATCATACATCCATGCATCATGTCCTTCTCCTCTCACATCACATATGCATCATAGAAAATTTAAACACATCATCACATCACAATAGTAAACATCTCTATAAGCATGTAAATATAGACCATCCATCATGTAGTTACATGTCATCACAATACAATGACATCAATAGTACCAAAACAAATCTGATCCATAAACGTGTGTCCAAAATCTATTAGATGTTCACAAGAAGTACCTCAACTCCATTGTATTCAAAAATAGTCCACCTATATTGGTCAGGTGTTCGCTGAGTTTCATCACCAAGGGCACTAGAACCATCACCCTATGACTAATCTAGCATACTCTACCACTCCATGTGGCCTCCCTTGTTGCCACTCAAACTATTGAAGCACCCTCATTTAGAAAAATCTCTTGAGAACCATGGAACTTCATTCCATCATAGCTTTGATCATACTAAACTAGCTCCCTAATTGTTGAAATCTAACATATCCGATAAACATTCTCAGGACTGATGGTCATCTCACCCATTGGAAAATGATATGTGTTGTGGTTTGAGTGTCAACACTCAACCATAGTTTTCAGTAGCCCCTGGTTCACTTGAAATAGGGGCATATCTAGAAGGTATCCAAACCCACAATTGTTAATCATTTGTTGCTCCTTAGCAAATAATCGCTCTACAAGCTCAAATGTCCATGAGTAGAATCCGCAAACATATAGCTTATGTCGCTGCACTTGCTTGTGATGTCCCCGATTTTGGAATACATTTTAATATATAAAAATAAGTTAAATAATAATATTAGATCAATATAGATAGATAAATATATGATATAAAATCATTTAAAACATATATTTTGATATATTAAATATTATATATAATGATAATATATATAATAATCTTATGAGATATATAATAATGATAACAAATAAAGATATTGATTATAAATAATATCAAATAAGTAATAATAACTTTATAATATTACCTACATGGGTTATATTATGAAATGAACATACTCGAGGATGATATTATAATATAATTGTGTGCTAGAAGAAGTGACCTGTTGGGAGCATGAATCAACAAACAAACATTAGTTTAAAGCATATATGCATCAAGTATTCACCAAATGAAATAACAAACTAACTAATGCTTGCTTGAGTTTTGCAACTCAGAGAAGCCAACAAATCAAGCCCTCAAGTAACCTCTACAGCTCAACAAAGGCACCCATGAGAGGCCTTGTTGGTGTGTTAAGATTGGAGGTATGTTTGGTGTGCTCTCCCAAACACAACAAGGTAGTGAATCTCTTGAGTATGGATGTGAAAATGTGAGTGATGATGAAATATGAACCTAAGCTACATGCAATAAGGAACACCTCAAGAAATGGCTATGGTAAAAGCCATACTAGCTAGAAGGCATTCAAGGTGGAAGTATGAAATGCAACAAAGAAACTAACTAGATATGCAAGCTACACTAAAATGTAGATGAAATGGAGGTGCAAATGCATAAATAAACTAGACTAACAATGCAAATGAAAAGCTAAGCCAGCTACCAAATGGTTAGTATGCATCTAGAAACCACCATGAAAACTACCATGAAAGCTACTATGAAAACTCAAACTAGCATGCAAGCTCAACTATAATGAAAGCTCAAATCTCAAACTAACATGATAACAATGCAATAATAGGAAATGCAAATGCTTGAGACAAGGCCTCTATTTATAGGCTTGAGGGAGAGCTTGGTGAGGTGGCATCCATGTAGGTGCCACATAAGGTGACATGCAAGCCATGCAAGTAGTCAACAATTGAAAGTTTGCTCACACATGTGTGAGCAACCTTGAGAAGAAGAGTGGGAGACAAGAGTGCAAAGGGGAGTGTGTAGGCATGCCTTCTCACACATGTGTGAGCACACACTTAGGCTAATGATGGGGATTACGAAAGTGATTAGGATGGTTAAGTGGGATTAGAGAAAAAGTAGGCTTAAGAGGATGAAAATGATAGGTGTAGACTAGGCTTTAGGCTAGGTTTAAGATTACATTAAATAGGATTTAATTTAATCATAGGTTTAGAAGAATTAATGGGATGTGAGGATTTAAATAAATAAAATTTATTTAAAAAGGGGAAACATGGAGGATTGTGTGTTAAAGTAATTTAACACATTAGGGCTAGGAGTATTTAAATTAAATTTAAATACTTAGGAGAATGAACTTATTTAATTAATTAATTCATAATTAATTACAATGTCATGGGCAATATTAAATCAATTAATATAGTCTTTAAGGATGATTTTAAGCATCTACAATAATTGTAATACAAATATGGAAATAAATAATATATTACTTTAAAATATGAGAATTAAATATAAAGAAAATATATTATATAATAGTCTTAAGAATAATGATATTATTAATACTATTATTAATATAATATATGTTTTATATATATTATTCAACTCATATAATTGATCTAATCTATATATAAATTTAATAGATGTTATTATTAATATAATTATATAATCAATATAATATAATTATTATATTATGAAAATACATGATTGTTAGAAATGTAATATAGACTAGGTGACTGAGAGGGGGGGTGAATTAGGAACCAATAAAACTAATACTTGAATTCACCAATTAAACATCCACAATGTAATTTGATCTAACTGCATGCATGAAAGACTAAAAACAGTAAAACATTCATAAAAATTGACACAATATTTGGTAACCCAGAAACCTTCCAAATAGAAAGTAAAACTCGAGTGGGGATGATACCCACAAGCTTTATTACTTCAGTATAAAGTTATTCTGTTAAAGCTTACAATTGATCACTTCTAGTGATCTGCCCTGTTAGCAGCAACAAGGACTGTTAGGTCCACCTTGTGAAAGAATCTACAACATATAATGAAGTATGCACTTAGTTAGGAGATTTGGAATGAGACTGTTAAGTCCACCTTGTTAAAGGATTTGGCTGATGCACTTGTTCGAATGAATCAGTGGATGATCTCTGATCTACAACTTTATTTTGTTGAATGAGATTCATTTGAATAACAATGATCACCTGGCTATGATAGATAATGATGCAGAGCCACACCTTGGAAAACTCAAGAGGAATCAGTCACTCAAGTGAGTTGCTTCAAGGGGCGTCTACAACCTTCAGGATCACACACGATATATTATAACCACCCATTGTGATTTGAACCAACTGTTCTTATCATTATTATTATTATGAAAACACAACCAGAGATACCTTAGACTCAACTCATAAGACTCCTATAACCATCCACTAGATTCAAAACTTTGAAAATAAATCCTCCCAAAAATATCTTCTTGCTGCCTCCGGATAGACCTGCACTCAGACATGAATAACTTTCGAACCAAAAAATATTTACTCAATCCAACCATTGAGATTTGGTGTAACTAGGTTTCAAACAACATATAAATTTTTTAGAGAAATCCAACGGTTCAAACTTGAGATATTGACCACGCATCAGAGTACATTTTTCTGCAAAACATTGCTTCTTGCTGTCTCTAGATAGACCCGTGAACAGACATGTATAACTTTTGAACCAGATCAAAACTCTTCGATCGCTCTGGTGAAGATGGGCGTAATTAGGCCTATAATAACATATCCAAAGCTCATGAAAATCCAACGGTGCATTTGGGAGATATTACCCACGCACTGAGACTAATGAAACTTGCACAATGAAAAATCATTACATTTCTCTCCAAATTCAATTCATGTCTTACATAGCCGACTGGCTCATTTAAAACTGACTCTCCTTTTCTAATAAAAGGATGAGAAACATTTTTTTGTCTTCTATCCAAGAAAAGGATAAGAATCTGAAACTGCCTACTACCTATTATTGGAATCTGACAATCATGCAGTAGGCCACATTTTAAATATCCACGTTTTTTTCGTCTTCTATCCAAGAAAAGAATAAGAATCTGAAACGTTCTTTTCCTACCAATATTAGATAGTCTAAATCAAGAATATTCCAAAAACTGCCTACTACCTATTATTGGATTCTAAAAATCATTAAACACTCCACCTACGAACTAAAAAAAACTATTCTAATTTAAGATCCACACACCTGGTCCTAGGTGGCTATATCTGGAGAGCTTATCGAACTGCTACTCTAGGTATGCCACCACATGTAGGACGTTATTACAAACTTCAAAAACTAAAAGCATTTAAAACATAACATTAAATTTCCTATTACATTTTCAACAATGTTGCCTCCTATAGCGTTTCTCTTCTCTGCCACTGCAGCATAGAGAAAGTTTCAGTTTTTGCCTTGTTACTCTCTCATCTTGTAAATCGATATCAAAAAGAAAAAAATTGAAGTGGAAAAGTTTTGGAGATGATTTTCTTTATGCGAGTTCGATCCTGGCTGATTGATGTCGTGCCCCTTGAAGTAACTCAGTTGAGTGAGTATTCCTCCTGAGCTTTCCAAGGTGTGGCTCTGCATCACATAAGTCTGTACTTTCTCTTATACTACTTGTAGCCTTCTTCAATTCACATACATACTTGATTAATTACTTGATTATATTACTTGAATATGATACAATGCTTACATATATACCAATCGACTGTATTACTCTCTGGAGTCGACTACAATACCTAATTCAAACAATCTTCACAAAGTCGGCTAGATACTGGAATTTAGGTTCTGAAGACTCTGTGATCATTTTGTTGGGACTCAAAATTGAAGCCCCGATTTTGAGTACCATTGAAAAATCAAGCCCTATAAGTGCTTTTTAATGCATATGTACCTGGTTGTACGTGTGAGGCCCAAGAGTTATTTAATGTTTCTAACACCTTGCATTTAGTATGTCTATGTGTTTCATGAAGATAAATTACCATTTTGAGCCATTCTGTGAAGTCTTCTTTTGAGCAATTTCCAAATCTGCATTTTTTGCCTGTGTCAAATAGCGACAGGAGGTTGTGTTTGCAATTGAATATCTCGCACCCAATAATATTCCATGACTCACTACTTTGGGAGTGTTTAGTGTCCATACCAAAGAACCTATGTTTAATATTTTTAGTTGTTTTGAATCCATCAAAGTTGGTCATATATTATTGTCATGTTGATGTGAATTGTTCATAATTCTAGGAAGCCCTGTTTGACTTGCCATTACTTTGACCCAGTTGACCAAAATGAGATAATTCCTTTCATGTTGAATTTTAGAGGTTAGAGACTTTCTATATTTCAATTTTGAGCTTATGAAGAATCCATTTGATCAATTTTCAAATGCAATTTGTAACTTTTTGTTGGTGTCATAAAATATAGATTGGTCAGTACCCCCGTTCGTGATGACATATCTCCCAATCCATGATAGGTGAGATAAAATGGATTGTACTACTGTGTTCTTCTCTAAAAATACTTTAAATGTGACAATTTTCAAATCTTGGTGAATTCGTCTGCACATTTTTCTAGGTCAATTCCATTTGCAAAAATTATTTTTCTACCATTATTTCTAGTCTACAAATTTGAGTAGCCCACTTTGACTGATCACCATTGTCACCCAGTTATTCATCATGAGCCCTAATCATAGATTTATATTCTCCTCATGATAGTGAACCAACTCCCCAATTCCTATCCCCCCAAGAGTTAGTTTGCCTTATTTTCAAAGCCAAATCCAAATGCGATTTATGGTTTTCTGACATGTTTGCTTACAGGTAATTTTCAAAAGGGCAACTTTGACAGTCAATATCTTTTGACTAGGAATTTTTCATGAGATGAGATTCAATAGGGTAGGAGTATGTAGAACATAGAATCAATATTGTTGATTTTATAGCCCAGTTATCTATTTGGGTCAGTTTTTAAAGCTAGTCAAAGGACCTCTTGGCACAAAGTCGACAAGTTGCAAGAAAGTGAAAAAATGAATTTTAATTGGTAGTTCAGTGATGGATTCTAATTTGAATTGGTATCAAATATTCTACAAATCAATTTGCAATATTAGTTGTTCAAAAACAAAAAAATTAGCCAGACCCACTTTAGGGCCCGACTAATCTCATCAAATCGATTTCGTAGAGTTAAGGAAAAGCTTGCAAGTGTGAGGCCAAATGAATGGGAGCTATATAAGGATTACATACGTGAGTTACTATGAGATATACAAGGAAACTTGGAAACATCATCCTATAGTTAAATGTCTTTCAAATTGTTCAAATATGATGATTTATGATGACCATGAGATTAGGGATACTTGGGGAGATATTAAAGATGACTAAAAAAAGATAGCCCTGATTTCTTTATAAGCTCATTATGCCTGAATTGTAAGCTAGAGTAGCAAATGTTCTCATGGAACCTTTACATTAGAATGTGATGAAAGGAATGTTAAATCATCTCTTTGAGCCATGTGATGGATATTTGGCTAAGGCCCATAAGACGACGTGGATTCCTTCTCATCATTCTCATTACTCAAATTGACACTGAAACAAAAGTCATTTTCCCACATTCATTACTTTCCTTTTAAACTCTTTCAAGTGGCCATGATATCTCAGTAGATATTTGCACCCATTTCTAAATTTAATTGTGGCATTTCATGGAGGAGTGTCATTTTTCAATGATCTTGACCACTTTCATTGCACTGGTTATATTAATATAAATTTGACCACATCAACAGCAAGGGAGGTAGCTTGTAGAGTATAGAGTGAGTAACAGCATGCAAGGACGAATGGATCCCCACACATGACAAAAAACTTAAAGGAAGCTGCAAGGAATGGCTATACTGAGAACAGAGTGTGGAGCGAAGTTCAGTAGGTGCAGATTCAATGTCCCATATCTCTATCCTAGGCTGACAAGTGTCATGAAGATTTGATTGCGGGGCTCAACTCTGAGAGTTGTAAACTGAAGATGGATTCTTCATTGAAGCAAGCGATTAATTTTTGCTCATGGAATTTTGTGCATGAAAAACCTTCTTCTCAACATCAACACTCACCGTAGTGTAGAAATAATGTCGACGACTCCACATACAAAGAAGCTATGGAGACTATTTCATATCAATGACCTTATCAAAAGCATGTGCTCTGCCTCCACTGGGTGGAAGAATTGTAGCAGGGTGAGTGGTGAAAGAGGAGGCCCAAGCAACTGTATGAATGCAAAATGAAAATGATGGTGATGTTTTGCTCCACACTTCACCTCCAACATAGGATAATGGTTGCCAAGTAACAGACATACCATTTTATATTGCTTCCTCTACAAACTCTAATTTGGAGGTAGCAGTAAGAGAAGATGATTAGCGGTAGAGCTAGTTATTTCAACTTTTGCAAACAGAGGAGAATCTTACAAATTTTAATCCCACATTGGGAGAACGGTATCTTTTCCAAATGCTTAAATATAAAAACACTCCCATGCTTAGTGTCTAAAAAGACACTAGCCATTTACAAGGCAAGCCTGTGTGGTGGGCCCAACCCAAACGGCTAGGACAGTTGGAGGCAACTAGAGAAATTTTGACCAACAGAGCAAAGGAAGAAAAGCACCAAAAAATTGCCAAATTCTAGTGGTCCCAATGTCACCACCAGAAAATAGGATGGTCTTGCCAGTGGAGACATGGTGACCTCCCAAAAAATCATAGAAATTAGGTGGAGTGGGGCCTAGCAAAAATCAAAGGGACCACTCACAGTTTGACACATGGCATTGTCTAAATGGTGGAGGGAGATATAAGGAGATTTTTTTAAAAAACAATTATTTTCTTTCTTGGTTTTAAGTGTTCAAATCTCCATAGATAAATATTTTCTTTAAATGCTGATTTTTTTATAGTTTATACTATAGAAATTTTTTAAATTTTTCAATATCATTCTTTTAAATTCCAAAGACATAGTCCTGGGCTAGTTTTTCAAATGGCTGCCAGAGGAGCAATTTTTAACCAAAGTATGGACTCCAATATACTATTGGAACTGGGAGGAGATGAATTTTTTTAATATGGGGTCAAAATTTGCACAAATTTTCAATGGTTCAGTCTATAAGAAAATTTGTATTTTCTGGGGCATTCTCAGTAGAACGGGCAGAATTCATCATTGAGCATCAAAATTAGTTAGAGGGCAAATATTGAAGTTTTTTGAAGCCTAAATGAATTATGAAAAATAAAATTTGCCTCTAGAGATTATTTTATTGGTTTTTGCCTTTGCCTTGATTTTAGATTTGGCATCAAAATTGGTTATCTTTTCTATCAAATATCTGAGATATTTATGCTTTTAGAGGCCAAAATGATTGAGGGTTTGATATGCAGTTATAGAGAGAGATTAGAGAGATGTTTTACATCTAGAAATGGAAGTTTTCCAAGTGGACACATGTCAAACACAAAAAAAATTTGGGAATTCATCCTCTTCTATATCTTTCTTTCTCTCACTCATTGTAGGGGTTCCAGTTCTTGATATGTTTTCATGACTGTGATACCATTTTCTTCAGCAATTTCTCTTGTAATGAACAGCAAGAAATGAGAATATAGAAAGTTATAATCTATTAGGTAGTTTTGCATTTCAATTTCATGTATCTTATTGTATTTTTTTCAAAGAAATGAATGAAAATGCAACAATAAGTTAGTCTTCATTCTGATATCTTGTCCCCCATTCATGTTGTTTATGGTCTTTTATGTTTTGTAAACAAAGAGTATGAAACTCAGTTGCAATCTATTGGTTGTATATGTTGATCTGTTTTGCCTATGACTCAAGGAGTTATGTAAATGCTTGATTTATCATCATAGAATTGTAGATCTCATGAAGGGATAGGTCAAGTATGAGGTTCAGAAAGATGCATATGTTTGGTTCACAAGGTGAATAGATAGATCAAGAAGTCTTGATATATGGGATATGTCAATGAATTTTAGGGATGTGTGCTAAGGGTTTTGTAAGATTTCCCAATAGATAAGGCACTAATCATTTTGAAGGATCGGAGTGTTATGTTGTTCATGTCATGTTTTGCTGAAAATCAACATCATTAATCAATTTTTTTTCCCTTTCATGTTGAAGAGCTAAAAAGTGTTACCCTCACTCAGCTATTGCAGATCTATGTTATTGCATGAGTCAATAGGAGAAATAACAGTTTCATCTGTTGTTAATAGATTCAAGAATATGTCTAGCACTAGTACCATATAAGTGAATCTGAGGTACACCCACCTAGGTTTTGTAGAGCCTAAAGTAGAAGAAGGGTCTAGCCTTATAGTTGGCCCAGTGTCAGAAATGGTATTTTGAAGATGGGAAGTAGTTGCCCCTAGATATATCTTGTTCTCATCAAGGTAATTTGAAACTTGTAGCATTTCAAAACACCAACACATTTGACACTTGGAAAACACTATCAACACTCTACAAACTCTAGCACTTGGTTGATGTTGAAGCTCAGTCCATATTGATCACCTAGAGTAGTAGGAACTTGGTCAGCACTAGATGACTCAATAAACACTAAAAATTTTGGTAGACATTGGATTCAATTACTTCATTAACACTGGAAGCTTGGTAGCAACTTATAAGCTCAAGTTATACAATAGAGCTCAATTAACATTGCGTTCTTCATCACTTTTACTGGAAATCTCAGTAGACTCTACTACACTCGAGTAATACTAGAATTTGCTTTTGTAGCTTGGTAAACATTGTAATGCTCGGCAAACACTGAAATATGTATCAAATGCTTAGTGGACACTATGAAGCTTAGCATGAACTGTAATTTGTCTGAATATCTCAAGAGCAACTGAAACACTTGGTTAACACTACTAACAGTATGATAAGCTTGATAGTAACTATAGAGCTCGGTAGCAATGTAACCAACTGATTAAGTGTTAAGTCACTAATAGACAAATGATTTGACCATGAGGTCAACAATCTCTCAAATTGGCATTAGTAAAAGAAAACACTTATCATACCAAAAATCTGAATACTCAAAATACAAGTCAAAATTCCCCCGATCAGAAATCTGTGACTTTAACTTGGTTTTGACTATTGTATGTTGTTGTAGCTCGGTAATCTCTTACTCTATTTTTTTATTTTTCAAAATTAGTTTTGTAAATATATTTTCTACTTCATATCTGCATCACTCACATTGTACATATGTTTCTTTCCATATTACCCTTGTATCTCTAGAGTATGATAATACAACTCCCCCTTTTTGACACAAATGCCAAAAAAATATTCAAAGGTTACACCAAAATGTGGAAGAAAATCATGGTGTACCTTCAAAAGTATGGGCATTGTCTTGTCCCAATTTTCTTGTAATACCTTTGAACTATGCAATGCAATCTATACCTCACTCATAACTCCATCCTATGATCTGCTATAGAAAAGTTGTTGTTGTGGATCAATGTTTTTGCATGTGAAATATGTTTATGCATTGCATCCATGTTGGGAAGGATCATGCCTTGAATTTCTGCAAGTGTAGCCCTTATCATAGCTTCTTCCCAAACAACTCAACCTGAAGATCTGTTAGATATTTGATTTTCACAAAAAGTGTAGAACTATAGCTAAGGTCAAGCGAAAATTGATGTGCACTTTCCTTCATATCAGAGTCTATCTTTGCTATCTTATCCTTTATTTCCTTTGTAAAGTTATATATAACTTAACTTTACAAATAAAGCAATAGCATTATTTATAGAAACTTCAAAAGTAGAAAGAATAGTAGATAATTCTACTTGGCCAATGGCTATCTTTGAGTTATCTTCTCCAAAACTTTGTCCTCAAATTTTCTTTCTACCCTCTGCAAAATTTTATCTTGACCATTAATGTCCTCATAATACTTGTGAACAATTTCAACCAATTGATCAAAAATAGGTTGTTTCTCATCAACCTCAATATTCAAAGCATCCACAAATATACGTTTGATGTCTTCTAGCACCTAGCTTTTCTTCTTGTTCTCTTCTTTGAGCTTCTGTTGCTTGGCCCTCTTTGTCCAAAGCTCACCAACGGTATCCATTTGATTAGGAGTTAGATTGCAAAGGTCCCAATCTAGTATCACAATGTCTTCCTCTAGATCAATCTCTTCATTAGAGGCTTCTACCTCTTTACCCTTTACTTTCTAAATGGAAGGAACAATTTCCTTTCCTTGACTCAATACATCAATGCTCGATTGAGGCTTAACCTCAACTATCATTTCACTTGCCATGGATATACTCGATAGAGTAACAATAGTAGAACTAGTAGCAATAGTAGTAGAAATGGTAGGAACGGTAACAAATGTAGAAGAAATAACACTAACAATAGGAGTGTTTACAATACCTTGTTGTAACTTGGTTAGGCTTGATGCTAGAGTAATTTGAGCCTTTTGTTCAGCAAATGAAGTGATGGAAACTTCACTCATTAATGCACTCGGTAATACTACTTCAATGTTTAGTTGAGTGTTTGTTGAAGTAGTGTTTACCTCAACTAATTTGGTAGCAGCCTTCTCTAAGCTTGATGGCACTAATGCTTTTCTCAGAGAGTTAGGAAGAGAGGTCATTACCTCTATTACTATGTTTTCAAGATATGAGTCTTCAATTCTATGTATCTCAAGAAGATATCCTCTTATAGCTTCTTGAGCTTCTCCATCTTCAACATCATCATCTTCCATATTTTCTACTTCCTCATCATTTATATCTTCATTATCTTTTTCCACATTTTCTTCTTCATCATCCTTGTCAAGAATTTGCACAATCTAATCACTAGGCTTGTGCAGCCCATAGATATTCTTCCATGCTATGATGTTTGATTTCACAACTCACTCAATATCCTTTGACAAGATCGGGAATGCATTAAATTTTGGTGTTAGTTTCTGCTCATTTTTCTTCAATGATTCCTTTGCTTCTTTTTCAGTTAGACTTGACATGAGTTGCCTCAAAGTTTTTTCTCTAATGTCTTTTGGAACTTTTAATGCATTCTCGCATATAGGTGGAACTACCTTCAAAATTAGATCAGGAACTTGTTGGGTTAGTTCATCAAGGGAATACTTCCATTTTTCCATTTTTGCCACTAGGGTATCCTCTATTTGTTTCTTTTCCTATGTGCTCCTACTATCATACTTAAGAGACTTGAAATATTTCACATCTACTCCCTCTTCTAGTCTTTTAAATGTTTCTTCCAAGGTAGGGGCAGTCTTCTGAAATATAATCTGCTCTGCTTTATCTTTATCATCCAATCTGAGTTTCTTCCTAGATTTGGTAGAACTTCTAGTAAATACAACAAGGGGGGATTTTTTAGGTTTGGTTATGATAATTTCCCCTTTCTTCTTGGGAGGCTCCTCCTCTTCAAGTTCTTCTTCCTCTACATGCTCTTCCTCTCCTTCTTCTTCTTCAAGGTCGTCTTCTTTTCCTTCAGTTAACAAGAGAGGGGAAGTAGATGATTTGGTGGCCTTAAGTATCTTTTCCACCTTCTTTCTTCCTCTTTTCACTACTTGGGGAAGCTAAATTTCAAGAATAATTCTAGCCTTGGCTTCCTTATAAGTTTCAAAATAGGGTGTCTTCAACAGGTTCATTCAAGAGATCTTTAATGATATCCCTTGTATCATCTATGTTTACTTCATAACCCAGGGGCTTAACCCATGCTACTCTTGGCCTAACTGCTTGGATATGGACTTTATCACAGTCAACCAGAAAACAAATATCTTGTGCATAGTCTTCCACTAATTTCTTTGGAATTCTATATCTTCTTTGCATTTTCTCCTTAAAGGTTTCAAATAAGCATCCATTATACTTTCAAAGTTGTCACCTATTTCCACTATAAATTCATTGATTTGATATAGCACTGGCATATCTGTGTTCCACATTATAGTTCCTTTGGAAGGAAAGAACTTTTACACATAAAAGAATAGAAAAGTCACCGAGGAATCAAACTTACATGGATTATTCTTTGAGACTCAGATACTCTCCATGTTCTTGCTGAATTGATTCAACAGTAGCTCGACAAGGTCGAAGGATAGATTATTCTTCACCACCCTAAATGGTAGGTCAACAACTTCACAATGAACGTTGTTCAATCCGCTTGAGTTGTATATCTTGTGAGAAATTCCATGGATACCAAAATTTATCTCCATATATGTAACTCCATTAAGTTTCAAGCCTTTGTTATCCCACTCAGCAAGACTCTTCCTTATAAGTTCAACCCAACCTAGGTTTTTTGTAGACTTTGCCTTGTTCAACATTAGCAACCCTATTATCTTGTGTATCATCTTCTTTGTAATTTGAATAGGGTGATATAACCACTAGTGCATATCTTGGACTCTACTTAGGATGAATCTAATCCATTTCCCTTAGAAATCCCTTGGCATATGCAAGATATGTATTAGCCCTTTGGTTTCCAAATGCTTGTGCTCAGGTTTCAATATGTCATTCATACACAATTCATTGAATACCTGGTTCATCTCTAGAGTTCCTAGCTCTTGAATAGAATAGTGATAAAATGATCAAATTTCATGGATTAATAGTACCTTTGGAGGAATCTGTGACTACACTCCAACAAGATCAAGTTCCTCTACAATGGCTAGACTCAACCTGAATTTGGGTGCCTCACAATCAATGCCTTGAATCAACATCTTCAAACCCTTCTTTGTTTTGGTGCTAGAAGATGTCATCCTTACTCGGTAAATCTTCAAACATGAAATAAATATTCAACAACAATAGCTTTGATTCATTCAGGGGCTCTGGAATTCTCTTTGCTCTTAACTCTAGAAAATTCACAGTGAGAAATAACCTTTGATTTCCCTCTTTTAACAAAATTTAGTCTTCAAGTTGCCATTAATGTGTTGTACCAATGTTTTCTCGGTGATAGGCTATCCTCAACTCGGATAAGTCTTGATTGCTTGAGAGACATCTTTGACTTGGTAAGAACTCTTGACTTTGCAAGAACTTCAACATGACAAGAACCTTGAACATGGTAGGAACTATCATTACTTGGTCTAAACTCAATACTCGATAGAGTCACCAACTCGGTATCTACATCCAAAACTTGATAATGATATGCAACTTGACTTTTCTTGGTAAGGTCTTGTGACCCAACCTTGCTCAATAAGGTCTTCAGCTATCATCTCAACTTAGTGATGCTTGTGCATTTGGAATGTTGATATGGATCTTCTACTTGTTCATTGGAACTGATGTGAAATGTCTCCTTCTGAATCATGGTTCCGGTAATCTCCATAGGTAACTAGTTTGAGATAGTTGAGTCACCCAACTCATTGACTTGGGTGTCAACAATTTCATTGCTCTGGCTTGCATTCTCTAGAGATTTCTTTACCTATTGTTGTTTCATCTAACTTTTGATATCGTTAGCCTTTGCTTTCATTTCATCTTCAACTTTAACTCGATTCATGCAGTTTCTAGCTAAATGTCCAAGTTTTGTGCATATAAAGCATCTCTTTGTAGGGTCTCTTTTTCTCATGTGAGTTTTCATGCAATTCACTCCAATGTGCCCAAATTCACCACAATAGTTGCATCTACACCATGTGTTGTAATCCCAACCAAATATAGCTTTGACAATTTGTTTTTGTTGCATTCCACTTCTTGGTTTTGGATTCTGAAGATTTGTGCCCTTTTTTATTGCAATTAAAACACTTTCCTTCAAACTTTGATTTCTTTGTGCATCCACTTGCTCTATATCCATGCTTATTATAGTTGTAAAACTTTCCATTGAATTTTGGTTTACCATTGCTCCAACACTTGTTTGATTTATGTCTTATTTTTCCACAATGATTACATGTAGGCCTTTTTTTTCTTTTCAGCTCCTTGCTAGGATGATTCACCTTCTCCTGTGTATCCTAATCTTGCTTTACCTTTGTGTCTAAATTGAGTTTTCTCATCTAATTAATTCATGCTTTCTTAAGATTTCATTATCCTCTCATTGGTCAGCTTCTCTATGCTAAGATCATTCTATAATCTTTCATTTTCTATCTCTTCTTTTCCTTATACTACTTGTAGCCTTCTTCAATTCGCATACATACTTGATTGATTACTTGATTACATTACTTGGATATGATACAATGCATTACATATATACCAATCCACTTTATTACTCTTTGGAGTCGACTACAGTACTTAATTCAAAAAATCTTCACAAAGTCGGCTAGCTACTAGAACTTGGGTTTTGAAGAAAACTTTGTGATGTTCTGACACTCAACAACATTGTCAACACTGGGCAGACTCTGGCACTCAGTTGAAGTTGAAGCTTGATCCATACTGATCACCTAGAGTAGCAAGAACTTGGTCAACACTAGATGACTCAATAAACACTGAAGAACTCAGTAGACACTGGATTCAATTACTTTGTTAACACTGGAAGCTCGGTAGCAACTGATAAGCTTGGGTTATATAGTAGAGCTTGGTTAACACTAAGTTCTTCATCACTTGTACTAGAAAGCTTGGTAGACTCTGCTATGCTTAGGTAACACTGCACTTTGCCTCTGTAGCTCAGTAGACATTGTAATGCTTGACAAACTCTGAAATATGTCTCAAATGCTCAGTAGACACTATGAAGCTTGGCATGAACTGTAATCTATCTGAATAGATCGAAAGAAATTGAAACACTTGGTTAACACTGCTAATAGTATGATAAGCTTGGTAGCAACTGTAGAGCTTGGTAGCAATGTAACTAACTGATTAGGTGTTAAGTCACTACTAGACAAATGATTTAACCATGAGGTCAACAATGACTTTATAGAAGAAAACTATATATATAGAATTCTCAAATTGAGAGAGAATCATTTGGAAATATGGAAAATAAAAAAGGAAAATATGAGGAATTGGTCAGAAATCAAGATAAATAAAATAAATCAATGAAGAATTCAATAAGGGAACATTACAAGTGGTATCATAGCATTGATCTTGCCATCCTGTAAGATTAAAAAAGAAAGTTATTTGCAGATTTTTATAAGAATGATTAAAAGAAAACTTAAATCATTAGCTGCAACTCAATTTATAAATTGGAATTGATCAAAATATGGATTGAGGGAATTGAATCTTTTTGTAATATGGCTCTGCATGAAAAGTCACATGAACATGTAGCTATTTTAATAGATCCATCTACAATTACGTGTACAAATTTATAGATTTACCTGTACAAATTAACATTAATGATAATAGGAGTCTCATATTGAACAATGAACAAATAGGCAGAAAATAATTAGATGCCTAGCACTTGTTTAGCATGGATTTGGATCAGAGTAATGAATCCACCCAAGTGTTATATCATCATGGCTACAATTAATTTTATTATATGCTTTTTCTATAGCCTTTGAATGGTTGAACAAGATAATAATAGAAAATATAGAATTATAAAAATACATATAAATTTTAATTGGATGTATATCATCTAACAAATATTGCATGAAATAAGCAGAAAATCATCCCAAGAACAATTGAAACCAGCCTATCATACTTTACCATCCAAAGTTATGGAGTCTTTATTACATTGATATTTAAAAAAGTTAAATACTCGTGAAATATTTAACCTTAAAACTCGGACTCCTTATGACCTTTGTACACTTATATCTAAATTGCTAGATTATAGTCATCTAATATTATAGAAGGTGGGAAAATATTCAAAAGCAAATGCCACCACGTTATAATGCAAATAACTGATCCATTGTATAGAGAATAGTACACATAAGTGATCTCACTAATGATTTTATAGGTCCATGTCAACGTTGTAGAAAGGAATATATAAAAGACGACTGACAAAAATTTGAAGATTAGAAAAGATCATGGGAAAGGGACCTAAGTAAATACTTAAACAAACTTATCAGAAAGCCATATTCCAAATAGAATGTCTATGATGGAAATAAATGAGATGAAAAACTCGTACTTTGCAAGAATGATAGGTCCAATACCTCACAAGAGCCCTAAGACGTTAACACTCTAGACCTTGGATTAAGATTCATTTGAAAGTTTCCAAAATAGTTTCGATAGAATTAGTTTTACATCCCTATGACCATTGCAATAATTAGTCATTGCGGTTATGCAGGAGACTATAGTTTTCATATGGCTTTCCTCCTATTAATATGTTTTTGAAATTTGTGTAAAACAATTAAACCTATGGTCTTCCTCCTTTCATTTCAAATAGTTTATTTTTTATTAGATTATTTCTATTTTGTGATTGGCTCAAACTAATTTTTTTAGTAGTATTTTCTTTTATCAATCAATAAATTTGATGAAAAATATATGGTGTGTTGCTGGCATTCAAAAAAATCTTCAAGTGCATAGTCTATGCTTCACCACTTGGCATAGATGCAAGGACAGTTGGTCTCTAATGACATGCAATAATTGAACAAGAAGTAGTTGGCATCTAAAAGTTGGGTTGGGCTCTTCTGAACTACACTAGGGGACTAAAATGCTAGATGCGGACAAGTATTCCCTAATACACTATGTTTGAATCTGTGCAAGAGATATCCACATTCTTGATCTTCTTCTATCATACACCTCTACTATTCTTTGTCTCGGGTAATTAATTCTCAATTTGGAGGTCACTTCCCAACTTTATTCTTATTCAATATGTGTTGTACTATATGGTTAATTCTAATTATCTCTACATTTCTCTCTGATTTATTTAGTTGCTTTCTAATTGAATTTGTAGTCAAATTAATTAGGTGTGATTAAATATAACTTTGCTGTAAATAATTTAATGGAAACAAAGAACTTTTTAGTAGAGAATTCATGTTATATCTAAATCTCATAATCTGGATATGTCCTATCTGCAAATAAGAACCTAGGAAATACATTTTTCCACAAAGTTGTTTGTTCGTTGATATTTTTTCCAAAACAAATTAATTTGAAATTTGTTTGATTCAAAAAAACCCATAAACAATATTGTGAATTTGTGTCTTGTTTTTTTTTTTTTTACTCTATTTAAGGGGTACATTCATTTGTCAATAATACTAGTCACATAATAATATTGATTTTACAACTAGACTTCAACTTGGCAGGCCCATTTTAGGTTTAGACTTGATCTGTTAAAAAAGGGGCAAGAATTTATGGAAAAAAGAAAATTTGGGATTCATCAAAACTCAATCAAAATCACTATTAAAAATAAAGAATCGTCCATAATGCAAATCCTTCTTTAAACTATTGTTGTGGGTGTTGCAAAGCATAAATTTAATATTAAATTGAGGAGCCTTCAAATATTTTTACCGCTTGATTTTGGGTGTTTATGTCTAATTACTAAATGGTGGGTCTCTTAAATTGATTTCCTAGAGTTTTTCATGGTCTGATATAATAATTCCTACACTAATGTGTCCCACATCTTTGTCTCATTGTTTTCCTAAATTCATCTTTGTCTCACACTTTTCCTAAATTTTTGTTGGCTGATTAATTTTATCCCTTCTTAGAGTTAACATGAAAAGACACAAAACTAAGTTCTTTGCTGAGTCATTGAATTTGATGAATTTAGTAGCATTTTTAGATTACCAATTCATAAATAGTTGTTCTAATTATATTTAAGTGTATTGATATTATCTACTTGGATTAGATATAAGGCATAATGGCATTATAGCTTGTCTCTTTTTGGATGCCAACTTAACAATATTTGGGAGGAATAAGTAATATGATCCTCCTCTAGCAAGCTCCTCAAGTCCCTAGTCAACAAGTAAATTGTATGGTGCAGGAGATCACAAGCTTGGCCAAGAATTTCAATGCTAGAAAATGGCCAATATTGGCATTTCCTCATATAGATTATCTAGATAACGTAGAGCCTCCTTATCCTCCTCACTACATAGTAGGAACTGGTGAAGAAAACCCTATTCAAAGTATATCTTTATTGAATTATTTTGTGGCATTTATTTTTCTTAGGAATCACAATCATTTAACACTATTTGATTTGATTTTTGTTGCTCTTAACCATTTTCTTTGGTTAGGAATCTTTGGTTTCTGTTGGCAGCTTTGATTTATTTTCATATGGTAAATCCATCTTTGAATGAGTTCTATTGAAATAAAGACATATGATGACATTTGCTATACTATTATAGTATCTTGGACTGATCAGTTATGATCTCAAATAGTATGTTTGATGTCTTATTTCAGCATCTTGATATGGTACATGTTATGGTCACAGACAAAGAATTCTATGTTGTTTAGAATCTCATGGCATCATGGGCTTAGATAAGAACCATCTATCTTATTTATTGAGCAAATCATGTGAGGACCAATGGGATCTTTTCTTTAGCATCAGGGGTATGATTTAGTATTTTTTTTTATTTTAAACACTTTGACAACTCTTGAATGGTTGGAGGATGATGCAAATGTAGTCATTAATGTGAGGATTGTATTAATTGGTTTATTGGTAGCATACAAAAGGATGGCTCCAATGCATTTGTCAATTGGGTGAGAGCCAATGATATTCAACAAGTCTTGAAATGTTTCTGTTTAATTTTTCTACTAGACTTGTGTACGAGATTAAGGAAGTTAATTTTAATTATACTTATTAGATAGCCTGAAATATGACTAAGAATATGTTAATTAGATAATATCATCCATAAAACTATAAGAGAAAAATTGGTATACTTTGTCAAATGGAAAATAGTCAAAATTGTTTTATGTTTTATCTTTTATGAAATGCAAATATTAGAAGGAACTCAGGAATCTAACATTTTCTTCCTTTCTTAATTCTTTCTTGTTTGCTATAGATTTTAAGCTTTCCCATTGCACAGAATTCTTGTTTTCATTATTGTGATGCAAGCGGTATTTGACATTCAATATATATTGTACTTTACTGTCAATTATAATAATCTCTACATTTCTCTTTGATTTATTTAATTGTTTTTGGATTGAATTTAAAGTTGATTAATTGAATTAGGTGTAGCTTAATCAATTTTTTATGTGGGTGTATTTAATTTGACACAAATGTATTAAATTTTCACTTGGCATGCAACATATTAAGGCAATTATCACTGCAAAAGAGACATGCTCTTTTCGGCTTATGGTATGTCATATAGTCCTTTTAATCCTGATATATTTTTTTCTATTTCGTTATTTGAATTTTGTTATTTTGTTATTTGAATTTTGTTATTTTGTTATTTGACTGTGTTGGCTTATGCCAATCCTAATGAGATATTTAGTGATTCCATTTCTTATAGCATCCAAGTAACTAAAAGGTTCCATTTAGTTCCTACAAAATTATTTCTTTTATCTTCACTTTCCATAAAGATTTCACAAGAAACATGATGGCCTAGAAAGCTATTGTCATGGCTTTCATCTCTCTAATTTTCTATTGCCTAAACTATGTAAGCATGTTATTTCTTCCAAAGTACTGTCAAAATACATATATATACATTTTGATTTCTTCCAATTGAAATTAATGACAATAATCTGCAAGGTATCAAGACATAGGAAAATAAACACTTACAGCAATGTCAATGAATCATTTTCAGCTTCCCTAATTATCATTCAACTAGTCTTTGTTTTGGTTGTTGCACCTCATGTGTGGACCTTACTCCAACATTTAGCTATTTGTTTGCCCTTCTTGATTGCTCTAATCCTACTAGTGTGTGAGCCCCGTATTGCTTACAAGTTACAATCTATTGATACACTGTCAAAATTTCAATCCCTATTTGATCTTACTTTTGTAGAACTGACATTTGATGTACACATGACTTCTAAAGCTTAGTATGCATTTATAACAAGAGTCATAGCTGTTTCCAAAATAAGAAATAATATTTGACTACAACTACATATACTGTCACAAATAATGATGGATATTTCACACCAATGGTGGATTAGAATTACTTGTTGACTTCATTTATAAAATTAACACACTACAAGTAGGCAGAAGAAATTTTGTGATTAATAATAAGTTTCCTAAAAATTTAAACAAGAGCTAAAGAATGTCGTAAGAATGTCAATACCATATTGTGTAGCAGTATGTCTTCCCATTATAGTGTCGAAAAAACTATGCACCATGAAGATTGTTGCTTGTGTCCATTAAGTACTGAAACTATAAAAGAGTTGGAAGACTCCACTAGCTACTAATGTGTTGAATCAAATAGTCATGCTACCAAAAAGATACGTTATAATTATATGAGGCATATGTCTTATTTGGTGTTGATATTAATTAGACAAGATAGATATGATATATCAAATACATAGTAAGAAAAAATGAAACTGCATAGTTTCTAGTTATTTTCTTCTATGAATTTTGATGCAATTTGGGTAGTACACTAAAATGTATATATCTTGACTTTCACATATTCACACACAAAGATCAAAAAATCAAAATTCAGTCTTGTATATTTTTTTTTAAAATACCAATTTCTTGGCTCTAGCACGTGAGGTCCAAATCCTCTTGTAAAAAATTTTGTTAAATCATTGAATGCTATTAAAACTCATGATTGATGAAAATAAGATTTTGCTAGAGAAAAAAAAAATTAGCCTAAGCGTTTTGTCAAAATCATGAAAAGCCTATTATATAAGCAATGGGGAATGAAGCGTGTGTGTTTGTGTGTTTGTGTGTGTGTGTGTGTGTGTGTGTGTGTGTGTGTGTGTGTGTGTGTGTGTGTGTGTGTGTGTGTGTGTGTGTGTGTGTGTGTGTGTGTGTGTGTGTGTGTGTGTGTGTGTGTGTGTGTTTGTGTGTGTGTGTGTGTGTGTGTGTGTGTGTGTGTGTGTGTGTGTGTGTGTGTGTTTGCGTGTGTGCGCGTGCGTGCGTATTTGCATATCCTCTCTTGATATTTGTTACTTACTTTTCTTGCACAAGGCAAGGACTCAAGCTCAACAGAGCTCTTGTTTGAAATTTTTTTGAGGAGATCTACAGTGTAATTCAACAGCATCTCCTATTATCCTAAATTTTTAAATTAATGTTTGCAAGGTGTAAAGGAAACTATTATTGAATTTTAAAACTAACATATGTAAATCTACTTTGACAAATATCTTCCAAACCTTTGCAACAATTCCAATCGCGCTTGAATAAGAATCATAGGTTTTAGAGACAATGAAGATTATGTCAGTACTAAGAACACACACTCAGGAATAGAATCTAGTTACCAATAATAGTACAAAATTACATAATTAGTAATAGAAAATGTAGAGATGGTGTACCCAATATAAGGAATTATCAAAAAAATAGAAAAAGATAGATAAGTAGGAGATAATTTCCACAACAAGTCAAATTGTGATATTGCTATCAGGATTTAACTGTATGATTTTGAGTCAAAACTCATTGACCCATGTTTTATGAGTAGTGATTCAACATGAATCCATATCTCATGAGAATAAGTGGAACACTTAGCACTCATTGGATCTAGGTGATGCTCATAGGGGTGAAGCACCGAGACTTCTCAAGAGGTCACCCATCCTAGTACTACTCCAACCTGAGTGCGCTTAACCAGAGAGTTTCCTACATGGTTAAAACCAAAGCTTGCAACCCCATTTGCAAAACCTTCACCAAGTGTTGTGCCTTATGAACCATTCATTATAAAGCCCCTTAAGCTCATCAATTGATAAGTAGGAGATAATTTCCATAGCAAGTCAGATTGTGATATTGCTATTAGATTTAACTATGTGATTTTGAGTCAAACTCATTGACCCGTGTTTCATAAAGATATCATTGACTCATTGAGAAAAAGATATCAAAAATTCATGTTTTATAAATAGATAATTCATGAGAATTATTGGAGATTATTAAGAGTTACAAAATCAAAGGATAAATAAATAAGAAGAAACCCTTACATATTCATCCAACGTTATGAACTTAAATCAAGATAAGTTTATCTTATGAATTTTTTTTCAGAATTTTAAAGTAAATTTTATGAAATTATTTTTCATATTATTTTAATGTATTGATATTCTCATCTTAAGGTTATCATTTTCAAGATCAGATTAAAGGAAGATGCCCACTGGAAAAAAATGAGAAAGGCATGATCTATAGGTAGAATGCTATATATTTTTATTGTATTTGACCATTTCTTCACAAGATAAGGTAAGGGCTATGGTGGAATGGGCATGGGATACATCATACAAGGGCACTAGGTAAGGTCTGTGGTGGAATGGGCATGAGCTACATCATACAAGGGCACTAGGTAAAGCTTGTGGTGGAATGGGCAAAAGCTACATCATATAAGGGCACTAGGTAGGGCCTGCAGTGGAATGGGCTTAAGTTACATCATACAAAGGGACTATCTTGGGAGTAATGATCAAAGTAAGGTAATTACAATAAGGGGGAATGATGAGGCCCACTAGGTACGGCACCCCATATGATATGGGGCCAAGGGGGGTAGAGGATCTGCCCTTGGGCCTAGGGTTGGGTAACAAGGCACCCTATTGTAGTTCTTCCTCTAAAAGAAGGATATATTGATTATCTAAATAGACCACCTTGATGGATGCTTAACATCTACCATCAAAGCCAAAGGGTTCAAAGCCCTGCTCTTGGGCTTAATATGGATTTAGCTTGAACCTAATTTATCATGACACAACTTTCTTTGAAATTTATATATGAATATGTACTAATGATTTTGTGGTTACAGGTTCACAATCAAGTATATTTAAGGAAGTAAATTTTGTAATTCCTTGCTCTAACCCTAAAAGTTGCAAAATGTGTGTATTATGTGTCTACATCGTGTATGATTCATGTCTTCATCTATCTACATCATATATGCTTCATGCCTTCATGCATTCATGTGTCTACTTCATGCTTGCTTCATGTATTTATGTATCAATATGTATACTCAGTATATGCTTATATTTTCTTACATCATATTTTTATGGATATTAACATTACATGTAGACAATTTTATAAGTTGTCTTTACTTGAGGACAAGCAAATTTTCAGAGTAGAGGATTGTGATGCCCCCAATTTTAGAATAGATTTTAATAGAAAACAAGAGTTAAATAATACTATTAGATTAGTATAGATAGATAAACATATGATATAAAATCATTTAATACATATGTTTTGATATATTTAAATATAATATATATAATAATCTTATGAGATATATAATAATGACAATAAATAAAGATATTGTTTATAAAAAATATCAAATAAATAATAATAACTTTATAATATTACCTCCATGGGTTATATTATGAAATGAACATAATCAAGGATAATATTATAATACAATTGTAATATAAATATGGAAATAAATAATATATTACTTAAAAATATGAGAATTCAATATAAAGCAAATATATTATGTAATAGTATTAAGAATAATGATATTATTAATATATTATTAATATATGTTATGTTATGTTATGTTATGTTTCATATATATATATATAATTAAACTCATATAATTAATATAATGTATATATAAATATAATATATGTTATTATTAATATAATTATATAATCAATATAATATAATTATTATATCATGAAAAGACATGACTTTATAGAATAAAACTATATATATAGAATTCTCAAATTGAGAAAGAATCATTCGAAAATATGGAAAATAAAAAGGAAAATATGAGGAATCAATCAAAAATCAAGACAAATAAAATAAATTAGTAAATAATTCAATAAGGGGACATTACACTACTTGCACATCAAAACAACACTATCAAACAATTTTTCCAAAGTGATCATCCTATATCAATCTATGAGTGTCACTTTTAGCTAATATGCCAATGGTTTGATCAAGAACCAATTGTTATCTTCCTACCTCTATATCTTGAGTAAGGAATATCCTATCCTATCCAACCTATCAGATCGATCAACACACATCACTTTTGGGTATTATCTTCTACATTATTGTATTTTCATAAATAAAATTAAAACTATCTTTACCCTATCAATACCTTTGGCACCTATTTCAATTTCATTTTTGAGGGGGTACCAACCTATCCTATATCCATCATGCAATCATTCAAATGTGAATATCCAACAAAATCAGCCAATCATCTACACCATGGCATCTAACTTGAGTATTTTTAAAAATTTGCGTTGTCAACACAAAATCTTGCAAATATGCAAAAGATCATCATAAATCAATCAATCACATAGGGACATCATCATCAAATAATTACCAAAAAGGTACAACAATGAAATCAAATTTATCAAATCATCAGTGATCAAGGACTCAATGGACAAAATGAGTAAAAAAAATAGAAAAAAATCCATAATAATTGAACTAATATGCTTCACATATTAGCTCAAAGAGGGGCATTTGTGTACACCCTAAAATTGGCATTAAATCAATTCAAAAATTAATCACTAAATCTAATAAAAAAATCAAATAAAAATTAAAAAATGAATTAAAAATAGAAAAAAATCAAAAGCAAATCAAAATTTAAATAAATCATCAAAAAATCAAATGAAAAAGAAAAATTGAAAAATTGAAAAGAAATGCAAGTTTAAATAAATCAAATAAAGCCATTATCCTCTCAAAAGTGAAAATCCATCTTTTTTGGAATTTTTTTTATAGGTAACATTTATTTGTATTAATTAAACAGATGATTCTTACAATAGTGTGTCATAGTGTTAAGTGGACACTATAAAAGTCCTCAGAAAACCTCCATAAACAAAAATATTAATGCATACTAGTAACAAAAAGGCATTAACACCTTCAAACTTATCCCAACCCATTAAATTAAGTAAACACAAATACTGGGGGAGCAACTAGCCATACAGAAAAAGACCCAACCGACTCAAACCTTGAACCAAGTTGTGACCTCCTCAGTGAAATTTGAAATGGAAAGGTCATCCTCCACTGATTGTCGCTTCCTGCTAGATCCACTCATTCCAGCCTCCCCTACTAGAGACACATTGACCCACATCCCTACTCATGTGGACTCCCCAACAGCATCACATCTTCCCTTGCCCAACTGGTATCAAAGTGGTTCTTTATGTGGTCACACGCTCTTCCTTTCTATCGTCTTCATAAAACCCTTCTTCCCATCATCCAACACTCAAATCTTTTCTTGTTGAAATTTGTGTTGAAGTTAATGAAAGATCAATCCTACAGCTCCCTAGAATCACCTGCATGCAAACACCTGTCACAGAAAGAGAGAAGCAAAAAAATTATGGAGGTTGGAATTCCCAAATCCATAGACGAGACATTCTTGATGAGCAAAAATAGAGATTGTTATAATCAAAAGTGAATCAATTTTTTAATTACAAAGAGAGATCATCCTTATAAAGGAGATTAAAACCCTAAAAAGGTCTAACCTAGGTTGCATCATAATAATTAATAAAAAATAATTATTATTATATGCCTAAAGTTTAGCTTAAATAGACTAGAGTTAATTAGGAAATATCTAATTACTCTAACACCCCCCTTTAGATAAACTTAGGGAGTAGCTAAAAACCTAGAAACTACTACAAAAAGTAGATTTGGGTCCTAGGAATAAAGCCTTATGAGATACCCAAGCACAACCAAATCTCTAAAAAGAGGAGAAATGGAGAAAATCACATGGGGAAAACCCTAGTCCAAAAAGAGATAGAAAATATGCTAAAAGAAACTAGTGAAGGACTAAAGAAGCCTCCAAACTAGGGAATGTCCTTAAAGATAGGAACAAAATATATCATGAAGAGTGCCATTGAAGCATGTAGAAGCTACAAAGATCTATAAAATTAATTGTTGATCTAAAGAACCTCCACCAAAAGAGAACTTGACCAGGTAGAGAAGACTGTAATCTGCATTGAATCATGAAGCACACAAAGGCAAACAACTAAACTCGGAGATACAAATGGCATGAAACACCAAAGCTTGAAAAGCTTATCAATCGAACCAAGGAAGCATGAGAAACAATAGAAGACCTCCCTAATGCAAACAAGGATGAGGTGATAGGAAACTAAAAAAGTGGGCCAAAAGAACTACATGTCAAGGAATCATGATCAAGATGCACAAAAGAGTGCATATGTGTGTACTAAGGTGATCAATCTCAAACACATCATGAGGCTAATGTCATGGAAGGGACACTCACTAGACAAACAAAAATGACAAACAAAGGCAAAACATCAACCCCTCATGGCACTTTAATCATGAGTAGTTCATGTACAATAAGGCACAAGATATAATAAATCCCAAGAATACAATAATCTGCATGAGTGTCCTCAAATGACACTGCTCAAATCAGAAGGTAAAACAAGGCAAAATAATTGAAATAAAAAAACAAACGTAATATGGCACTTTATCTCAGTGTGTTTTCAAGAATGCATTCAAATGATGTCTAAATAGACTAGAAGAGAGATAAGACTAATAAAATAGATAATACCAGTCATGATGAATCATCTGAAGCAATGAAATCGATCCTCAGACTTGAAATAGCCAAGATATCGACCAAAATGCAAAAATGCAAAAGACTTAATAGAATGTGCCTAGAGTAGAATCTGGGAAGACCTCCACCTTGGAACTCACAGTGACCTACCATGTTGAAGTTGATGAAAGATCAACCCCACAACTCCCTAAAATCACCTTCATGCAAACACCTATCACAGAAAGAGAGAAGCAAAAAAGCTATTGAGGCTAGAATCCCCAGATCCACAAATGAGACATTCTTGATGAGCAAAATAGAGATTGCTATAATCAAAAGTGAATCAATTTTTTTAATTAAAAAGAGAGATCATCCTTATAAAGGAGATTGAAACCATATAAAGGTCTAACCTAGGTTGCATCATAATAATTAATAAAAGAATTAATTATTATATGCCTAAAGTTTAGCTTAAATAGACTAGAGCTAATAAGAAAATATCTAATTGCTCTAACAATTTGACCACCTTCCTCCATCCTTTGACTACTTTTGGCATGTGTTCCTCTCATTGAGTTGTAGACAACCACACAACCAAAGGTTGCATTGAGGAATATCCACCTCCAATCTGCCTCCACGGTTCTTGCCCCATTTCCAAACCTACACCTAGGTCAGCTTTGTCAATGACCTTGTTGACTCCCAGCAACCATTCTGGATTAATATACACAAAAATGACCTTGAGTACTTCCTCTTTTGTCTCTCCGACTAGTAGTGTCAAAGCCACAAAGAGGGACATGATGTCTAGATTGGACCTCCTCCTCCAATAGGAGTTCAAATATTCTAGGCCAAACATCTCCATAATGCTACTCATGAATTCTTGATCTTCAATGAGAAATAGATTCTTCAGGTGCCTCACCATGATCTTCCCTTCGTATGCCTAGGTTTGATTGTTTGATTCCAACACAAAGTTAGCCTCCATCTCTGAAAACTCTACTAAATTTCTTGTGAAAAAGGAGACCCCTCCCTAATTTCCCCCACAAAAGATCTGGAAGCCCATACTTCAAGATCTTAATGAGTGTAGATCCTTTATCACACATAGAGGATTACTTGCTCATGAGTGTCCTTGATAGTGGGGGTTAATAATTGGAAATTACTCCTTCAAAAAGGAGGTGGATGGACATAATGCCACTTAAAACACACCATCCTTAATCAAATTTAAGAAGCCTAAAGTGTTCAAAAATACCATTCTGGTTTCCAAAAGGGACATTCACTCCCAAGTTAGCCAACTTATCTACCACCTTATTTGCCTCCCTATAGACATGGGATATCCTGAAGTCCTCAAACTCCTTCAATGGGCACTTTATCTAGCTAATGTGCTTATTAATATGCCATGACTCCAATTTACCTTTCTTGATCCCATTTATGATAATCTTTGAATCTCCTTCCAGATGCACTCACCTGATACCCATCTTGACTCCTAACAATAGAGCCTCTTTTGTTGCTTCACATTCTACCACATTGTTGGTCTCATTCCTTAATCTTTTAGCGACAAGAGCTATAGAGTTCCCTTCATGATCTTTTGTTATACATCCACATCCAGATATACCCAGGTTTCCTTGGGCAACCCTATCAAAATTTATTTTTATCCATCCTTCCTCTGATAGTTGCCAAAAACACCTTGTTGAGATAATGGGTGTTGCACACATTGCATAATATTTTTATATTGTATTATTTTATTTTTATTATATAATATTGCACCTAGATGGACATGCAACATGTAAAGATTCCCATGGGATATACTAGATGAGTTGTGTTGTAATATTGTGATAATATTTCATGTAATTATTTAATATTGGGGAAAAGAATTAAAATTCCAAGATTAAATATGGGGTCAATGGGTTAGGTACCACATGGTTTTAGCACATGGTTTATGTAATACCACTTGGTGGTTTTATGAGACTTGCTACTATATAAGTAGCCACAAGGGTAGTTTTTGGTGTAGAGAAAAAAATAAGACAAAAGGCAAAAAGGGAAAGAGTCAAGTGGGACAAGGCTTGACAGATTAGCCAAGGGAACATCTATGAAGTTTGGAAGCATGGCATGGGATGTGTGGATTCATGCTTATTCACATGGATTGCTCAATTGTGGCTATGGCTTTGAAGGCTTTCATGATCGTATTGCAATGGTATTTTCGTTGAATAATACATGGTGATGGATGCTTTTCGAGGCTGAGTTTTTTTCCCTCGGTGAGGGTTTTCTAGGGTATATCTTGTGTCACAATTTTTGTGGGTATGTTGTCTATTCTCTTGCATGTGAATTTCAATTGCATATTTGTTTCAGATCTATTATGTGTTATGTGAAAATAGTTATATTCTTTGTTGCAAGTTTCCTTACAAGTGGTGTTAGAGTCTGGTTTTATTGTTGTAACCCTAGATTGAATCCATGGGAATGCATAAGAGGATAAAAGAAAGGGCAAGATATATGAGTTTTCATTAAAGATTTGAGGGTTTTTATTTTTTTTTATGATGGGATGTTGGTAGATTTTGGGCATGTGAAGTTGTTGCTCAAAAGGATTTTTTGGATGTTTCATTTAAATGAGGGTTATAGGAGGAGCTTGTAGAAATAACCTCTGGGTAAAAACAAAGCTCACCTTTGGATCCGGGTTGATGTTTTCATAATTTTTGATATATAATATGCCCTACGGGCTATCAAATTTAATCCCACTGGAATCTTCGTAACAAAAAAAAAATCGTAGTGAAAATGGTAAAAAAATTGTCTTGGTAAAATGACCATAACTTTCTCTCAAGATATCAGAATTCAAACTTCTTATAAGCATTGGAAAGATAATTTAGAGCACTACAACTTATTGTAGGTTTGGTTCTGTGATTTTGAGCCTGAAAGGTAGATGTTATTTATTTTGAGCACAAATAAGGGCATAACTTGGGCATACGAAGTTGGATTTTGGACTTCGAGTAGTCAACAAAAAGCTCTTCGAGAGTTGTACACATTAGTTCAAATTTGGTGCAGGTTTGACATGGTTTATTTTGGTGATATATTAATCTAAGTAGTTTATGGTATATATTGACTATGTTAACATTGTAAGTTTATGATATTGTATGTTTGGAGGTTTAAGATTTGATGTCATTGTATACTTAGTTTATATTTTAGATTGGTCTCATGATGATATGGTTATCATTGTTTGGCTTGGATATGTATGATAACTTGTTGGGTCTACAAGTTGTGTATGTTGTAAGCAGTCTATACTTACAAGTTACATTTATAGCTTGGTTATGGGTTGTCTTTGCCCATTGATCTTTCATTATTGATACATATTCAGATTAGTGGCTTGGATTTGGGTTGTCCATACCTTAAGTCACATGATTTTATGATTTTTTCTTCATATAGAAGAGATGAGATGTTGTTACCAGGTATAGTCATTAGTGGAGGATTATGATTGACTATTTTATGATAACAGGTTGGACACATTGAGAGTTAGTTGCTCGGTTGATGGATGTGATCATGGTGTCATGGATTTTGGCATGACATGATTAGATATACAGGTACATCCTTGATGTTCATTGGTTTGGATTCTTGATTTTAGTTGTGGTGGTATATCTTCTTGGTTGAGGATCATGGCTATTTGGTTTCTTTTAAGGAGCCCATGATGTGTACATTGAGTTCTTTGATGGTTCGATGCTTTAGTTGATTCTCATGGTTAGAGGATGGTTTTTCATCATGATGTCATGGATAGCTTGGATACATGGTTTAGTGGGGCTTGTGACAGTGATGAGGTGGCAGTGCAAAATTAGTTCTTGGTTTGGATTGTATCTTCTTGGGTTTGGAGATCTTAGTTTCACTTGGTACTGACACTTTGGTTGTGTGAGTGTATACCTATGGGATCTTCATGTAGGAGATGGATTTTATGATGCCATAAGTGACTCGGTACAACAGTTGAGTAGGAGTTTTTGGCATTGATATATTTATTGAGTGTTTGCAGATGTTGGAGATTTTTCTTAGATCTTATTGCTACAAAAGCACCTTTGACATTTGTATGGTGCACTTGTTATTTTCATGGTATGCGAAGATGGTTAGATCTTGAGGACTCATGGAGTTCTTGGTTATCTTCATGGTGTGTGGAGATGGTTCTTCATGGTATGTGGAGATTGTTTTCTTCATGGTATGTGGAGATGGTTACATCTTAAGAACTCACAGGGTTCTTGGTAAAGGTGTGATTTATGCTTTCATTTGGCATGTTATCCTTGGTGTGAGGATAGTTTAATTTTTATGTCATGGTATACTCTTGATATGCATTTAGAGTTATGACATGTTATAGTATTTTCATATGGAGCATGTTATCTCTTTGGTTGAGATGGTTAGATCATGTTTTCATATTAATGTTCCTAAGGCCATGGTTGGAACTTTGACATTGATCTTGGTTTAGTTTCTTAGTATTGAGTACATTGATCATTTGTTGGATACTTCATGATATTGCTATGTTTCATTTGGAGTTGACATAGATTGACTAGTTATAGGTGCTCATGGATACTTAGAGATGGTGGTGATATTGATCTCTCTTGGACTAGAGAAGTATTTTTTGGGATGGTTGATGATTTCAGCAGGAAGTCCAAGGAGCATTCACCTGATATGGACTTGAGAGGAGATTTTTCTTAGATGAATCTTGGTTGGAGACTTGGATATCTTGATGAGCATTCACATTCCCCACTCTTGGTCTACTCAGGGGTTTGCTACCTAAGAGGTATAGCCCATTGTTTCTCTCAGGTGCATTGTGTTTATTCTTATATTTCATAGATATGGATCTTGAGCTACAGTACTTGAGTTAGTTCTGGAGGGTTCATTTGGATGGTTTTAGTATTGGTTATCTCCATTTGCATATGTCGTTATGTTGGTTGAGTTTGGGAGATGGTTTTATATTGGACATATTCCTTGATTTAGGAATGATTTATGAGTTTGATCTTCTTGTGAGAGGCTTACATCCTTGATTGGTCATATGGTTTGGGAGTTATTGAGGCTTCTTGTTGGGGTTTTATGGAAGAGATCATACTTACACAGTTTACATCTAGAGGTGTGTGTAGAAGGACATGATACAGGTCATGATTTGCATAGTTTCTCTTTGGTCTTGGTTATCTTATTAGATATTTGGTTTCACTTACATTGAATTTGAGATTGGTTAGAGATTGTGATCACTGGTTTGTGCTCATGTATGTCATGTGAGGGATGACATGGTTATTCCTTTATCTCTTTCCTCTGTTGGTTGTGGAGAACTTGGGAAAGTTTTAGAGATTTGTTATCAGAGTTGTTCTTGCGAGTTATTGGTTTATGTGTTGTGGATGTCCTTGATACTGCATGGATTCACTTCTTTGAGATGTTGTGAGTGGATTGGTTATAGATTTGACATTATCTTTTGCAATGGAAACTTCTTGGTATATATGTGGTAGGTATTACTTTTGAGGCTTGCGATGGCAGGTTACATATTAGATGTGTTGATGATGTGAGCTTCACTTGGTATACTTTTAGAGGTATGGATATTGGATGGGTTTGACACTTGTTGTGGGTGTTATTTCAGCTATGGATGTTTTGACAACTACGGATACATGTGATTACCTTTGGATCAGGTTTTTGTGCTTGGCATTTCAGTTGGTATACAATTTTATGATCTTCAAATGTGATAGGTTGCGTGGCTTTCTCTTTGGATGGCTTCTATGTATATTCAGTGGTAGTGGCATAATGGGAGGTGAGATCATTCATGTTTGAGATGCTAGATACTTTGATTTTATTGTAGGTACTAGGATAGAGCACTTTGTGTACTTTGACCCATGATAGTGGATGTGCTAGAAGGGATTGTTCCCTTGTTCATTTATGTGGCTACAAATTGACCCTATACGATGTATACAACAAGTGAGAGATTGTTGAGATAATGGGTGTTGCACACATTGTATAATATTGTTATATTGTATTATTTTATTTTATTATGTAATGTTGCACCTAGATAGACGTACAACATGTAAATATTCTCATAGAATATACTTGATGAGTTGCATTGTAATATTGTGATAATATTTCATGTAATTATTTAATATTGGGAAAAATAATTAAAATTCCAATATTAAATGTGGGGCCAATGGGTTAGGTAGCACATGTTTTATGTAATACCACTTGGTGGTTTTGTGGGGACTTGCTAATATATAAGCAGCCACAAGGGTAGTTGTTGGTGTAGAGAAAAAGACAAGACAAGAGGCAAAAAGGGAGAGAGTCAAGTGGGACAAGGCTTGACAAGTTAGCCAAGGGAGCATTTGTGAATGTTGGAAGCATGGCATGGGATGTGTGGATTCATGCTTGTTCACATGGATTGCTCAGTTGTGGGTATGGCTTTGAAGGCTTCCATAATAGTATTGCAATGGTATTTTTGTTGAATAATACATGGTGATGGATGCTTTTGGAAGCTAGGTTTTTTTCCTCAATGAGGGCTTCTTAGGATATATCTTGTGTCCCAATTTTTGTGGGTATGTGGTCTATTCTTTTGCATGTGAATTTCAATTGCATATTTATTTCAGATCTATTATGAGTTATGTGGAAATAGTTATATTCTTTTTTTCAAGTTTCCTTACACACCTTTCCTTTCTTTTTCAAGGATTAACCCTTGAGGGCCCATTAATGGGCCCATATTTTTTGGATTTAAAAAGAAATAAAAATTCCTATTTATCCTCACAATTCAAGTCTATTGGACTTTTCCTCTTGGGGTTTAATGAGATATTTCCAATTTCACCATTATCCTTAGTAAAAAAGTAAATCACAAATCTTTATCCCAACCCCTTCCAAAATCCTATAAATAGGAGCCAAAATTGATAGCAAAGGGACCCAAATTCTCAAAGCATAGACATTAGAGTTGTTTTTGTATTAAGCTAGAGCATTTATCATATCATTTGGTTAAGATATCATAGCATTTATCTAGAATTATCAAAGTTCATTATCATGTTTAGAATCATATTGTGTTATTTTCTTCATCTCACCTCTAGTTAATCCATCCATCTTGCATCTAGATTCACATAGTTATTGATAGATCTGCATCCATTTAGCATTATCATGTCATTTCTCACTTAGAACTGTCACTAAGATGCTTCTTTGAGTGAAATTTTAGCATATTTAGTTAGGGAGACAAGGGGTGGTCTTTTAAGGTTGTTAGTTGTTTGATCTTAGCATTTAGACAATCAGGTCTGATATAGTTTGTGCACCTTCAACAGTAATATTCCTTGAATACATGAATCATCGTATATAGTCTTTCTGCAAGGTATGAAATGTGCCATCTTGGAAAATCTATTTGTAACAAAAAAAAAAAAAAGGAATCATTACCCCTCTAAGTTCTAGGAAATCCAAGAACAAATTCCATGCTAATATCTTCCCAAGGTTTGCAAGGTATGGGTAATGGCTTATACAATCCCACATTCTAACTAACCCCTTTAGCAACATAAAAACTCTGTATCTCTTGACAAATTTCTAAACATCCTTATAAATTTGAGGCCAAAAATACTTCTCACTAATCAAACTTATAGTCTTATCAATACCAAAGTGTCCAACAAGTCCACCACTATACTATTCCTTGATTGTATTCCCCTTCATTGAATATCTATGTATATACAACTAAATACCTTAGTAAACAACATACCTTTATGAATAAAATAATCAGCCCACTTACCTTGATTACTAGTCATTGTCATTTGACAAGATTTTCAAGGCTCTACAAAGTCAAGATCAATTTCATACAAGGTATTCAAATCATCAAACCCAAACACTTTCACTCTCATTTCACTCAACAAATTTATTCTCCTTTTAATGCATCAAGAACTCTATTAGATTATCCACTCCTGTGTTTCAACACAAAAGTGAAAATTTACAAATACTCAACCCACTTTATGTCTCTCTAGTTCAACTTATTTTAGCTACCCAAATACTATAAAGATTTATGATTGATGTATAACATAAATTCCTTAGGAATAAAATAATGTCTTCATTTCTTCAAAGAATGAACAATAGCATAGAATTCTTAATCATAAACTGTAATACCTCTTCTTAGCATTATCTAATTTATTATTTCAAAAATAAATAGGTCTAGCTTCTTGACTCAACACTAGTCCAATTGCATTCCCACTTGCATCACAATCAACTTAATATACCTTTGTGAATAATGTCTTCATTTCTTCAAAGAATGAACAATAGCATAGAATTCTCAATCATAAACTGTAATACCTCTTCTTAGCATTATCTAATTTATTATTTCAAAAATAAATAGGTCTAGCTTCTTGACTCAACACTAGTCCAATTGCATTCCCACTTGCATCACAATCAACTTAATATACCTTTGTGAAATCAAGTATAGCCAACACAAGTTATTAAGCTATCTTTTTCTTTGATGCCTCAAAACTCTTGTCAACTTCATGTGTCCACTTGAATGCTTCTTATGACCTCTCATTGTTTATGGCATAGCATTACAAACTAAACTAAAATTCTTCATAAATTTCCTAGTAAAACTAGCCAATCCATGGAAATGTCTAACTTCATCAGTACTATCAAGTGTAGGACACTCTAGAATAACCTTAACCTTCCTCAGGATCTATCTTCAAACCATCAAGTGAAATCACAAAACCTAGGTATATAATTTCTTATTTCATGGAAAAACACTTCTTCAAGTTAATCAACAACCTTTCCTCTTTCAATCTCCACAATACGTATCTTAAGTGCAACAAATGATCTTCTTTTATCTTAGTTAATATCATAATATCATCCAAATAGAAAATCAGAAACTTTCACAAGAATTTCCTTAAGACTTCATTCATCAAACTCATGAAAGTACTAGGTGCATTAATCAAATCAAAGGCATAACCAACCACTCATACAAACCTTCACCCATCTTAAAAGTAGTCTTCCATTCATCACCTTCTCTAATTCAAATATGATGATGACTTCTCTTCAAGTCAATTTTGGTAAAATATCTTACTCCACTCATACAATTCATGATGTCATTTGTTCTCGATAAATGAAACCTATACTTGAATGTGATCTTGTTTATAGCTCTATAATCAATACACATACACTATTCTTCATTCTTCTTAGGGGATAACATAGCTTACAATGCACAAGGAATTAAAATGTTATGTGATCAAACCTTTCTACAATAGGTCATGAACTTTCCTATTCAATTTTTCATTATTTATAGGTGTCAACTAGTGTGGTTCTTTGTTAGGAAAACTATCTCCTGGTATCATGTCCATGCAATGATGGATACTTATAGTTGGGGATAACCCATCAAGTACATTATCTAAAATGGTATCTATAACTTCTGACAATCACTCTCTAACTTCCTTTGGTTGTTCATCTTTAGTTCCCCTTTTAGTTTTGCTAGGGATCAAAGCATAACACATGTCTTCCTTCCTCATATCCTTTACAAACTGAATTCCTTCAATCAAGAAAACTCTAGTTACACTAGAAAAATTCTCACCCTTGGGTTCTTCTATCAAAGGTGACAAAACTTGTCTTTTTCCCACTATCACAAATAGTATATTCGTTAAATCTACCATTGTGCAAGGCTTGTCTATCATACTGCCAAGGTCTACCCAACAAGATGTGACAATAATCCATAAGCATTATATTTCACAAGACTTCATCACAATATGATCCAATCTTAAATTTCATAAGACATTGTTCACTTACCAATAATTTATGTCCATCCTTGATCCAAGCAATATGATAAGGCTTATGAGGCTTTGTTCTAGGTAACTATAATTTGGTAACCAACTCCTCTGATGTCAAATTATCTAAACTTCCACTACCAATGATTACTTTGCAACATTTATCTACAATTTTATATCTAATCTTGGATAAGCCTTTTCTCAATACATGATCTTCAATTAATTCTTCATTACATAAGGTTCTCTGAACCATCAAGGTTTGTCCCCATTATGGTCCATTCAATGAATTTGATGAACCTTCCTATATAAGTGCATTACTTCTACTATTACCAACTTTACTATTTGAATTTGTACACTCAAATTCTCTATGACCTTCTTTTCCACACTTAAAACAAGTGCCCTTAAACCAAGTCTGGTCTTCGCTTTTATGACCATTTCTTCTTTCCATTCATATTTTCCTATGTCTTAATTATCAACCCTTTCTACTATTGCATTAATTATAATTGCCTTCTTGACTAATATCTTCATTTTTTCCTCAATCTTTTTTTAGAGAAACTGAATTGTTCTAGTCAGTCTACCACATTTTCTTTTCTCTTTTTGATATGATGTTCATGAATTTTCTACTCTCTCTCTCTCCCTCTCCCTTGAGCTCTCTTTCTTGTTATTCCAAAAAATACATAAGACGCCTCTACATTACATTACATTTTCTCCTTTTGATATGATGGTCATGATTTTCTACAATCTCTCTCTCTCTCACTCACACACATGCGCGCGCACACACACATACACATGTTATTCCAAATAATTGACAAGCCACCTCTAGATTTGATGGTCATGATTTTCTACAATCTCTCTTTCTCTCTCACTCACTCACACACACACACACACACATGTTATTCCAAATAATTAACAAGCCACCTCTAGATTTGAGTTGTGTTCATCAATTTCAAAAAATCAATCTTTCTACTAGTGCATTAATTATAATTGTCTCCTCCACTAATTCCTTCATTTTTCTCTCGATCCCTTTTTGGAAAATCCATAGTTTTTGTAGGAAATGACTTATTTTGGTCACTCTACCACATTTTCTTTGCTCCTTTTGATATGATGTTCATGTATTTTCTACACTCAAATCACTAGATTCTCTCTCTCTCTCTCTCTCTCTCTCTCTCTCTCTCTCTCTCTCTCTCTCTCTCTCTCTCTCTCTCTCTCTCTCTCTCTCTCTCTCTCTCTCTCTCTCTCTCTCTCTCTCTCTCTCTCTCTCTCTCTCTCTCTCTCTCACACACACACACACACACACACACACACATCTCATTGGTTGTTATTCCAATTCTATGTTCTATTTCCATCTTCATTTCCCTATATTTATTTGTAGTTCTTCTAGTCAAGTTAATTCAGATCCACCTCAACATACATATATTCCTAACCCTCCTTTAAGAAAGTTTTATTTTGCTTTTCTTAAATTCCCTAGAGTATCTCTAATTGACTTTGGTGATTCTTTATTAGAACATTTAGGTGAAAGATTGTAAAGTCTTACCCACATGAGTGTTTTACCGATATTTCATATTAACATATTAGAGTCAAGAACCCACTTTATAAGGCATAATCCTATTCCATCCATCATTAAAAAGCCTTTAATTAGGATAATTTCTTTCATCTTTGTTGATTTATGTTTGATATAGAATAACTCTTTAGGAAAAGCTTTAATTTTCATTTTGATCCTTGATTTTCTTCCAACCGCCTTT
Organism: Cupressus sempervirens; assembly: GCA_028749045.1. Taxonomy (NCBI): domain Eukaryota; kingdom Viridiplantae; phylum Streptophyta; class Pinopsida; order Cupressales; family Cupressaceae; genus Cupressus; species Cupressus sempervirens. Next base: position 808,187,442 of record CM053790.1, read on the forward strand.
GGATTTTGACTTGGTTGAGCATTCTCTTGCTCATTTCATGAAAAAAGGCTAATTGCTTCAAGCACAATATATTTTTTTACAATTATTTGAAATTTATAATGATATAATAAATTTTTTTATGGGATTTAAAAATAAATGTTCCTTGTGTTTACAATTGTGGGGATTCATTTCCACCTAAAAATAGGGTTGTCACTACCCCTATTTTATAAATTCACCCATCTCCAATAACGAAACTCCTTTTGAGTCAAGATGGATGTTATTTGCACTTATGACTACTTGGTTTTTTTGCTTACAAATATCCCAATATCTAGATCTTTCGACAAGCTTGGGATCCAAGTCATTCTCCAAGCATATGACCCCCCTATACGCCTTTGTTAATAATTTGTTCTTTCCTCTCCTACTCTCCTACTTTTGAATATTTTATCATGAATGACTTTTTTACATATTTAACATTATATATATATATATATATATATATATATATAGAGAGAGAGAGAGAGAGATAGCATGAATATTGATGGTATTCCTATCCAAGGGAGTATCCTAGAACTACTGGAGACATGATTCAAAGGTTGTGTGTTTCATCCATGATAGAGTTTGTCATTGATATCAACATAGTGGTTATTCTATAAAGACTGGTAGAGCAATAGACAGAGTTTATCTTCACGAGGATTAAGAAATAAAGATAAGCTTATGAAGACTTGGGATAAAGTTCTATAGAGTGCATAGATGCTACAGTTAAGAGTGCATGCAAAAATTTGAAGATAGTACAGAGTTGTGATGTATTTGATGAAGACAGTGTTCAGATAGAGTTTCTACATAGCAGGTACTGATGTTTGGATTGTATCTCCTAATAGAGATAGAATCTAGTTAAGTGGACTTGGAAAGAGATAGAATACATGATGAAGATATTGTGGTCAAATGCAAACATCTAAATGAGCATCAAGTGAAGAGTTGTAAAGGATATGAGCCGATAATTTGTTTATAATTGTGTAAAAGTGTCATGATGCAATGTAATTTGTAAATGTAATATCTTATGAGGGCCCTTTATTATTATTGTAAATTGGGAAAGCCTCAAGGTCGAATCAATAATATATTTTAGGACTTGGTATAAAGGAAGGATGATTTCCTTGGTTGTAATCATCTAGTGTGGATATTATGCAATGTGAGTTTATATGTGAGATCTAGTGAACCTAAAAATGAATATATTTTGATCAGAGAAGTGTTTGGTGTAGTTGAGGCATGATGATATTACAAAGTGATTGTATTTGATAAACAAGTCACTGTTGGAGAGTTGTTGATGTTCACCAATATTATTCAGTGAGGATAGTTCTAAGACTATTTGGATAGTGGGTCCTTTTATCTTCTATTCAACTCTTCTTAGGATTGGCACAGTTAGAACTTCCTAATAGAGATTCAAAGTCTACTAATAGGGACTAATATGTACCAAATTCATTTCATTGACTCCTAATAGGGTCCATCCTTTCACAAGGAACTATTATATTAGTACATTATTTTGTGGGTATCATCCCCTGGTCAAGGGTTTCCCTAGTTAACAAATATAGTGTTATTATGTATGGTTATCCTTCTAAGGTTGTTGACTTTGTAAGAAATGGTAGATGAGATAAAGGAAACTAAATCAATCCAATTGAATCAAGTGAGAAATAATATTACCATGAAATAACCAATTTCCAAGAGTATACACCAATGGAGAGCAACAAAGGAGACAAGGATTTTGAAATGGGAAACCAAAGGAAACCCCCTGTGTAATATTATAAATGAAGGCACAAGCCTATGAGAGAGAGAGAGAGAGAGAGAGAGAGAGAGAGAGAGAGAGAGAGAGAGAGAGAGAGAGCTCATTACAATAACATCAATGTGATGTGTAGAGAAGAATGACAGAGAAGCATCTCTTTTATAGAGATGAGAAAGGAGTTACAGTTGTAACTCCAACTTCTATGAATTCCACATTCATAATAAGTGTGTGCAAAGTGTCAAGATCCTCTTAAGGAGAATATTCTAATTTCCTTTATAAAAGGAATTAAAAAAATGAGTTGTTCTCACATGTGGATGAGGACAAGTAAATGACATGTCCTTCACATGTGGACAAGAGGACAAACTACATGTAGAGATCCTTGGAATATCCCAAATTAAATACATCTAAGAAAAAATTAATATTTCTAACACCCCCCTTAATCTTTACTTTGGGAGTTTACATCAAGGGGTTGCAAACCCAAATTTTTACAATGAAATTGAAATCTCTCTTTAAAGAGTGGCTTTATCAAAATATCAGCTACTTGATCTTCACCCTGGAAATAGAGAAGGGTAAATTGCTTGTCTTCAACTTATTATCTAATGAAGTGATGCTAGAGAGAAATATGCTTTGTCCTTACATGAAAAACTAGATTTTTGGCTAAGACAATAACACTATTGTCACAATATAATGGAGTAGGTGCTTGTTGAGGTAGACCCAAATCTTCAAGTATCCTTCTAATTCATAAGGCCTCTTTAGATGCATCAATACAAACTTTGTATTCAACTTCAATTGAACAAAGAGAAATGGAGTGTTATGTCTTACTTTTCCAAGAAATTGCACCTAAATCAACAAAAAAACAATAACCACAAGTAGATTTACAATCATTGGGATCTCCACCTAGATTCGAATCAACAAAGCCATGTAAAGTGAAATCAACATTCGCATCATAAAATAAACCCATAGTAATTGTTCCTTTGATATATCTCAATATTATTCTAGCAACTTTAAAATGTGTTTGTTGAGGTTTAGACAAAAACCCTCAAACTAAACCAACACTATAAGCAATATCGAGTCTAGTAAGAGTTAGATAATTCAAACTTCCTACTAGTTTCCCATACAAAGTTTCATCAACAAAGGGAGTATTAATATCAACCATTTATTTTGTTCCTAATTCACATGTACTAGAAACATGGTTAGAATCATTCATCTTGAACTTTTCCAAAAGATCACGAGCATAATTGCGTTGAGAAAGAAAAATACCCTTAGGTGTTTGTGAAATTTGCATACCTAAGAAGTAATGTAAAATACCTAAATAATGCATTTGAATTTTTTGATTAAGTTGAAACTTAATATCTAAAATTAAATCATTTGAGCTTGAAGTAAGAATCAAATCATCCACATAAAGAATAAAAATGATAATATCATCTTGAATATGCTTGATATATAAGTTAGGATCATTTTTTCTTCTAGTAAGTCCTTGACAAATAAAGAAGGAATTTATCTTTGAATATCATTCCCTAGGTGATTGTTTGAGACCATAACTATATTTTTTCAATTTTCAAACCAAATTTTCACTACTAGAATTTTAACAAAACCGACGCATTGATCCATATAGATCTCTTTATATAAATCACCATTTAAGAAAGCACTTTTAACATCTATTTGATAAATATGCCAATTCATTTTAGAAGCTAAAGAAAGAAAAAGTTTGATAGTATGCATGTTAGCAATAGGTGCAAAAGTTTCAATGTAATCTATTGGCGCTCGAAATTGTGGCCTTGATTTTGAGCACCGTTGAGAAGTTTAAGCCCTATGAATGCTTTTTTGATGCCTGTGACCCTGGCTGTCCATTTGATGCCTAAGATGTGTTCAATGTTTCTAACATCTTTATTTTAGTGTTTCTATGTGTTTCATGAAGCTAAATTGACATTTTGAGTCATTTCGTGAAGTCCTGTTTTGAGCAATTATCAAATCTACATTTTTACCCTAAGTGTCAAACAGCGACAGGAGGTTGTGTTTGCTAGTGAATATCTCGCACCCAAAAATGTGTCATGACTTGCCACTTTGGGAGTATCTAGTGTCCATACCTAAGAACCTATGTTTCATATTTTGAGTCATTTCAAGTCCATTTGATTAGGTTTTGAATCCCTCAAAGTTGGTAGTTTATTGTTTTCATGCTTTTGCAAATTGTGCATAATTCTAGGAAGCCCTGCTTGACAAGTTATAATTTTGACCCAGTTGACCCAAATACTAAAATTCCTTTTGCATTGTATTCTAGAGGTCAGAAAGTTGTTATGTTTCAAGTTTCAGCTTATGAAAAATCTGTTTGATAAGTTTTTAAACGTGATTCCAAACTCAATTTCTATCTTTTTACTGGTGTTAGCAAATGCAGATTGTTTGGTACCCCTGTTCATAATGTCATAACTTGAGAATTGTGATTTCCTAGATCAAATGGATTGTACCCCTATGTTGTCCTCTAAAAATACTACAAGTGTGTCAGTTTTTAAGTCTTGATGAATCCGTCTGCACACTTGTCCAGGTCAATTCCATTTGCCAAAAACATTTTTTTGTCAGTGTTTCCAGTTTACAAATTTCAAGTAGCTCACTTTGATCGCTTGCCAAATGCATCTTGTTATTCGTCATGAGCCCAAATTGTAGATTTATAATGCCCTCATGACAGTGAAGCAATGCCTTAGTTTTGATTTCCCCATGTGCCCATTTGCCCAATTTTCAAAGCCAAATCTGAACCCAGTTTATTATTTTCTAACATGTTTTCTTGCAGGCAGTTCTGAAAGGGTCATTGACATCAAATATCTTTTGACCCTAAATTTTTCATGAGATGAGATTTGACAGGGTGCAACTATTTGGAACAAAGAATCAGTGTGCCAATTTTTAGAGCCTAGTCAAGTATTTAGATCAGCTTTTAAGGCCAGTCAACAGACCTCCTGGCGCAAATTTGACAGTTGGCAGAAAGTGATAAAATGAGTTTTAAATGTTGATTCAGTGGTTAATTTTGTTTCAAATCAGTATCAGGTATTCAATGGGCCAGTTATAAGATTCGGTTGTTTGGAAACAAAAAAAAAATTTGTTAGACCCATTTTTGGGCCCAACTGATTACACAAGATTGATGGAGTTATGTATGGATTAAAGAGCTCCATGCCATGACAAAAGATTGTAGTAGGATAATGTTTCAAAGGAAATCTCAGATATCATTATTCTAGATGACAACTTTGCCTCTGTTACAAAGGGTGTTTTTTGGGGACACTCCTTTGGGTCAACTCAATAATGGACACACTTGGAGCTCTTGCATTGGCAACAAGACCACCAACTAATCACCTCATGTACCGACCTCCAGTGTGTATTAGCATGGGAGGTGACATGGCTCCTCTACTTATCTGAAACATAGATAGAATTCTAAGTCAAATCCACACCTTCAGCATGATATGAAGAGGCAATGTAATGAAGAAGAGCCTGGCGGCAAAGCCTCTGATGTTGAACAAATCTTTCAATGCTGACCATAAATTTCAATGGAGGAAGCAGCGAATAAAGAAAAGCAAGGATGTAGATAAAGACAAGAAATCTGCTAATTAAAATGTAGATAAGCCATTGTAGAATGAAGGGGAATAACCTATGCAAAAAGCTCACTATCCTATGCATATTAAACAAAACGAGCTCTCACCGCTGTCAATGAATCTCCACACCAACCCACAGACCATAAAAATGAAGACCCCACATATTCATTGACCAAGGGCAATATTCAAAGGAACAACCTGCAGCAATGTATAGGCAAGAGTCCACAGCTTGGAGGCAGCTATCCATATAGCAAAGAAAGCCATTTCAAAGGGTAAATACGTCAGAGAAGAAGACCACGTGGCATGGAATCTTTAAAAAGTTTGTTGGGTGTGGAAAGAAGGAAACACCCACATCTACATAGAGCAGTGGCATGCAAAAAGAAACAGATCCCACGTGGAGGAGGACTTAATGCATAGCAGGAGGAACCCACAGCAGTTAAGAGGACCCACGCTAGAAGGAAATTTCCAATGCATTGAAAGCAGGAACAATGGTAGCATGAGACAGAATACCCTGTGCTAATCAAAAAGTCACCAACGTTAATGAAAAGAGGATTTCAATACAGTCCATCCATGTAGTAAGCAATCCAGGCAATGAATAGAAACCCCACAGCATGGAATCAGGCCACGCCCAATGTTAAAAAGGTGAGTCTCATGTAGAAGCAGAGGAGGCATAAAAAAAAGGGGGGGAGTTCGATGAAGGAAATCTGGCCAGTTAGAAAAAGATGCCCAACATTGCAAATAAAAATGCAGTCATATGAGAAGAGGGATATATGCAACATAAAGGCCCATGCATAGAAGAAACAGGGTTGTGCCAATAAGTGCATATTTTGCTGGAGACATCACACTAATCCAGCGAAAAAAGCTAGTGATGGAAATTGGATGATCCTTTGAAAATAGTTGAAGGGGCTATTGATCAACACACTAAGATGATAAAACAATGGAAAATGTTCCATGGTATTCAGATGTTAAAACTTTTCTGAGGAAGGTCATGACAGAGATAAAAGGGTTCAAAATCCAATATCCCACATTCATCTTGTGAAATCTTTCTCATGTGTTTAAATGCTCTTATGCTCACCAAGCTTAATGTCTTAGACACATGCGCTTTTGAAGCACCAACCATGCGATGTGGACTCGGCCTGAACAAATGGCGATGGATTGCAAATTTTTAACAAACTCCCATAATGAAAGGATGACGTCAATAGAAATAAGATGTGCCAGAAAAGTTTTAAAAATTTGGCTAGTCGCTATGTCGCTAGTCGAAAAATCCAAGAAATTTTGGCTAGCGACATAGTGACTAGCCAAAAAATTCAAGAAATCGGTGAGAGACAAAAGATGGTCGTGGGTCCCACTTCTAACAAATTGAGCAGTGCCAAGTGTCAGTAGATAGAATGACTGAGCAATGATGTGGTGAGTTCAAACCCAGTTGCAACGAGATCATGACACATGGCAAATCGTGTGGATGTCACTATGTCGCCAAGCGAAGATGCTCACGGGATAACCATAGTGACATAGCGAGTATGATGTGGCATGATGACATGGCAATGACAAGGATGAATCAAGGGATGCCACATGGCACCCGCTGTGCAGGACCGAACCAATCAGAATGTGCCACATGTTACCAGTGGTCAAATAGAGTTGACCCGAAATGGAAGATAAGGGTAAAAAATTAAATATTTTGTTTAAATGATATTTTTGAATATCTTCCTAAATCACGTGCAATTTTTAAATAAATTTTGAAACTTTGATATAGTCCAAACTTTATAAAAATTCAAATATTTTTGAAATAATGCCATGGAGCCATGAATGGAGACCTGATCTTCAGAGGGCCATATCTGGGGTGATTTTTATCAAAAATGGGCACTTCAATAACCTATCAGAACTAGAACAATATGAACTTTCTGAATATGAAGTCAGTTTGTGGACAAGTATTCACCAGTTCATGCTACAGGTCAATTTGTAAAATCTAGGGCATTGGCAACAAAAAAATCAAATTTGATCATTAATCATTAGAGTTTGTTAGAGGGCGGATTTGATAACTTTTTGGAGCCTAAATGTGGTAAAAATAAGTTGGGAAAGATTATATTATATTCTGAAGGCCATATTCAACTAATTTTTCACTTTTATCATGACTTCAACTTTAGCATCAGAAATCAGTTATGATAGTGAATCAAATATCCAAGATATTTTTGCCTTGTAGAGGCCAAATGATGGGATTTGATATGCAGTTGAAGAGAGAGGGTAGAAAGAGGTTTTTTCATCTTCTTGGGAAGGAATTCTGAGTAGACACTTGTCATCTCCTGATCAGATCTAAGAATTCACTTCTTCCTATATCATTCCCTTTCTTTCTCATTTTACAGGTTCCAGTCTTTGGAGAAAAACTAGTCACTGCTGAGATACCAAGTTTTGGATCCAATTTTGATGTGTTCCCATACTGCGATACCACATATTTTTCAATAGAATTCTCTTGTATGAACAGCATTAGGAATGTTAATACAGATAGTTCATATCTGTTAGGTATTTCCATGTTTTCATTTTCATGCATATGACTTTATAATTTCAAGGAAATAATACAAAGAGTAGAGGAATTTCATTAGTTTCATTCTGATTCTTGTCTCTAGTCTTAGTGAATTTTCAATGTTTTATGATCTTTTAACAAAGAGCTTAGGTCATAGTTGCAGTCCCTTAAGGTTGTATGTTGTTTTATTGCTGCTTATGACTCAAGGAGTTATGTAAATGCTTCAGGGAATCAACAGGGTTGCAAGTTTATTGAGAAGGATATCATGTAAGAATGAGATTTAGATTGAACATGGATGTCTATTTTCAAGGTGAATGGATAGATCGTATATCTGAAGATGCAAATAAGTCTCAAATATCCATATGTGTGTTTTTTATTTATAGATTTGCCCAATGGTTAAGGCACTGATCAGTTTATAGGATCACTAGGTCTTACTGCTACATATTTGAGGATTTGTTGAAAATCAACATCAATAATCAAATGTTCTTTCCCTTTCATGTTGAAGGACCTAAATGTTTAACCCTCACTCAGCTTATGAGATTCATAGCTTTGCATTTAGATACTGTAGATCTGTGTCATTTCATGAGTCATTAGGAGAAATAAGGGTTTCAATCTGCTTAATAGATTTAGGGATATGTTTTTGTACTAGTACGGTATCATTTGAATATGAGGTCTACCCACCTAGGTTTAGCAGAGCCTGAAGTAGAAGAAGGGTCAAGACTTATAGTTGGCCCTATGTTTGAAGTGATATGTTGAGAATGGGAGTTAGCTGCCCCTAGATATGTCATATTCTCATGGGGATAATTGAAAACCCTCCAACGTTTTCAAACACCAACATAATCTAACCCTTCAATTTGAGAAAAGCCTCTAGAAACTAGTTTAGCTTTAAACTTACTAATTTGATTATTGACATTCAACTTGGTTTTATATAACTCTTTGCATGAAAATAAATTCTTACCACAAGGTAAAGTAACTAGATCCCAAGTTTGATTAGCAATTAAAGAATCATATTCCTCTTGCATGGCCTTTTTCCAATGAGGTTGAGAGTTAGCTTTTTCAAAAGACTTAGGATCATTAGAATGCATAATAGAAGTCATTAAAGAATAAATGAAAAATTGATCCTCCTAGGTTTAAGTCCATCAAATATAGTAAAATAACCATATCTCTCATTAAGTAACCTTTGAAACTATTTAAGATTTTCCCTAGTAGTAATAGATTCATCACTAGAAGAGTCATATGTTGGAAATATAAGAGGAGTAACCGAGAGGGGAAGGGTGAATCAACTACCACAAAAAAAAATCCCAGATCCCTTAGATGTCAATACAAATCAAGACATAAACTTTAGTGTTGTAACTGGATTAACACTAACAATATGTTGTAACTCGGTAAGCATTGTAATCATAGTCGTTACTTGGCAAATGCTTAACATGCAAAGCTTAAGATATTAAGTTTGATTAAACTTAATTAACTTAGTTGCATACACATAAAGAAAATAGCATGAACACAAGTGACACTAATATTTAACATGGAAACCTAATTTGGGAAAACCATTAATTGCAACTAGTTACTATTTTTCATTCTCCTAAAGTGAACCCTATTTGGAGCCAACCCTGTTAAAGGTTACAAAACACACTATTAGGTGTGACCCTATTAGAGGATTTATTCACCCTATTAGGAGTGGCCTTGTTAGAGGTCTTCAAACACTTTAGTTTAGAAATGTAACCTTGTTAGAGGATTTACAAATAGTTGTTAAGCCAACTCTGTTAGGAGATTTAATTCACTGCTACAATGGTTAGAGAGTACCAATGAATTGACTTGATTATTGTTGTAAACTTATCTTTTTTGATTTCAGATCTCAATTTTGGCTTGAATACTTGATCCTTCCTTATCAGATATCTCTATGTAGCTCATCAAGGATACTCTATTATCCTTCTAATTTACTTCCTCTACACATATCTTATCTTCCACTTCTTTCTTTTCTTTTCCACATTCAATCCAAAACTTGACCCTATATTTATATCATGTACATAGTCAAGTTGGCTTGAATACACCTTAATACAATTACAATTCATCTTCTTAGTTGGCTAGAACCAACAAATAAATCTATTAAACTCAATATGCCAAAACAAGAAAATCCTTTGTTAGCCAACCCTACTTGGTAGAGAATAACACTAAAATGATTTTCCTATGTTAACCAAGTGAGCTTGGTTAACACTACATCTTAACAAACTTCCTTTGGTAACTGAGTGAGCTCAGTTAACACTCAACTTCTACGAACTTCTCTTTGGTGCCCGAGTGAACTTGGTAGACACTGTCTTCAAAACTTGGCAAACACTAGAATGCTCACAAGACACAGGAGACTCTCTTCATCACCCGAGTGTGCTCGGAAGACACTGACTGATAAAGATATGACATTTTGTGTAACATCAAAGACAATTTACAATTAATCAATTTCTTTCAACAATCTCCCTCTTTAGCATTCATGGCAACACAACATGTCATAATGTAATGAAATTTTTTGATTCTCATCCATGAGAACTCCCTCTATCAGTGTGAGCTCCCTCTTACATCAATATCTCCCTCTGTCAGAAAACTCTTCAAGTTTAATATCAAACTCTCCCTTACATCTTACTTATTACAAGTATGACAAGATCAAATTCTCCCTCTTTGACATCATATGCCAAAGACAATACTCGGTGAATTTCAATGTACCTACTGTACAGATTCATATGCAATCTTTCCTTTCATTACTGCATCAATTTGACTGATCTTCAAGAATATTTAATTGATGCATCACTAAATATTTTTTAGTGAGCTTCAGATAGAGGAATAACCCCTAGCTTACCTCTTAGATACAAAAATGCATCCTTAGGTAATGACTTGGTGAATATGTTTGCAATTTTCTCTTTTGTATTCACACATTCCAATCTCACATCTTTGTCTTCCACCAATTCTCTCAAGAAATGATATTTTATTGCAATGTGTTTGGTCTTAGTATGCATCATTGGATTCTTTGATATGTTAATTACATTGGTGTTATCACAGAAGATAACCACTAGATCCTTGATTTCTACCTTCATACTTGCCAAAAGTTGCTTAAACCAAACAATATTGGAATAATTGATTGCTGCTGCAACATATTTTTCCTTTGTCATAGACTAAGAGATGCAATTTTGCTTCTTACTTGTCCAAGACACTAGTCTTTTACCAAGAAAGAATGCCCCACCACTGTTACTCTTCCTAACACCAATACTTTTTGCCCAATTTGCATCAGTGAAGGCTTTTAAATGAAAGTTGTCTCCTTTCTTGTACCAAAAGCCATAATCTTCAATACCTTTTAGATACCTCATGCTTCTCTTTATTTCTATCATATGATTTTATTTTGGATTAGCTAAAAATCTTGCCACCGTACCAACTACAAGAGCAATATTAGGCCTAGTATGCACTACCTACTGAAGTTGGTATGGTGGCAAGATTTTTAGCTAATCCAATATAAAATCATATGATAAAAATAAAGAGAAGCATGAGGTTTTCCAATCATGGATCTATATGTGGTCTGATCTACCTCCTTTGAATCATCATTTTTTGAAATCTTATGTCCAGTAGACATAGGTGTTCCAACTGGTCTTGAATCCTCCATTCTAAACGTTTTTAGTATTTCCTTGATATATTTTGATTGAGCAATGTAGACGCCATCCTTCTTCTATTGAATCTGCAAGCCAACAAAAAATTTGATCTCTCCAAACATTGACATCTCAAATTCCTTACTCATTTTTTTAGAAAAATATTTACATAAGTCATCATAACCAGCAAACAATATATCATCTACAAAGATTTCTGCTAGTAAAATTTCCTTCTCTAGTCCTTCTTTGATGTAAAGACTATTGTCATTTGCCCTTTGAAAACCAATCTTCATCAAATAATTGTGAAATCTTTCATACCAAGCTCTGGGAGCTTGTTTGAGACCATATAATGCTTTGTGTAATTTACAGACCATATCCTTTTTGCTAGGATCTACAAAACCTTCAGGTTGCTCTATGTAGACTTCCTCTTTCATAATTCCATTTAAGAATGCAGATTTCACATTCATCTAATACACTTTAAATCCTTTATGTGCAACATAAGAAAGTATAGTCCTAACACCTTCTAATCTTGTAGTAGGAGAAAAAGTTTCACCATAATCAATACCTTCCTCTTAAGAATAACCTTTGCAAGCTAAGCTTTCTTTGTTTCTTAAAACTTCTCCATCTTCATTCAACTTATTTCTAAATACCCATTTTGTGCAATCTAAGCTTTCTTTGTTTCTTGAAACTTCTCCATCTTCATTCAACTTATTTCTAAATACCCATTTTGTTTCAATTGCATTCTTATCCTTGGGTTTAGGAACAAAAGTCTAAGTTTTATTCCTTTTTATCTATTCTATCTCTTCATTCATTGCTTCAATCCAACTTTCATTATCCAAAGCATCTTTAACAATTCTTGGTTCAAATTCAATAAGAAAACATGTACCTTTCAATTTGTTCCTTGTCATTATACCTTCTGATTGGTCTCTAATGATTTTCTCAGGTGCGTGGTGCCTTCTAACCTATCTTGCAAGTGTAGGTACTTTGGATTTAGAGCTTATTCCATTTGCCTCACCATGATCTTTTGCATCATGCTTGGGTCCCACTATCTGTGACTTGAGTCTTCATATCCTAACTCGAGTTGCACTAGCTACAACTCGGGTGCTTCTAGAGATTTTAGGGACTCAAGAGGTGAAGCTTCCTGACTTTCAATTGGATTAGGAAATGTATCAAGTTTATAATATACAAAAAAATTGTAGTCCTCAGGTTCTTTGATGCTTTCTTCACTCTTTTCTACAAACTCATCAATCTTCACATGTGCATTTTCTATGATCTTATGAGTAGACAAATTCAAACATTCATATGCTTTTCTTCCGCAAGAGTATCCTAGCAATATGCCTTCATCACTTTTGACATCAAATTTACCTTGCCTAGTCTCCTTCAAGATATAACTTCTGCTACCAAACACTTTGAAATAACTTACATTGGGTTTGGAGCCATACCATAGTTCATAAGGAGTCTAATTTGAATCTTTCTTCAGTTGTACTATATTCAAAGTATGAACTATTGTACTAATTGCTTCCTTCTAGTACTTTAGTTCAACATTCTTCCTTATCATTAGGGTTCTTGCACAATCCATGATAGATATGTTCCTTCTTTCTGCTATTCCATTCTGCTGAGGTGTACTAGGGGCTAATACTTTTATCTTGATTCATCTTTCAGTGCAAAATTCATTGAATTCATTTGAAATAAATTCTCTTCCTCTATCTAACCTTAAACACTTCAGTTTCTTTCCAATCTCTTTCTCAACTCTAGCTAGATACCATTTGAACTTCTAAAAAGCTTCTAATTTATCTTTCAAATACATTACAGTCATCATCCTAGAATAATCATCAACAAATACAATAAAATATTTATCTCCACTGTAGCTTTTTGGTCCAATAGGTCCACATAGGTTTGTATGAACCAACTCCAAGATTTTTTCAGAATGATATTTCTTTCTTTTGAAACTTGTCTTTCCCATCTTTCCAATTTGACAATTTTTGCATAGGCCCATATCAAGTTTCCTCAAACTAGGAATACCTCTCACTCTTTTGTTTTTTCTTATCTTGATCAAGTTATCAAAGTTTGCATGACACAACCTTTTATGCCATAACCAGCTTTCTTCTACTTGAGCAATGAAACATGAACTCTCACTTAGCTCTAGGTAGAATAGGTTACCTTTTGTTTGATTACCATACCCAACTAGATTTTCTTTCCCATCTAGCAACTTGCCCTTGTCATTTATGAATTCTACCTTGAATCCAATATTTTTCAACTATGCCACACTTAGTATATTATGCTTTATTCCTTCAACCCAATAAGCATTGTCACATCTAAGTTCATTGGTTAAAGAAATACAACCTTTTCCTTTTATACAACAAGGTTCATTGTTTCCAAATCTAACACTTCCTCCATCATATTGTTCCATATGTTCAAACTTTGTTTTGTCACTAGTCATATGATGAGAACATCCACTATCGATAATCCATGTGTCATTTTTACTAACATGAGAAATAAGTGTCATCTTATCTGACTCGTCATCTAATTCATCTTTTATATCTATACAGACCATTTCATCATTATCACTACTATCAGAATATTTAGCCATGGAACAAGATTTCTTACCTTTTTCTTTGTAGACCTTGTAGATTTTGAATTATTTCTTGCCTTTATACTTGTTCTTCTTCTTTGTTTTCTTTGTTTGGACACCTAGCAGTAATGTGACTACTTTCTTCACAAGAAATATAGATTAGGGGAATTTTACTTTTGAATTTTCCTTTACCTTTGGGATATCTTCTGTTGGAATTACAATAGGAAAGGTAAACTTTTGGGGGGGGTGAGGGGGTGTTCAATTAGCAGTTTAAACTTGGACCCATAAAACTTGCACCACACATCAATCTCATGCATTCAATGTGTACATTGAAATAACATGTAAAGCACATACATCTAAAACATGTAAGCAAGTAAACATTCACACACATATGACACTAGATATGATCACCCAGAAAGCCTCCAAGTGAGAAGGTAAAACTGGGGTGGTGATGACACCCACATATCTTCACTACTGTAGTAATAAAGTGTATCTAATGAAGGTTACAATGTTTTGATCATGAGACATGATCTACCCTATGAAAGTTCTACATTGTTAAAGGCTTACAAAGACTATTAGGTCTCACCGTGTTAGAGGATTTCAACACCCTATTAGAAGTGTGTCTTGCTAAAGGACTTTAACTCACAACTAAGTAAGCACCTTGTTAAAGGATTTCAATATAGCCTGTTAGGACTACTCTATTAAGAGATTTTGACTAAAATCACGTGTTAGAATGTCTCAACATTGATCCTATGGTCAGCACTTGATCGCTTGATAACAAATCACCTCTAAACAATTGTCTTCTTGATCCTTCTTGATCAGATATCTCTTTGTTATATACTCTTCTTTCCTTTGTTCTGCTCTAATTGATTCTACAATGTAATCTCACTTCATAACTCCTTAGCCACCATGAATGCTCTGTTTGCGCATGCAAACTTCTCTATACTCTACTTCAACACTTTACACACTCTCTAGAGAGTTTAGGGTTTTACCTCCTTAAGAAGACTTTGGTGACTTAGGGTCAGGTATGAATCTATAGCTAAGATTCATCCATTTTGTCGATTAATCATTCCCTTTTTCTGATTGGTTGCATGCAATTGCATTTGGAATCCAACTTAAGATTCATCCTTATCTCCAAAATATTGTAATTCATCCTTAAGTTGGCTCAAAAGTGTTCTATATAGTTGTTTTTAACATTACAAATAAATATGTCAAAACTATCTTACTCAGCACCTGAAGTCTCTGATGCTCGGCATACACTAATCTTTCTGCTATGACTCAGCATCTGTATCACTTGGCATCAACTATTCACTCGACTCCTAAATCACTTAGCATACACTGTCTACTTGGCACTTGAGTGACTCGGCACATGAGCGGCTCAGCACTCATTGTGAACTCAACATGCTCTATTATATACATGTAGTGCTTGGCATGTACTACTTGTTTGGCATGAACTAAGTAAATACCTTAAGTGTGTTGACACTCACTTATCAAAACCAATCTAATATCAACAATCTCCCCTTTTGATATTAGTGTCAAAAACACTTGAATATACATTAATATCCTTAATCTCATGAGTATAACATATCTATAACTTGGCTTATGTACAAAACTTCAAAATTTCAAAATTTTGTAATAGCTTGTATATCTCAAAATTTGATAGTCTATTATGTATCCAAAATTATGTACTCCTGCTGAGTGAATATGCCTCAACTGATACTCTTTGACTTCATGTTGTTTTGTGTTTGCTCCCCCTTAGCTTAATCTAACTTTTCTCTGTCCTTTTTCTCCTTTTACTTACTCTCCTCCATTTCTTATTCTCCTTATATCTCCCCAGAATTATCTCTTTGATTACTCTCCCCCATTTCTTATTCTCCCCCTTTTTGACACTTATGCCAATGGGCTATACACTTATAGTGTGTTTGTCCAAAAAAGATTTATGGAAATCTAGGATTATCTTGAGAGTTGCATCCCTATTCTCACATGCTACATCCAAAGACTTGATTTGGATAGCTAGCTCGGCAGCAAGGTGGACTAGACCATCTAGTGTAGAAAGATTTGGGTCTTTCTTCATTAAAGTTTGGCATAGCCTAGTTCCTTGTGCAAAATTTCCATAGGAGGGGTTAGAGTGGTCTAGATTCTAACCAGTTTGGCCCTTATGTTGACCTCATCTACTAACAATGAAGCTAACTAACTCTGGGTTTGAAGCAATGTCCTAAAGTGCTTTTCACTCTAAGCTAGTGTCATTGGCAGTTTTGCACCTGATGTACTTATCTGACTTTCCAAACTCAAAATGTGACTACTAGTTTCTCGGGTGAAGAATGTTGGATTACACAATTTAGTGTACAATGAGAATATATTCTCAAGTACCTTCTTCACACCCTCAACCTTAGTTGCCAATGCAACTTGTGTTAGTGCTATGTCACCCGATATCTTTTCATTCACTTTGCTTTGAAACTTCTTTTCTAACCATTCTAATAACTTAGCATTTGTATCTAGATCAGCATTACTGACCTTCTCCACTATGTTTGTTAGTTGTTCAATTAGTGGCTTGGTCTCATCTAGAGTGGGCAGACTGAATGCATCTAGAAAGATGTCTTTAATATCCTATAGTGCCTTCTTCTATCTGTGCTCCCTTCTAAGCATTTCCTGATGCTTCTTCCTTGCTAGGGGTTGTTGGAGTATGCCCATTTGTTCTATAGTCATTGTATCAGAGTCCTACTTTGGTAGAACAATTTCTTCATCAAGGCTCACATCTCCATATTGTATGACTTCTTCTGCCTTAGGTGAACTCAGGCTCGACACTAAGATCTGCAATGGTGTTGCATCTGTGCTCGGCTTATAAAGAGTGTTAATGGAAGGAGTGTCAGATACTGGTAAGGTTACCAAGGCTTGGATGGAAACTTGCTCCTTCACCTTAGATGTCAACTCTATCTCTTCAGGTTTTCCCTTGACTTCCACAATGACTTGTGATACACCTTGATCCTATGTTGTAGGTGCAGATAACTCTATCTTACCTGTTTCTTGTTGTTCTTCAGTAGTTACTTGTGTTTCCACTATATCCTTTGCAATTGCATCAACCTTGTCTGATATATCTTTAGGTATTTTGACCAAAGGTTGTGCATAAGTAACTTGAGGGATGATAGAAGGTGGTTCTTGTGGATTCACCTCTACCCTTGCTATTTTAGTCACTGATTTCTACAACTCATCCACATTGACCAGTACAAGATTATCACAAAGTTTTGCCTGTAGTGTGGACTGATCTAGGATCTTCTTGAGATATTCCTCTGTAAGGGGATTGATGTTTTGTTTTGTGACATTAGAAACATCCTTAACAATTACTATTTCAGTTTTCTCATTTGTGACAAGTTGAGAACTGACACTAGGCAATTGTGTGTCTTGCACACTCTATTCTTTTGACTGCTCTGGCTCAGTTATTACCTTGTCATCTACTTGCATTTATGTTCCTCCCATAGCTATTTCACCATGATCATCTTCTTCATCATCATCCTTTACCTCTATGGGCTCTTCCTCACCTTCCTTTGTTGTAGTTAACCATATGTAATCTTCCACATCTGAGTGGTCTTCTTAACTACATCTTCAATGTTATTTTGTGAAATGCTAAAGGCTATGTATTGAGGTACAAACCTAACTGCATATTTCTTCATAGCCTTAGCAATTTGTGCCTTACTGAGTTTAGGCATCACTTGTGCAAGTGAAGTTTCTCTTGTTTGTCTCTCCAAATTTAGACAATAGTACCATTTTTGTTCAACTCTGTCAAATAAACTCTTTGGCATTAGGTTGAAAATCTCTAGTGGGGTAATCTTGAATGTTTCTATAATAGCATATATGGCTTCCTCCACTTGATTTTTCTCCACTTTACCAAGGTTGTCAAAATCTACGTGAGTGAATCCTAATAAGTCTGCACTATTCTTAACATTTTCACATAAGTTTTCAAGATCTGATAGAAGATTGTGACTCACCACCTTAAATTGGTTGTTGTCATCTGACTCTATTTTTTCCTCATCATATTATGCTTGTGCCACATATTTCTTTCTTGTCTTTTTCTGAACTTGACCTCCATGTTCTGCTAGTTTGGTCTTTTCCTTAGACTTTTCTATAGTTGCACATGTACTAGCCCTTTTAGTAGGTGCAATAGGTTTCACTTGGCTTGGTTTACAATTTTCTTAGCTTTTGTTACAGGTTGTGCCTTGGCCTTCCTCTTCTTTTGTTCTATGGGAGTAGGTGCTTCCTCAGCTTCTTCTCCCTTAACACCTTTAGTAACTTTAGTTTCCTCCTCTTCCTGTCGGTCATCTCCCATACCTTGAGTTAGTGTAAGTGGTGCTTGTGCCTAAAAGTCTTCTTCCTCTTCATCCACTTCTTCTTCTTCTTCCTCCTACTTGGAACCTTCACCAAATTTGGCCTTTAATTTCTTCACTAGCCTATCCTTCTTCTTGATAACTGAGGCAGCCTTCAGTTCCATGGTGATTTTGGACTTTGCCATTTCATTATTTCCAAATGCCTTAGTATTTTTATCTATCTCTTTTGCAAGTAATGCAATTATAGCTGCAGAGGATTCATCTACATTTATTTCATATCCAAGTGGCCTCAACCATCTCACCCTTGGTGTAGCAACTTATACAAATATGTAATCGGCATCCACTAAGAAACAAATGTCATCATAAGGCTTCTCTACTAGTGATAGTGGTATTCTCAACCTCTTCTTCATTGACTGCTTGAAGTCCTCAAAGTAGCTTGTCATCAAAGATTCAAAATTCTCACCTAATTGCTCAATATATTCACCTATCTATACTGACATTGATCTGTTGGTCTTTCATGACACTGTGCCAAATGTAGGAAAAGTGTTTTGCACATAAAAGAATATACAAATTAGTATAGAGCCAAATTTGCATTGTGTACTCTTTGTCTTTATGATTGCTCCAAGGTTCTCCATCAATTGTTGAAGTTGTAGCTCTGCAAGATCATATGTGTGATCTTTCTTAACAATTTTATATCCCACATCCACAAATATACAAGACACATGTGTTTGTTTTTTATGTTTTAGAATTTTTACTTTTATTTTATCTTTTTATTATTTTTTAGTCTTTTTAATTTATGTATTTATTTATTTATTTTTACTCCCGCATAAATTGTTATTACTTTTATTATTAATGGGTAGTATTATTTTGTATATATTATTGCATTTTTGTGGCTTATTCACTTGTTGATGCTATGTATTGGTTTCTGTTTTGTTCTCTTATAGGTAACATATTCTTCTTCTATATTTTTATATTTTTACTTATTCTACCTCTTACCTTTTGTTTCCTTGTTGGAGTTTATTATCTTGTCCTTTTTATTTTCTTGGTTATCTCTCTTGGTGCTTTCACTTTGTGTCTTGGGTGGTTTTGTCTCTCCCCCGTGCTTATTTTTTGTCTTTATTTTTATATTACTTCTTGTGACTTGCGTTGGGGCGTGTGCAGTCCCTCTCTTCCTGGTCTCCTTAAATTGTGACCCTGTGCCAAATCTGCTTCTTACATAATTTGACACCTCTTGCTCTTGCTCTCTCTTCTTGATGATGGATCACGTAGTGTGATTCTAAACGTTGATGAAAAATCTCTACACAATCTATTCCAGAAACTCAGCATTATAAATCATGGATTGTGGAAATCTGATTGCATTATCAGTGATTGTGTCAATTATCATGCCTCTCTTGTTCCATACAGCTCTAGTGTTTTTCTCAACCACCTCCTTTGAATTACTTCTTAGTGACTTAGGTTGATCTAGGGTTGGATAACTAGTAACCCTATGGATTATCCTTTTAGTAATTTTGATAGGTCCATTATCCAGCCATAATGAACCATCATAAATTCGATTAAGCAATATCCTAATCCATTTTGTCTTGAACACATTTGGAAAATCTAGGGCACTATTTAACCCTTTCCTCTCAATAGTTTTGAATTCTTCTTTTAGTACACCATTATCACAAAGTCTGTTGTATGCTTCTCTAATCTCCATATCACCAATGCTATGAAATTTATAGTTATAGCATTTTCTAACATTTTGCACCATTAAAACATTTGGTGGTATCATGGATAACACACTGGAAGGGTCTTGCTTGTAAGAAATATCAGGAATAGCTTTGAAAGTTAGTTGCTTAACTTCATTACTCACTAATTGAACATTCAAAACCTCCTTTCCCTCTATATTCTTCAAACTAGAAGCCATTGTGTGAAACTAGGGTTTACAAAAATATAAATTGCGTAGCTCAGCTCTCGATAAATACCTTATAAGATATGATGAACTGGTGTAGAATCACTACTAGAATCTTCTGCAACTACTTTGAATGGATTTCTAGATCGCCTTCTACTCCTCCTTGCTCTTTCTCAAATTTGAAATGATGTGAAATGAGCTAAAATCAATAAAATACCCTTTGGAACTCTGTAGTTAATGTTGAGTGCTTCCATAGTTGTAAGCTCAACATCAACTAATTTCAGGCTCACTCAACATCCATTACCATTCCATTCACTCAGCATCCATTACGAGCTCAGAATCAACTAGCCAGTCTGATAGCTCGGCATCTTCTAGCATTTACTCGGCACACATAGGAGATATTTCATGCTTGGCAGTAACATGAAAAACTTAAAGATTTTTCTTGAATTCCTAATAACATCTTGCATCTTTATTCATGTTAATTGTAATCCTTTCAGTATTGACTCCTTTGGAACTGATGTATGATATAACATAGTAAACATCAATCCCACATACCTCTTGATTGCTTAGTTTGATGAGGTGTGATCACTTGACCCATTAGGAGAAGTGATCCCTTCTCCATTTGATGTGTTGCAATCATCTTTCTTCTTCCATGTCTTATTCATCTCATCTCTGATGTGTTCAACATCTGCCTTGCCTTTGCCTTTATTAATTCACAACTTGGTGCCTTTGACCTTGTTGGAAAATACCTACTGGTGTGACCAGTCTTCAAACTGCTAAAATATGTAGTTTGACTCAACCACCTCCTATAGTCACCTCTGAAGTGTGTTCTAATATAATTCTCAGGAACATGTCCATATTCTTGACAATAATGACAGCTATACCTTGTATTATAATCCTAGTTATAAGAGTTATCATTGTTCCTTACCTTTGTTTGCCTATTTGATGACCACATGGGTTTGGATATGCACTCAAAGGCTCTATGTCCATACTTTTGATAGTTATAATAATAACCTTCAAATCTTTGTGTATGCATGGTCTTGGTTCTACATTCATGTGTCTGACGACCTTGTTTATTGAACTTATGGTAGTGAACCATGCTCTTGTGCTTGACATTCTAATTTGTAGTTCTACTCTTGCACACATTAGCAGATGTCCTTTATTACCACAATTATGACAAGTAGATTTGGAATTCTTACCTTTGTTGCTCCCTTCTTCTACACTTTTAGATGACTCTCCTTCTTCAATGCTTGTATATCCTAGTCCAAAAGTATCATCATTGAATCTAGGAGATCTCAATAATTGCTCAAAGTATTTGATGGCTTCATTTGGTTTGTTGAAACTTTCAAAAAACTCCTTTTCCATCTTTAGATCATTTTCTAGTTGTTCATTTTACAACTTCAATGTCATTATTTCAATGTCCTTGACGTTCAATTCATAGTTGGTATTCATCATTTGACTTAGAGTATCCAATTGCATGTTGGAGATATTGGTTAGTTCTGATGAATTCTCTTCTAGTTTGTTGGCCAAAATTTTTTTATCTTCTTCGATCATGGCTTTGTCTTCCATAGCTTTCTTCTTCTATCACATAGTAATATGGCTTGTGATTCTTGCTTTAACTTGAGATTTTTGATTTCCTTAGCTTGGGCTCTATTCTTTTCCATTAGATCTGCAACTGCTACATAAAATTCATTTGAGTCTCCATCTGTAAATAGCTTAGTAGTGTCTATCTCTTTGTATTGTGTGTCATTCTCTGCAATAGAAATTTCCTTCCTTCTCTTCAAGGATTTCTTTAGTTCTTCTCTTGCTTCATTCAGTTGATGTAGAATGAGATGTATTTCAATCTCCTAATTCTCAATAGTCTTTCCCAACTTGTAGACTTCCATTTCAAGATCTTTCCTCAAAGATGCAAAGCTTCTCCTTTAGAGAAATAGGCTCAGATACCAATTGTTGGAATTACGATAGGAAAGGTAAACTCTTGAGAGGAGGGGTGGGGGGTGGCGGTGAATCAATAGTTTTAACTTGGACCCATAAAACTTTCACTACACATCCATCTCATGCATTCAATGTGTAAACTGAAATAACATGTAAAGCACATACATCTAAAACATGTAAGCAAGTAAATATTCACACACATATGACACTAGATATGATCACCTAGAAATCCTCCAAGTGAGAAGGTAAAACTAGGGTGGGGATGACACCCACAAATCTTCACTACTGAAGTAATAAAGTGTATCCAATGAAGGTTATAATGTTTTGATCATGAGACATGATCTACCCTATGAAAGGTGTGCCCTATTAAAGGCTTAAAAAGACTGATAGGTTTCACCTTGTTAGAGGATTTGAACACCCTATTAGAAATGTTCCTTGCTAAAGGATTTTAACTCACAACTAAGTAAGTATCATGTTAAAGGATTTCTATATAGCCTGTTAGGACTACTCTGTTAAGAGATTTTGACTAAAATCACTTGTTAGATTGTCTCAGAATTGATCCTGCGGTTAGCACTTGATTGCTTGATAACATATCACCTCTAAACAATTATCTTCTTGATCCTTCTTAATCAGATGTCTCTTTGTTGTATGCTCTTCTTTTCTCTATTCTGCTCTAACTGATTATGTAATGTAATCTCACTTCATAACTCCTTAGCCACCATCAATGCTCTATTTGTGCATGCAAACTTCTCTATACTCTACTTCAACACCTTACACACTCCCTAGAGAGTTTAGGATTTGTCCTCCTTAAGAAGACTTTGGTGACTCAGGGTTAGATATGAATCTACGACTGAGATTCATCCATTTTGATGCTTAATCCTTCCCTTTTTTTGATTGGTTGCATGTAATTGCATTGGGAATCCAACTTAAGATTCATCCTTATCTCCAAAATATCATAATTCATCCTTAAGTTGGCTCAAAAGTGGTTTACATAGTCGTTTGTACCATTACAAACAAATATGTCAAAACTATTCGTTGGTCTTAGATTGGTTTTGACAATTGAGTATCAACACACTTAAGAAACTTCTAAGTTGACGCCAAGTATAATATAGATGTTGAGCTACATTATTGCCAAGCCAAAAATTCAATAGGTGCCGAGTTATTCAAGTGCCAAGTGACAATTGATGCCGAGCAAGACTGAATTACTATAGGTGTCGAGCAAGACTGAATTACTATAGGAGCCAAGCAAGATTGAATTCCTATATTTGTCGAGCATCAGTAATCAATAAGTGTCGAGTAACACAAAATCAAAATAAGAGTTTGTACCCTCACAAACTCAAATGTAAACCATTTTTGAGCCAACTCAAGATGAATCTTGAAGGATCTAAAAGATAAGATTGAATCTATTACATTCCCTCCAATTAGAAAAATGGAAAGAATTGAGCAAGAAAGATGGATGAATCTCAATCATAGATTCATACCTAACCCTAAGTCTCAAAACCTTTTAAGGATGTTAAAACCCCACAATTCAATGATGTATCGATGGTATAGGAATGCAAGGAGAGAATACTAGCAAAGTTTAAAGGGGTGTAAAGACTTAGAGGAAGAACAACATTGTAGAATCAAGTTATTAAAATAGAGTATCAGCACTACGAATAAAGTTATATCATATCAAGAAGGATCAGATCAGATTAGATAGAACAAGGATCTAAAATCAGCAATTGAGGATTGTAAGTTATCAGGTCAACACATTCTACTATACTTTCTAGCCATTGTATTAGGAGAATGAAAATCCTATGATGATAGGTTGGTTTAATAGCCATGTTGTAAATCCTTGATAGGGTGGTAAATCCTTTAATAGGGTGACATTTTAAGTGAGTGTTTGTAAATCCTTTAAATAGGTCACTTTTAACAGGGTGACATTTTAGGTGAGTGTTTGTAAATCCTTTAAATAGGTCACTTTTAACAGGGTGTTAGAGCCTTTAATAGGATAGGCCTTTCACAAGGCAAACCATTGATGATGGTCAAACTTTGTAACCTTAACAAGTTACATATTGTTGTAGTGATAAGTTGTGGGTGTCATCCCCACCCCAGTTTTATCTTCTCATTTTGGAGGGTTTTTGGGTAATCAAATCATGTGTTATCTATTTTCATGCGTGTGTTTACTTTCATGTTTATTAGAGATGTTAGATGCATGTATTGATTTCACTTAAAAGTTTTATAGCTCAAAATTATTGGGACTTCTAATTCACCCCCCCACCCCCCTCTTAGAAGTAAATCTTCTCACTTGTAAATTCTAAAAATTGGTATTAAAGCCAAGTTCTCACAAGGAGAAGCCTTACACCTTGGAGAAAAATATCTAGAAATGGAAGTCTAAAAACTTGGGAAGATCATAGAAAACTAAGAAAATGAGATACATCTCATTCTACACTCTCTGGAAGAAGCTAGGGAAGTATTGAGGAAATCCTTAAAGAGAAGAAGAGAGATTACCATATCTGAGAATAATACATAGTACAAGGAGATTGACACCTCAAAAGTGTTTGCAAATGGAGATTCCAAAGAGTTTGATACAACAATAGCAAATCTGATGGAGAAGAATAGAGCTCAAGTAGAAGATATCAGAATTCTCAAGATTGAACAAGAATCTCGAGCCATAATGCTCTGTGAAGTGACTGAACAGAAAAAAGAGCTATTGAAGATAAGGCTATGATAGAAGATGACAAGAGAAACCTTGCTAATAGATTGGAGGAAAAGTCAATTGAGCTTGCAAGAATTTCCAACATGCAGCTAGACACCCTAAGCCAAATGATGAATGCACATCATGAACTGAATGTTAAGGACATTGAGATCTCCACACTAAAGATGCAAAATGAACAACTACAAAATGACTTGAGAAGAGAAAAGAAAATTACAGAAAGCTTCAACAAACCTAATGAATCTTTTAAGTACTTTGAGCAGCTTCTAAAATCACTAAGATCCAGTAATGACACTTTAGGACTAGGATACACCGGCACTGAAAAAGGAGAGTCATCAAAGACTGTAAAAGAAAGAAGTGACAAATGTAAGAAACTAAACCCACTTGTCATGTTTGTGGTAAAAAGGGACATACCTCTAGTGTGTGCAGGAGCAAGAATGCCAATCAACATGACAAACCTAAAAACATGGGTCACTGTCACAAGTGCAATAAGCAAGGACATCATGCATATGACTGTAGGACTAGAACCATCAGAACACCAAGATTTGAAGGTCACTGCTACAATTGCAAAAACTATGGACATAGAGCCTTTGAATGCAAATCAAAGCCTATGTGGACACCAAACCAACTAGCAAAGACCAAAAGTCAAGGACATCACTACAATTGGGACTACAACACTAGGCAGAGTTGTCAGTACTATCAAGAGTATGGACACATTCTTGAAAACTGCATAAGAACACATTTCAGTGGAAGCTACAACAGATGGTTGAGCCAAACTACATGCTTTAGTTGTTTGAAGACCGGTCACATCAGCAAGAATTGCCCAACAAGGTCAAAGGCACCCAAATCAAAGTTCAACAAAGGAAAAGGAAAGGTAGATGTTGAACACATCAAAGGAGAGATGAATAAAACATGGAAGAAGAAAAATGGAAACAACACATCCAATGGAGGGATCACTTCACCCAAAAGGTCAAGTGGTCACACTTCATCCAACTAAGCAAAAGAAGGTATGTGGAACTGATATACAAAGCTTTATCATACATCAGTTCCAAGACAAGTAAGTACTAAAAAGGATAGATCAACATGAATAGAGATGCAAAGTTAAAACTTCAAGTTTTCACAAGTGTTGCCAAGTAAGGAAAGTTGTCCCCAGATGCCGAGTAAAATCTTAGTGTGTGTCGAGTTGTCTACCAAAGTCAGTAGAAGCCGAGTGATTAATAGCAATTGAGTTATTAGTGGATGTTGAGCGAAGGGAAATTTGTATTGAAGCTGAGTAAGCGAAACTCCAGTGTATGCCGAGTGTTGGAAAGACAATGGAATATGAGTAAAGTAGAATTGCTTAAGGAGCTGAGTGGACAGTTGTACAAGCACTAAGCATTAAATGCTATGAAATGAAAGGTATATTGTCATGTTTTCAATCATTTTTCATTATCGTGAGCAAAAAGAAAGAACAAGAAGAGAGAAAAGAGGTTTTTGAAGTAGAGAATCAAGCATTTGAGCAGATTTCAACACAAATTTGGCACAGTTTTGATGATTCAAGGTATTTTACTTGTGTCAAGCTACGTAGTTTCAAAATTTCTTTGTGTTGAAACCCTAGATTGTACAAATGCCCTCTAGCTCTAGAAAATTCCATGAAAAAGAATCGTTTGAAGTCCAATTAGTGAGTAATGAAGTTAAGCAACCCGATTTCAAACCTATCCCTAAAGTTACATACAAAAATGACCCTATCGGAGCCCTATCCATTATTCCTCCTAAAGTGATAATGGTGCAAGATGTTAGGAGACGTTACAACTACAAAATAGGTGCTATTGGAGACATGGAAATCAAGAAGGCATATGACAAATTGTGCAAGAATGGAGTCTTGAGGGAGGAGTTCCAAATCATTGAGAAGAAGGACTTAACCAATGCCCAAGATTTTCCCACTGTGTTTAAGACTGAATGGATCAGAACTGTGTTAAGTAGGATACATGATGGTAGTTTGTGGTTGGAAGATGGACCAATCAAAATCTCAAAAAGAATTATTCATAGGGTGACTAGGTATCCAACCCTAGAATGGCCCAAAATATTGAGAAGTGATTCAAAAGAAGTAATTGAGAAGAATACTAGAGCTAAGTGGAATAAGACAGGCATGACCATTGATACCATTAAGAATCCTCTTGTTGAATTTGCAGTCAGAGTCATTTCCCACAAATTTTACCAATCAAGCTGACTCAACAGTGTTCCCTCTATTGCAATAGACGTGGGTTACAAACTTGTTAAAAAGGATCATACTTATGATATAATTGAACTGCAATTACAACAGATAATGGAGAATTTGGGAGCTACAAGAAGAACAAAGGGAGCTCAATGTAATTTTGGAGCAATTTTGATATGTTTATTTTTTTATGTACAGAATGAATTTCCCTCTTTTGGAAAGGTAAGCTAGAAGACAAATAGGTCTATAGTAGTCCAAGTGAATGAATACATAGAACAAATGCGAGCCAATTTTGAGACTATCATGACCAGTTATTTTGAAGATTTCAAGAAATCAATGAAATAGAGACTTAGGATTCCAATCTCAATTGTGGAGCGACATATAAATGATATTTGTTTTCTTGTTGATATTGATTACACCTACATCCAAGTAGCCATACCAAGGGTAAGATGGCTTTGGCCACTTGGTTATGAGATAAATATTGATGAGGCATCTGCAACAATTACAACATTGCTAGCAGAGGAGCTTGATAAGAGTGCAAAGCCCTTTGGAACCTTTGAAGTAGTCAAATAAAAAGTGGAAATGGAATTAAAGACTACCTCCACCATCAAGGAAAAAGATAGATTGGTGAAGAAACTTAAAGCTAGATTTGGAGAAGGGGCAGTAGAGGAAGAAGATGAAGAAGAAGAAGAAGAAGAATAGGGGCAAGGGCCACTAGCACTAACCCAAGGCATGGGTGAAGATGTTGAAGAATAAGAAGGTGTTAAGGAAGAAGAGGAAGCACCAAAAGAAGAGACTAAGAAGAGGAAAGCATGGAAACAACCTGCTACTCAGCCTAAAGGCAAGAAGAAAGCTAAGCCAAGCCCAACAAAACCCACCACAAGGGCAAACACAAGAGCTACAACAAAGGTGACCAAAGAACAAGAAAAGAAGAAGACCACAGAGAAGGGAGGACCAGTATAGAAGAAAGTATGTGGCACCTTCTGAGTCAGATGAGGAGAGAACTGAGTCTGATGATAACAACCAATTTAGAGTGGTAAGTCACACCACTAAATCTAATTTAAAGAATACATGTGACAACATTAGGGACAATGTAGACTTGTCAAGGCTTAAAGGCATTGATTTCAATAAGTTGACAAGAGAGGAGCAAAACATGGTGGAAGAATCAATATACACCATGATGGAAAAGTTCAACAACACTCCACTTGAACTAGACAATACAATGCCTAAGGAGCTATATTCAATTGTAGAAAATAAGTGGCATTATTGCCTCAATATGGAGAAGGAAATAAGAGAGTCAACATTGGCTCGTGTTATGCCTGAACTTAAAAAAGGGAAAATAAGTAAGGCAAATAAGAAGCATGGGAGCAAGTTTGCACCCAAATATAGAGCCTTCAGTATATTGCAAAATAAAATTGAGGATATTGTGAAGAAGTCCACTCTAATGTGGAAAGTAATCTATGGCCTCACAACTATAAAGGAAGGACAAGAAGATCCCTTTGAGGGTAGAAATAATGATGAAGAAGAAGAGGAAAATGATAAGGAAGAAGAAGAAGAAAAAGAAAAGGAAAATGTTACAGTGGAGAAGGAAACACAAAAAGATCAAATGGCAACTGCTGAGGAGCAGCAACAGGAACAGAGTGTGTAAGACACACAACTGCCACTACCAAGTCCTCCACATGTAACTCCCACACCTATAGATACAATAATTGTAAGGGATGTTCCTGACACTTCTAGTTAGAACATAGACCCACTAACTGTAGAGGACCTTAAAAAGATCCTTCACCAAACTACTCTACAATCACAGCTATGTACTAACCCAATCTTGGTGAGTGTGGAGAAACTTTAGAAAGATGTAGCTGAGATTACAAAGGAGAAGGTGAATCCACAAGAACCACTTTCACATAGTCGAATAGCTATAAGTGGACAACCACAAGAGCAAGCAACACAAGATCCATAAGCTAGGGTTGATTCCACAGTCACAGTGACTTCAACTGTCGAGGAGTCAACAAAGGAGCAAACAAGACAAAAAGATATTTCTGTCCCTACAGCACAGGGACAAGGTGCACCACCTGAAATCACAATTATTGATCAAGGTAGAATTGGAGAGGACAACGAGATCCCTAAGGAGAAGGAACAAGAGGCAATTCAAACACTGATCAATTTGCCTACAATAGGGACTCCCATAGGAACAACACAACAACCAAGCATAGATGCAAAATCCACTTCAAATATCAACACCAATCTTGAGCTCTACCAAGGTTGCAAGGGTATTTCACTATGGAGATGTTGCACTTGATGAAGAGATAGTCATTCCTAGGTATGACTATAAAACAATGAACATAGATCAGATTAATGAAGTGCAAGAGGCACTAGAGAAGAAGAAGAAACAAGAGATACTCAGGAATGAGTATAGGCAAAGGCAAGCTCTAATTGAAATCAAAGACATCTTTCTAGATGCATTCAACTTACAAGTACCTGATGAAACCAAGCCCATAATGGAGCAATTATCCAACATAGTGGACCAGGTACAGAATGAAGACCTAGACACTAACGCTAAATTATTAGAATGGTCTAAAAAAAAGTTCCAAATGAAATTAAATGAATGAATATCAAGTGAGATAGCACTATCTCAGGTGGAGCTAGCCAAAAAGATTGAAAAGGTAAAAGTAGTACTTGAGAACATATTCTCATTGTACTCAAAGTTGTGTGATCCATCAATTTTCACACAAGAGACCAACCAAAAGATAATGAGCTTGGAGAGGAACCTGAAAATATCAAGCATGCAGCTACCCAAGGATCCAGCTCAGAGTGAGAAGCATTTTGCTACTACGCTTCACACACAGAAGGAATTAGTTGTGTTAACAACAGATGAGGCGACATAAAGGCCAAATTGATACAACTTCAATCTACCATCACCCCTTACATGGAAGTTTTGTAGAAGGAACTGGCCTACACTAGAAATGTGATTAAGAAAGAACCCAATCTTTCTACACTGGAAGGCCTAGTTCACCTTGCAACAGAGACATCCATCCAACTTAAAGCACTAAAAATTGCACTAGGCAATTAGGATGTTGCTTTGAAGATCATTATGGAGGTAAATAAATCCTCTTTGGAAAAGTATTTAGTGAATGTTTAGCACCCTTTGACATAAGTATCAAAAAAGGGGGAAATTATAAAACAAAGTGGGAGATAACTTTTTGGAGATAAATAAATTTTTGAGAAATAATAAAGCCAAAAGGATATAATAATTGCAAGGAAATATGTGTGAAAGGGGGAGCAAAAATAGAGTAGATAGTACAGGACAGACAAGGCAAAGCATAAGCAGCATGAGACAAATCAAACATGAGAAGTTGTGGATACAACAAAGGCACATCAGCTCAAGGGGAGATACAAATTTTGAGGTATCTTTACAAAATTTTGAACAAATATTGAACAGTTTTGAAGTTTTGTACATATGCTGAACAAAATGTATATTATACTCATAGAGATCATACTCATAATTTATAGTTAAGTGTTTTTGACACTCATGTCAAAGGGGGAGATTGTTGGTCTCAAATTAGTTTTGACAATTGAGTGTCAACACACTTAAGAAACTTCTAAGTTGATGTTGAGTATAATATAGATGCCAAACTATAGTATGTGCCAAGCCAGAAATTCAATAGGTGTCGAGTTATTCAAGTGCCAAGTGACAATTGATGCCAAGCAAAGTATAGGTGATGAGCAAGACTAAATTACTATAGGTGTGGAGCAAGACTGAATTACTATAGGTGTCGAGCAAGACTGAATTACTATAGGAGCTGAGCAAGACAAAATTCCTATATGTGTCGAGCATCAATAATCAGTAAGTGTCGAGTAACACAGAATTAGCGTAAGAGTTTGTGCACTCACAAACTCAGATGTAAACTATTTTTTAGCCGACTCAAGATAAATCTTGAAGGGTCTAAAAATTAAGATCATATCTATTGCATTCCCTATGTAATCAGCATGCAACCAACCAGAAAAAAGGAAAGAATTGAGCGAGAAAGATGGATGAATCTCAATTGTAGATTCCTACCTAACCCTAAGTCTCAAAACCTTTTTAAGGAGGTTGAAAACCCACAATTCAATGATGTATGGATGGTATAGGAATGCAAGGAGAGAATACTAGCAAAGTTTAAAGGGGTGTAAAGACTTAAAGGAAGAACAACATTGCAGAATCAAGTTATTAGAACAAAGTATCAACACTATGAAGGATCATATCAGATTGGATAGAACAAGGATTTGAAATCAACAATTGAGGATTGTAAGTTGTCAGGTCAACACATTCTACTATACTTTCTAGCCATTGTATTAGGAGAATGAAAATCCTATGATGATAGGTTGGTTTAATAGCCATATTGTAAATCCTTAACAGGGTGGTAAATCCTTTAATAGGGTGATATTCCAAGTGAGTGTTTTTAAATCCTTTAAATAGGTCACTTGTAACAGGGTGTTAGAGCCTTTAACAGGCCAGGCCTTTCATAGGGTAGGCCATTGATGATGGTCAAATTTTGTAACCTTAACCAGTTACATATTGTTGTAGTAATAAGTTATGGGTGTCATCCCCACCCCAGTTTTACCTTCTCATTTTGGAGGGTTTCTAGGTGATCAAATCCTATGTTATCTATTTTCATGCATGCCTTTACTTTTATGTTTATTAGAGATATTAGATGCATGTATTGATTTCAGTTAAAAGTTTTATAGCTCAAAATTATTGGTACTTCTAATTCACCCCCCCCCCCCCCACAACCCCCCCCCCTTCTCCACCACCTCACAAAAGTAAATCTTCTCACTTGTGAATTCTAACACTATCTTACTTGGCACTTGAAGTCTCTAATGCTCAGAATACACTAATATTTCTATTGT
This sequence comes from Cupressus sempervirens, assembly GCA_028749045.1. Lineage (NCBI taxonomy): Eukaryota > Viridiplantae > Streptophyta > Pinopsida > Cupressales > Cupressaceae > Cupressus > Cupressus sempervirens. The sequence goes on from CM053790.1 coordinate 808,219,398, forward strand.
GACTTGGTATCTGTATCACTCAACTCCTAAATCACTTGGCATACACTGTCTACTTGACACTCACTATGAACTTGGCATGCTCTATAATATACATGTAGTGCTCGACATTTACTACTTGTTTGGCATGAACTAAGTAAATGCCTTAAGTGTGTTGACACTCACTTGTCAAAACCAATCTAAGATCAACAATCTTCTTGCAAGAAATGCTTCACTGACTTAAAGATCATTGTCAAAACTTTCTTCCTCTTTACTTTTAAATTGTTTGGCTTTAGACTTTGCAACTTTTTTCTTAAGTGACACCTTGGCTTGAAATGAAGATTCAAGATTGCTAGAAGTAGGAACATAATTGTCAAAATTATCTAGCTCAAAAGTTGTCAAACTTCCCACTAAAGCATCCAAATTTATCTTGTTATTCGGATCACATCTCGTCTCCTAAATAGCTGACACTCTAATTGCATAGATAAGAAGTAGGGTTTTGAGTACCCTTCTTACAATTGTTTTATCATCAATTTCTCCTCTAGAGGCTCTAATTTCACTTGCACTTGCTTTGATTCTATCAACATATTTTGTAATGTTTTCATCCTCTCTCATCTTCATATGATCAAATTGTCCTCTTAGGCTTTCTTCTTTAGCTCTTTTCACATTATCATCTCCTCCATAAATATCTTTTAGTTTGGTCTACATCTCATGATTAGTAGTGTAACCTTTGATTTCATAAAATTCAACATAATTAAGAGAAGAAGCAATATCAATCATCATGATGTTATGATTTTTCTTTTCTACAATTGCTTCTACAATCAATGTTCTAGTAGGAGACTTGTAAGCATTGTTCAAAAGCTTCAAACCTGAATCACTCATGGTTGCCAAGTGCAACTTCATAAGTTCCTGCCATGTTGCAAAGTTATCTTTGTTCAACTTGGGAATCTCTCTTTTGTAAGACATCCTAATCTTTATCTTAGGTCCTTGAAACCTTCTCTACAAGCACCAAAAGCTCTTGTACCAATTGTTGGAAATATAAGAGGAGTAATTGAGAGGGGAGGGGTGACTCAGTTACCACAAAAATAAATCCTGGATCCCTTAGATATCAATACAAATCAAGACATAAACTTTACTATTGTAATTCGATTAACACACATGCACTCGGTTAACACTAACAATATGTTGTAACTCAATAAGCACTATAATTATAATTGTTACTTGGTAAATGCTTAACATGTAGATATTAAGTGTGATTAACCTTAATTAACTTAGTTGCATACACATGAAGAAAATAGCATGAAAGCAAACGACACCAAGATTTAACGTGGAAACTCAATTTGGGAAAACCACCAATTGCAACTAGTTACTATTTTTCACTCTTCTGAAGTGAGCTTTGTTAGGAGCCAAACTTGTTAAAGGTTACAAAACATACTATTAGGTGTGACCCTGTTAGAGGATTTAATCACCCTATTAGGAGTGGCCTTGTTCGAGGTCTTCAGACACTTCATTCTAGAAATGCCACCTTGTTAGAGGATTTACAAATAGATGTTAAGCCAACTTTGTTAGGAGATTTAATTCACTGCTACAATGGTTAGAGAGTAACAATGACTTAACCTAATTGTTGATGCAAACTTACCTTTCTCAATTTCAAATCTCAATTCTAGCTTGAGTACTTGATCCTTCTTGATCAAATATCTCTCTATAGCTCATTAAGGATACTCTACTATCCTTCCAATTTGCTTCCTCTAAGCATCTCTTATCTTCCACTTCTTTCTTTTCTTTTCCACATTCAATCCACAACTTGACCTTATATTTATATCATGTACATAATCAAGTCAGCTTGAATACACCTTAATACAATTACAATTCATCTTCTCAGTTGGCTAGAACCAACAAACAAATATATTAAACTCAATATGCCAAAACAAGAAAATCCTTTGTTAGTTGACCCTGCTTAATAGACACTAACACTAAAATGATTTTCTTGTGTTAACCAAGTGAACTCAATTAACACGCATCTTCACAAACTTCCTTTGGTAATTGAGTGAGCTCGGTTAACACTCAACTTCTGCAAACTTCTCTTTGGTGCCCGAGTGAACTTGGTAGACATTGTCTCAGAACTTGGCAAACACTGGAATGCTTGACAGACATAGGAGACTGTCTTCATCGCCTGAGTGAGCTTGATAGATACTAACTAATAAAAATATGATATTTTGTGTAACATCAAAGACAATACACAATTGATCAATTATTTTCAACATCATGGTCTATAAATGCATCATTAGTATCATCATTAGTATCATTTAAAGAAAGAGGAGGAATAATAGACGGTGCTTGAAGAGGAGGGTTATGAATAGGAGTAGGGTTTAGAGAAGGAGATGGGTCCTCCACTAGCACCATTGTAGTGCCACTAAATTTTGTATCTTGCACATTAGATCAATAATGAACTCTATTTTCTACAATACGAACATCTCTTGCAACTTACACTTTGTTAGAAGTAGAATCATAAACTCTATAACCCTTAGTATTTTCACCATACCCAACAAAAATATAAGGATAATTCTTAGCATCTATTTTATGCCTTTTTTTTTTAGGGGTATGAAAATAAGCAACAAATCAAAAAATTCTCAAGTGATGTAAATCAAGCTTCCTACAAGACCAAGCTTCATCAGGGAGTTATGTCCTTACGAGCTTTGGTAGGAGTCCTATTAATAAGATTAGTGGCACAAGCCATAGCTTCAACCCAAAAATTATAATGCATATTCTTAGCATGTAACATACATCTAGCCATTTGAACAATGGTCCTATGCTTTCTTTCTGCCACACCTTTTTGTTGTGGTGTATAAGGAATAGCAAGCTCATGTTTAATTCCACACAATTTCAAATAAGAATGAAAAAAATTTACATATTCCTTCCCATTATCAGTTCTAAGAGTCTTAAGTCTAAAATTTGATTGCCTTTCAACATATAGATGAAATTCAATAAAAGTATCAAGAACTTGATCTTTGCTGTGCAAAAAATAGATCCAAGTTCTAGAAAAATCATACACAAATGTAAGTGAATACCTTGATCCTTGAATGGAGTTATTCTCTATGTGGCCTAGTAGGTCACTATGGGCTAGGAACAACTTATGAGTTGCTCTCCATGATTTACCATTTTGAAAGGGCTCCCTGTGCAACTTACCACTCATGCAACCAGTGCAAACAACTTTGGAAGGAATAATGTGAGACAACCTATCAACCATATTTGCTTTTTACATCAAAGTAATATAATTAGAATTTAAATGGCGAAGTCTTTCATGCCATATATTGAAATCAATAGTGATATGTAAAGAATACCTTGAACTAGCACCTTCATGAAATTTTAATAAATTATCATGATTTAATTTAGCATTAGCAACAACTTGATTATTTTGAGGATCAATCACATAACACGTATCCTTGTAAAATTCAACTTTACAATCTTGACATAGCTTGACAACAGAAAGAAGATTATTTTCAAATCAGGAACATAAAGCACATCATGAAATTCACCATTAGGAACACTTACACCACCTAAACCTTCAACTTTACATTTATGATTATTAGCTAATTGAATATGAATGTTAGCCAAATCAAGTTGCAAAGAATAAAAAACTTCCTCATGAGAACTGACATGTTTAGAAGCACCACTATCCACAATCCATTATAATGGTCTACAAATATTATAACTACAATTAAAAGCATGATGAGAATTAGAACCATTAGAATTACCCTTTTTATAATGATATTTATGGTTTTGATTATTGTTGTTCATGAGTTTCTGATCATTTTACTTTTTGAAATAATTATTAATCACATGACCATCTTTGCCACAATAAGTACAATGAGGTTTGGAATTTGAATTATTCCTTTTATTATTATTATTATGGTGTGTATTATTACGATTATTATTATTGTGAGGCTTAACATGGGATTTTTTATAAATTATTAGAGTTATTATGATTGTGATTATGGTTATTATGGTGGTTATTATGATTATATCTAAAGTTATTATTTGAATTCCTAGACATGAAAGTTGTTGGAAATATAGGATAGACTAGGTAATTGAGAGGGGAATTAGGAACCAATAAAACTTAATCTTATTTCACCAATTAATCCTTCATATATATTATGATTTAATTGCATGCATGAAAGATTGAAAGTAGTAAAACATTCATAACACTAAAACATTCATAACACTTTAACACAAGATATGGTGACCCTGAAACCTTCCAAATAGAAAGTAAAACTGGGGTGGAGATGATACCCACAAGCTTTAGTACTATAGTGTAAAGTTGGTCGGTTAAGGCTTATAATTGATCACTTCTAATGATCTGCCCTATTAGGAGCAAAAAGGACTGCCAGGTACACCTTGTTAAAAGATTTACAAAATATACAATGAAATATGCACTCGGTAAAGAGATTTGCAAAAGACTACTAAGTCTACCCTGTTAAAGGATTTAACTAATACACTTGTTAAGATGAACTAGTGGTTAATCCCTGATCTACAACTCTGATTTGCTGGTTGAGATTCCTTTGAAATGTAATGACACCTTATGGTGATAGATAAATCTTTGTTACTCCTTATACTGCTTGTAGCCTTTTCACTTCGCACTTTTGCTCATAATATTCACATCATTACTTCTCCTATATTATTTGTACATGATACAATACATTACATATATACCAATCCAAAACATAATTCATCAACGTCAGCTACAACATAGATTTCCAATAAGACCACAAAGTCAGCTCAACTATTGGCACTCAAGTTCTGAAGAAAAACTTGGTGAGGTTTTGATACTTGGAAACCATTGTCAACACTTGGCATCATCATGCACTTAGTAGACGTGGAAGCTCGATTCATACTAGTCACTTCAAAGTAGTTTGAACTCAGTCAACATTGGTGACTCGGTGAACACTGCGAAACTTGGCATATGAATTCAATCACTTGGTTGACATTGCATGGCTTGGTCAACACTAACACTATGAGCTTGGTATAAACTGAATCACTTGGTTGACCCTCCTTGGCTTGGTCAACACTAGATTCACATCACTAATACTACGAGCTTGGTAGAGACTAGAGACCACAGTTGGCACTGTGCAACTCGGTTAATACTATAAAGCTCGGTTAGCACTGTCATTGATCAACTCGGTAAATACTGCTCAACATGAACTAAATACTAATTCTGGAACTCAGTAGTAACTGTAGAACTTGGAATACTTAGTTAACACAACAAACTACAAGATATGCTTGGTAGTTATTTAACCAATAGAATAAGTGCAAGTCACTAATAAACAAACTTTGACCATAATATCAACATGTTCACTTGACTTAAGAGTACCAAATTGAATTAGTTTAACTTCTTATTGACACAACAAGTTTTTAAAAATAACATATGTCAATTGAGAAGATAAATTAGGAATTGCAAGTTGAGATTGGATATTAGTAATAAATTATTGAAATTGTTTAGGTAAACATTTTTTAAGAATAATATGAATCAACAAATATCAACTAAAGTAACAAATTTTAAAATAAACCCATCCATGGTTTTGAAATCAATATACCTGAGATCCTTGAGTTGGTCATGCAATTGTATTTTGTGGGATTCATCTGTGTTGTCATATATATACATACATACATACATATTTATACATACATACATATACATACATACACACGTATACATACATATATACATATATATACATACATATATAGACACACACGCACACGCACACGCACATGCACACGTACACACATGCCACACACACACATGTGCACATACACCTATTTATAAAGAATAGTAATATGTTGAAAAAGGAAATAAGAATAAAATTAGGTGCTAAAATGGAATGAGTTCCAAAGAAACTTTATATAAATATGAAAGAGAGAAAATGTTTTTAAAAATATTACTTATTCAGTTAAGTTGATTAAAACAAAATTATAAATGTAGCCTTTTAATAAAAGAGACTAATTTCCCCCCAAAAAATGAGAAAATTATAAAGTAATTGTTGGGAGATTCTTCATAGAAATATAATGATTAAGTAAACCTGCAAAAACAAATGTCAGCAAGAAATTATAATGAAAAGAAAAAAGTCAGAATCATTTTTTAAAAAAGAGTGTGCAAAGGAATACAAGAGATGAAATTGACACTAATTGAAAAGGCTCACAAGAATAAAATAATAAAAGAACTGCCTACCTTGAAATATAATACCTTCAATAGAAGGACAGAGGCAAAAATATGATATCCAAAACTTATTTTGGTAATATGGGCACACAAAATAATGGAAAAAGAATGACTTAAAAGAGTGAAACCACCAAACCTAGCTGGAGTGATTGCTCAAACAGTGCCGAATAGGGTACTTACAAGCTGGTAAAAGACTAAACAACACACAAATCTAAAGGTAGCGACGACAAAGTTAGAAGGACAGGGCTCAAGGCTGATCAAAGAGGCAAAGGAGTAGATTGGGTTAGAGAAATACCCAACAAGCACTTAAATAACATAAAAAAACTAAATATAGCTAGGATAAAGTAACACAGAATGAGTAGAGAGTAAAGAAGAGCAAAGACTCAAAGGTGCGCTAAGTTTGGTGAAGGAGAAAATGATTGACGAAAAAATAAGAGAGAGTACGCACATGTTGAGGGAGAGCACAAATGCATAACTAATTCACCACTGCCCCCCTCCTCTTAGTTATCTTGGTGTGTATATGTATATAGATATATGTATATATATGTGTATATGTATATATATACATATATCTATATACATATTATATATGTATGTATATTATATATGTGTATATGTATATATATACATAGACACATATATATACATATATAATATGTATATACATATTATCTATATATATACATATTATACATATATATATTATACATATATATACATATATATAATATGTATATACATATATATACACATATTATCTATATATATACATATTATACATATATATATTATACATATATATACATATATATAATATGTATATACATATATATACATATTATATAATATGTATATACATATATATACATATTATATATGTGTATATGTATATATATACATATACACATATATAATATACATACATATATAATATGTATATAGATATATATAATATACATACATATATAATACACACACACACACACACGCGCGCGCGCGTATCTATATACATACATAATATATATACATATTATATATATACTATGTATATATATACATATATAATATGTATATAGATATATGTATATATGTATATAGATATATGTATATATACATACACATATATATACATATACACATATATATATACATGTATCTAGATACATGTATATATATGTGTATGTGTATATATTTAAATACATGTATATATATGTGTGTGTATATGTATATATGTATGTATGTATATATATACATATATATACATGTATCTATATGTATATAGATACATGTATATATATGTGTATATGTATATGTATATATGTATACATATATGTATATAGATATATGTATATATGTATATAGATATATGTATATACATATATAGATATATGTATATATATGTGTATAAAGATACATGTATGTGTGTGTGTGTGTATATATGTGTATATGTATATATATGTGTATATATATATATATATATATATATATATATATACACACACACATATATGTATCTATATATATGTACATATATATGTATACACACACACACACACACACATATATGTATATGTATATATGTATACATATGTATAGATATATGTATATGTATACACACACACACATATGTATCTATATACATATACACACACATATATACATGTATCTATATACATATGTATATACATATACATATATCTATATACATATATGTATATATATACATATATCTATATATGTATATGTATATATGTATATGTATATATGTATATGTATATATATGTGTATATATTTATGTATATACATATATGTATGAGTGTGTATCTTGGTATATGAGTGTTTTAACAACATTTCATATAAATGGATTAGAGTTAATAACCCACTTTATAAGGCATAATCTTATTCCATCCATCATTAAAGAGCCTTTACTTATGATCATTTCTTTCAACTTGTTGATTTACATTTGATCTAGAATAATTCTTTAGGAAAAGCTTTAATTTTCATTTTGATCCTTGATTTTCTTCCAATCGCCTTTGGATTTTGACCTAGCTAAGCATTCTCTTGCCCATTTCACGAAAAAGGCTAATTCCTTTAACCATAATGTAGTTATTCACAATTATTTGAAATTTCTAATGATATAGTAATTACTTTTTATGGGCTTTCTTTATGTGATTTAACGATCATTGTTCCTTGTGTTTAGAGTTGTGGGGATTCATTTCCACCTAAAATATGGTTGTTACTACCCCTATTTTAGAATTTCACCCATCTCCAATGACATAGCTCCTTTTGAATCAAGATGGATGTTATTTGCACTTATGACTACTTGAGCTTTTTGCTTACAAATATCCCAATATTTAGATCTTTCGACAAGCTTGGGATCCAAGTCATTCTCCAAGCATATGATCTCCCTATTCACCTTTATTAATAATTTTCCTTTCTTTTCCTACTTTTGAAAATTTGATTGCGAACCCTTTTTTCACACACACAGATACATATATAGATATACACTAAGACACTTTTTAAGAGAAACTAATTTAAATGCATTTATCTATATACTAAAATCACACTTACTCCAATCTAGAATAATAAGATTTAAGATTAAATCCAAACTATTAAAGCTAAGTAAATAGAAAATAAATAATATATATTATTATTATTATTTATTTTGTCAAATGTATAGAAAAGCTGCAATAGTCATTGCTTTGCTATACCAGATTAAGCTTTAAAATAACACATTACCAAAATAATAATAATAATAATATTGATTATTAATAAATAATAACGAAAAAGGTAAAAATATGGAATATGCACTTTTCTACAAACATCTATATTGAATGGAAGAAGACGGAGAGGCGTTAAATGTTTTGGAAAAGCCGACTAGTTTCTCGTCCTCCTGAGCTGCACAAACAAACACGTAAATTTGCTAACTCGACCATATCCTAAAGCAATCATGGAATCGCCGACGTAACACCATCAAAAACCTCTATACACAGGTCAGTATATACATGTACTATTTGAATAAATTGAAACTCTCGCATATATTTTCCTTCCTTAGTTTAAGAAGTCTGTATAAAATTTTTAATCTGATATTTTGAAAATCTCAGTGGAAACCCTCATTTTTCTGATTTTCAGGACAATAAACTTGTTTATTTTATCGCTTGAAATGACAAAATTCAAGACGCCGTTTGTTTGATGAAACCCTGATTTTGCTATCCATTTTACAGGAATATGTAGTTGTTATATTATTTCTATGACCTGCAAATTCTGGACACTGCTTATTTTTTTTTTTGTAGGGCCAAAGCCCTATTCTTGAGATCAATTCGGAGGGAATAGACTTAGTTTTATTCATTTCTAATATACGTAATTTTTTGTACAGGTTTAATAATTGAAAAAGAAAATCTCACGACTTCCTTCCTTCAGTCCTCGTGCTTAAATCCGCAAATCCATTATGAATACATAATTTGGAGAAACCTTAACTATTTCTGCAACTTAAATTCGTTACGTATGTTGTTTAAAGTTTCTGGGTCCACTAAAAGTACATTTGTTGAAATTCTTTATTGAGTCTTCAAATATAACGAGACTGGAAGTATTTGATAGGTACTGTATTCTAATCTTTTTCCAGGGACTTTGGTGCAATGGACATCTCTGAGTCAAACTCCCGCCATTATGAAAAGAGGCGACCTACTGTGGAGAGCCCAGAGTCACCGCGGGATCGGGAAAGGGATGGAGAGGATGAGGACTGGGATGTTTCTGAGCGCCGAAGGGACAGGCATCGGTCAAGCAAGTCTAGGAAACGGGGCAATCCTGATGAATATTCTGAGGATTGGCAGCAAACAGGAAGTAGGAGGAAGAGTGGCAGTGGCAAAAAGAAATCGGTTACAGCCAGCTCAGGGAGGGCAGGGAGTGGCGAGGAGGATGAGTATGATGACAAAGGTGTGATTGGCCCCAGATCAGATGATTACGGGACCAGGGGCAGCAATGTAGATAATAAACGTGACAGGGATAAATTGGACAAGAAATCTAGTGGTGTTTACCAGGATTCAACAAGAAAAATGAAAGAAGAGAATTCTGGAGCCAAACCAGAGGATGATAGATCTAGACAGCACTCTTTTACTGATCACGACAGAAATGTGGCAAGGAAGGCCACTGGAACTATCAGAGCCGGGAAAGCAGAAACTACTCCGGTGAAAGCAGCATCTGGGTACGAGACATCTCAAAGCAGAACCAGGGGCAAAACTGGTGATTTCTACAGGGAAGGTGACGTTGAGAATGCAACACAAGAAAGGGGGATTGCTAGACAAGGTTCAGATGATACTGCAAGATATACAGAAAGGAAAGGAAGTGGAAAAGAAAAGGGTCAAGTAGGCAAAGGCAGTAGCAAATATGAAAAGGACGACAATGGAAGGAGATGGGATGAAGCAGATTGCTCAAGGTCCACCCCAAAGGTTGTTAATGAAGAACTGGATTTAGATAAAGGTGACAGGAGGGTGGGTAGGGGTAGGGATAAACTTGGAGGTGGGAGGGAGAGGGACAATGAAACAAGTGATTTTCCTTCGAAAAGCAAGAGCAGGTTTGGAGAAGCATTGACATTTCACAATGAGGGGAAACCTGCAAGAGCAAGTGACCGGGATGAAAGGAGGCCAGAAGAATCTGAAAGGAGGCCTAAGGGAAAGGGTAGGTTAGAAATGCATGCAGATGAGGAGGATACAAACAAGGCAATCAATATGGATAAGTTAGATGATAAGCAGCAGCGTAGAATTCGAGATACATTTGACAGCATGGCTGAAGATTTTGAGAGCTGGGAAAAGTCTGGAGGTCAAAGGCAATCCTTCAAGGTGCAGGAAGAGAAAAGTGAAAGGCATAAGAACTTCAGGGAGTATGGACATGGTAGATGGGATGAGGCAGAAAACTGGGATATACAAGATAATGAGGACGAGCATGTTGAGAGAGGAAGAATGAAGGAAAAAAGGGACATGGGTTGGGAAGACATAGAAGATAGAGGCAGATCTGGGCGGGGTCGGAGTGGAAGGGGCATAAGGCACATGAAAAGGTCTTGGAGTCCTGAAGGTAGAAAAAGAGCACGCCAAGATTCTGAGGAGTTTGATAGAGAATTTTATGATGACAGAGGTGATTCGGATACAGAAAGAAGCATCAGTTTGAAAGGAAAGGACAGAGATCGAGATGCATATCGAGAGGATAGGCCTAGAGACAAGGATTCTGATTGGATGGAAAGATCAAGAGATTGGGAAGGTTCCAAAGATCACAGGAAAAGTCGATATTATGATAGACATGATAAGGATTTAAAGGGTGAAGAAGGGGATTATGATTTTGAGAGGGACTGGGAATTTCATGGACGTGAAAGAGAGAGATTGGAAAGAGAGAAAGTACAAAGAGTAGTCACAGAGAGAAAAGACAGAGGGAGGCTGGAAAGTGTTAAAAGTGTAACAAGTTTCGGCAGTAGCAATGATGCTTTGGATAGAAGAGCTGGTTCCCTTGATTATGGAAGAGGTGACTCTGGATCTGCATTTGGTTCAAGTAGAAGAAATGATGTAGGAGGTCCATCTGATTTTATGGGAGAGGGTGACTGGGGGTTTCCTCCTGATGATAGAGGAAGGATGGGTGATGTTTATGCTGCTGGCATTGATTCACGTGAACGATATGATGATGATGCTCCTCCAGGCCTTGATCAAAATTTTGGCATGAATCCAGGAAGGATTAATCCAGATGGCTCAAACTTGCATGGTGGAAGAGGCAGAGGACATAAAGGATCCCTGAATAATCGTGGTCGTGGAACAGGGCAAATGGGCAATGGAGGACAGTCTTCTTTTGGAAACAACCAAGGGTCTGGTTCTTTCCCACGGATGATGCAGCAAGGAGGGAAGGGTGGCCGGGGTGGTAGAGGACGGGGCAGGGTTCAAGGAAGGGATACACAGCGGGGCGGGATTCCATTGCCTATGATGGGTCCAGGCCCTGGACCTGGTGTTCCTGCCATGGGTCCTCCATTTGGTCCTCTTGGACTGCCTCCAGGGGTCATACAAGCAATGGGTCCTGGTATGGGTCCTTCTCCAGGTCCTCCCATGGGTCCTGGTGGTTTTCTGCCTCCTCCATATGCAGCAGGTCACATGGTCTGGGGTGGAGGTCGTGGTGGTAGCGACATGAACATCTTAGCTGTTCCTCCTGGTTTATCTCCAGTCCCTCCACCAGGCCCTTCTGGTCCAAGATTTGTGTCAAATATGGGACCTGGTCCAAACCAAGGTGTATATTTCAATCAGCCTGGGCCTGTCAGAGGCGCCTCTCCAAATATGTCAGGGGCAGGCTATGGGAATGTTAATCCAATGGGTCGAGGTATTGTTAATGAAAAGGCAAATGTGGGAAGAGTTCCCCCAAGGATTACAGGGCCTCCAGGTAAAGCACCTTCGAGGGGTGAGCAAAATGATTATTCACAAAATTTTGTTGATACAGGCATGCGACCCCAGAATTTTATTAGGGAACTAGAACTTACAAATGTGGTTGAAGACTATCCTAAACTGAGGGAGCTAATCCAGAAGAAAGATGAAATTGTTGCAAAAAGTGCTTGCCCTCCCATGTATCTAAAATGTGATTTGCGTGAAACTGTGCTTTCTCCTGAACTGTTTGGAACAAAGTTTGATGTCATCCTCGTTGATCCACCTTGGGAGGAATATGTACACAGGGCTCCTGGTGTTGGGGATCATATGGAGTACTGGACATTTGAAGAAATTCAGAATATTAAGATAGAGGTATGATTTGCAACTCTGTTTTTCTTATTCTATTAATAAACACTTCTATGATATTGTCTGTGATACATTCAGAAACACGCTTTAAGTACCTGTTGACAGTTCTCATTTGAAGTGCAAGGTGGATATATGCTTTGGCCAAGGCATCTGGTCTACTCGTAATTATAGACAGTCAATCTACCTTAAGATATAATTTGAACATATATTAACATTGTTTACAATCCTTGCATTTAGGCATTACTTTCGGGACTTTAGACCAGACTTCTTTAAGATAGAGATGTTCAATCTATGCAGAGGTAGTCTTTAAAACATTTTTAGTATTGTGAACCTGGCCAAGCTTTCGATTTATAGTGTTTAAGATCCTTTATCTAGGTGTTATTTTCATAAAGTTGTACCAAAATTGTATCTTTGTTATTAGTAGTCATGTGATCTTAACAAGCTTATTTCATGTTCATTGTTTACCCTTTGCTTTCAGTTCTATTCAGCATTTTTTCACAATGTACAAGTGTTCTATTTGGTTATTAGGTTATGTGATGCTTTGCAAGTTCTACAGTAGCTGTGTTTACCCTTTGCTGTCAGTTCTATTCAGCTTATTTTCACAATGTACAAGTGTTCTATTTGGTTATTGGGTTATGTGATGCTTTGCAAGTTCTACAGTAGCTGTCTTTGCAACACTGAGATTGTAAAATGCATTTGGCATTAGCTCGTTAAAGGACAGTTTTTCTTCAAATGGCTCATCTGTGATAAATTTAATTTGTTATAATTGCAAATAATCTATATTACACTATTTTGCTTGTTATCTAATTCTTTGTTGAAGTTTGTAGGCTAGTTAATGAACTTATTGAAATTGCAGGCAATTGCAGATACTCCGTCATTCATTTTTCTTTGGGTTGGTGATGGTGTGGGACTTGAACAGGGGCGTCTCTGCCTCAAAAAGGTATTTATATGGCTTTAATAACTGCTGACAATTTCCTAATTTCTGAAAATATCTTGAAAGTTCTCATATTCCTAAAATTTGATCTCCTTCACCAAAATCTACTATGATTCACCACAAGCTGAAGTCGTCGCACTGTGTGATCTACCCATAGAATTTGCCAACTTCTATAATTTATTTTTTATGGAGGTCAGCATAGGTTTACAGGGTGCTTGAATATTAAAAAGTGGAATTGAGAATCTATGGTATTAAGGGAGTTGATTTTCTATTTACCCTTACTATCTTTATGCGAATTGTCTCTAAATCATCTTTATATGCCAACACTGTCCAGTGTTTCAAATATGTTTAAAAGTCAGTCATATTTAAATATCTTAATCATCTTAGCTCTTCACAAACATTGGAATTTAGAAGATTAAGGTTTACTAACCATTATTACGTGAACTGAAATATTCCCTTTCAGGAACACCTTTGCTGGAATTAACCTGGAATAGGGAAACGGGAATAGGAAAATTGGAATAAATCTATTCCAATTTTGGTCCAATGCAAGAATAAATCTATTCCAATTTTGGTCCAATGCAAGAATAAATCTAATTCCAAAAAATACTTGGAATTCGATTTATGCTCATTTTGGGCCAAAATTGAAATAGATTTATTCCAATTTTCCTATTCCCGTTTCCTTATTCCAGGTTAATTCCGGCAAACAAACGGGCCCTATAGTTTGCCCTAAATTCACAAATCCAAAATGAAATGAGCAATTATGTAGTTAGAGATGCAATTCTTATTCAAATAAGATAACCTGTTTAAATATCTGAAATCAGGTTTCTCATATAAAGTTGATCTAATAGATTGATCTCCTTTATCAAATGGAATTATTTTATTCCGTCTGCTCTCAGCATCTGAATAATACTCTTTTATTGTTCCACTTCCTTGTTAATCTGATCTGTACAACAATCTAATTTGGATATAATGATATGGTACTTCTTCATTAGATATAACTGATATTCTTCTATTTTAATTTTTGATATATATCTTATTCATTTCCAACTGCTTTTGATCTGTCCTTTAAATCTGCACATACCCTGTTCCTAAGTCTTGTTGTGTATGATGTTACAAATTCGCTACTGAGTCTCCTAGAACACTTCTCTTTAGACCCATTCCTCCATAAATCTGTTCCTACCTTCACTAATTTTCCATACCTTTTAATTCTGGAATCTATTGTTCTCTTTCTATTCTTTTATATATACTCCTCACATACATGCTATTTTATCCAGCCTGCATATTTTATCACGTTTCCAATGAAGTATATATATCAGATAGATAAGGTTCTCTATTTCCTCTGAGACAGAAATCAAGGTGAATTCTCAACCAAGAACGAATTCCCAGGCAGTGACAATTGAATTTGGTTTACTTCAGCATACAGATGTATCAATGTATGGTGACCTCATGTTTGTGGTATTTTTCTTAGTTACCGATTCAGATGCAGATCTGGATGCGGGAAGTGGGTGTGCGAATTTTGTTGGGGGGGGGGGGGGGATGCGGATGGATGCCTACACACACACACACACACACACACACACACACACAGATATGCAAATAAATGAAAGAAATATACAAAATTAGAACATTTGATAGTATGATATTTGTAACTTCACCAATACATATTCAAATTGAAATTCAAATATTCAGTAAGATCATAAACCATATCATATATTTCTATGTTCACGATTCCAATGCAAATCAACAAATCATCACAATTACAAAATCAAAATATAGTTTGTCATTCAATCTTCATCAATCCGAATCCAAATCATATGGATTTGCAAAAAAATCCTCATCATCTCCAACTCCTCCAATTGCTACAAGTTCAAGATCATTTGAACCAAGAATTGTTCCGCTTGCACTAGATGCACCATGTGCCATGATTTTATCAACATCATCATCCGCAATTGTAGTAAGATCTTGAATCGTTGCATCCAAGTTTGTGCATTTAGGTTCTACATCCCAAAGTTTGGCTGCCCCTTTCTTTTAGTGATCCTCCTTACATGGCAAAAGAGTCAAGTTGGTATGAATGTAAACCAAGTCCTCAACAATTTTAAAGCCCAACTGGCTATGCTTCACTATGTGGAGAAAGAAGTACGTACTCCAATTCCTTTCAGAAACAACAGAACTTGCAGCTTGGATAATGTTCACAATTACAAAATTAAAATAAAAGTAAAACATAAAAATGAAAAACAATTTAAAGAATTGTAGAAGACATGTGGTAACCAAAAATAAATAAAACCTATGAGAGGATTTTGATTGCGAGATGTTCTTGATGCTTAAATGGTTCCATAGAGGTACCACCATGTGATAGCTCCCATGACACATTGGTCCTTTATTGCAAGTGGACTAAGTTTTGCTCCCGAAGCAAATAAGCCAAATTCTATCTTTAACTTTTTTTTGAATGTCATCATCTAGGAAGAGTCTTGTAACAACTTTTTCATCCGCATATGGTGCTACTCTATCTGGCATACCAAGTACTTCCTCACTATAGTACCTTGGAGATAAGGCATATGTAAGGAGGTGCAATGGGGTACTCATCTTTTCCCATCCATGATGAATGATTGTTTGTAGTGGATTGCATAAGGCTTCACATTTTGTGGGGTCATTCTCATTTGTTTGTATAGAAAGTTTTACCTTCTCGACCATTGTATCCATGCCATCATAGACATCTCCCAAACAAGGCTGATTTGAATTAGCCAAGCGGGGCATAGTCATGATAGGGTTTGTGAAATCTAAAACAAATTGCACACGAGCCCACCAATTATCATCCAAGATCAATGCCTTGACTTTTTGTGCTCTCTTTGAATTCAAAGCCTTCCATATACCGCACTGGTTAGAAATAACCAATTGGCTTAATGCCTTTTGCACCTTAACAAGTCTCATAACAATAGTATGAGATGCAAATCGGGTTTCAACCACCTAAGTAAGTTAATCACAATAATATGTCAACAAATATTAAGCAAAGTTATACACAACTTGATAATTGAACATGACATAAAATATTTTCAAACCAAATAAATAAATGAAATTTACTAATTACAATTTACCTTCGACAACTCCAACTTGGAGAATGATTTGAGTATGGAGTGTGACATGTGGTGGTTTGTCACAAACATTTGTATCTCCTCTCCCTCTTGGAATATTTGCTTCACC
Organism: Cupressus sempervirens; assembly: GCA_028749045.1. Lineage (NCBI taxonomy): Eukaryota > Viridiplantae > Streptophyta > Pinopsida > Cupressales > Cupressaceae > Cupressus > Cupressus sempervirens. Next base: position 808,236,472 of record CM053790.1, read on the forward strand.
CGATTTGTTAGGGTGTTAATTTGTCGCATGATCAAGTTTAGGGAGTGTACGATGCATGGTGTCCAAAAAATATGGTTTTATCGACTCTCAACCAAAACATCTGCACACCTACAATTTTTTGCATTATCTGTAATCACTTGGACTACATTCTCACTACCCACCATTTCTATGGCCTCAATGAGAATTTTGGAAATAAATTGTGAATCTTTCATTTCCCCTTCACAATTAATTGACATAAAAAACATTGCCCCTTTGGGTGACACTGCAATCACATTGATCAATGGTGGTTTCTTGTGTCTTTTCTTCCATCCGAAACAATAGAAACACCTGAAGTTTTCCATGAATTTCTAATTGGTTGAATAACTTTTTCTACACACACCCAATCTTTTTGCAATATAGTGGTACACACCTTTTCATACCTGAGACTTGTGTAATTAGCTGGTGCTTTTTCTATAATTGCCACCCTTTCCTTCCAATATGGTCATCTCATCAAGTTCGAAGGAAGATCGTTGGCATAAGGCAACATGCAATGGCTTGATCAACAAGCTCTCTTGCCCCCATTTTAAATGTGGTGTCCAATGTACCTCTTTTACAGGCAATAGTTTCTACTTCTTCCTCTTCCACTCCTGGTATAGTTACTTGCAAGAATGGGTGTTTGGAGGATACAATTGTTTCCTTGGGTAATTACATTGTTTTCTTTGGGGATGGAGGTTGATAAAAGCTTTGTTTTGATCCCTTTACCAATAATGAGCAGCTTCTTGTTCTTTTACAAATGAAGCTATTTGTGCATTAGACAACCCTGTCCCATCTGTGCCTTTGCACATTGCATTTTTACCAACAACGTTCATAAAAAAAAGTTTGTCCGAGTAATATGAGCTATTGAATTGTTTTCCTTTGTTACTTTGACAATAATTACACTTCTAAATATATGAACCACCTTTGGAAACATGTGATATTCTTGTGGCATGTCTCCACAAAGGAGATGCTACATCAATTTTAAAACTGTTGGCTCCTTGCTCTCGTACTGAGCTTTGACAACCGGTTGCAACTATTCTTGAACATACAATCTAATTTCTTGATATTCCTATAATAAGAAATTAAATAAATTTAAATTAGAAAAAAACTATGAATATCAAGCATACAGGTGCAAAAAAATTGATATAAAACTACTAAAATAGATAGCTAAACTTGTTTCTTTATTTCTTTATTTTGTCAAAAAAAAAAAAAAAAAACTTAAAAAACTTCTTCACAAATTTGAAGAAATTCATTAAAGAGCTCAAGAATGGGATCAAATGCTTACCTTAGATGATTAAAACCCGTTTGTGGAATCTATCTCTTGCCCGACAAACGATCCTCTTTGAAAATAATCACCTTGTCTTCAAAATGCCAAAATGGAGACCAAATAGAAAAGTGTCTAGCTGCAAACAAAATGAGATGAAGAGTGGTTGAATGACCTCTTTTAGTGTTCAAGAGCAAAAAATAAGTAAACAAAAAAATTGCTTTTCAGTTGTCTGAGCTTGTAGAGGCTGTGGAGGCACTTGGATGTGGGCGGAAGCACCTTTGGTTGGCAAGGAGTGGCTTTCGGCCAACTTCCACCCACATCCCTCTCCTGAATCCGCCTCTGCCCACTTCTGTTTTCACCTTTGTAGCCAGGAAGCCCACATTGGCTTTTGAGGTTTTTTTGACTTGAGAATATTGCAGTGGTTGTCTCTAATAAAGTTTGGACAAGCTAATAATGATCGTATGGGACCTCTAGCATGAACAAATGTGTGTTTCAATGCACTAGAGTTGTTATGATGAACACTATGTTTAATCTTGTTCCCGACGGAAATGATAGCATGGTGTGGTCTATTATTGATAAATAACTGTTAAAAACTTTGTTGTTGTATGAACAAATGATCAAATAGATCATTATAAAAAGTTTACAAGAATACATAAATAGAGAGTTTCTAATAAGAAACTAAAGAAGATTGAGGAAACAATCTTATCTACATATCTACATATTATACAAAAGATGACTATTAAAATAGTAATAAAATAATATTCTAAAACCCTCCCATAATGGTCAATTTGCCAATAACACCAAGCTGCCCCCTAAATTTTGGAAACTTATCTGAGCCAAGAGGCTTGGTGAGAATGTCTGCACTCTGATCTACAATAGGAACATTCTGCAACAAAATTGTTTCATCTTCAACCAATGACCGAATGTAATGACATTGAACGTCTACATGTTTGGTTCTTCCATGGAAGACTAGATTCTTTGCAAGTTTGAGAACTTCCTCATCATCATAGAACAAGGGAGCTAAACTTGCTTGAGATATTTGTATTTCTGCAAGCATCTGACTAAGCCAAGATGCCTCACAGTCAAACTTGCTTGAGATATTTTTATGTTTGTAAGCATCCAACGAAGCCAATTTGCCTCACAAGTTGCCTTAATTGCTCCTTGATACTTTGCTTTTGTTGAGGGGAGACAATACCTGTTGTTTTTACTCATCTAGGCAACTGTGCTAGATCCCAATTCGAACACATATCCAAAGGTTGATTTCTTATCATCATCCGAACTTGCCCAATATGAACGTGTAAACCCACTTAGTCTAGGATCATGACTTTTAGTGTAAAAAAGTCCATAATCAAAGGTGCCTTCCACATAATGCAACACATGTAATGTTCCCGTCATTAAATAAATATTTAATCATACCTTTGTTTGTTAATGGGCCGATTAATTTAATGTATCTCAGATCCATTTTTATTTTTGTTTCCGTAGGTAGGTGTGGCTGACGACTATCTTTGTACACCCTCGGAAAGGTTTACCCAACGGGTATTTAAGCATGGCTTGTAGTTACTTATTGGTATGCGATTTGGATTATTTCTTTGTACTGCGAATTCTCGTTGGGATTCTTTGTTGTTTGCCATTTTAGAAGTGAAAGACCTTCCCTACTTGGCTATTCTGGTTTCGGTGGGATTCACCCTCACCCTATTCCATTGTTGTTTACTTTGCTTCGGATCTGGCAAATTTGGAACACCATTCTTGTCTGGAATATATTTATCTGTTACTATCTCAATATATTTTGGTGTCTTTTATACATTTACTTCAAATCATAGCATTAGTGGAGAAGCAACATTGAATTGCATCACCTTCGTCACCATACACCACATCCTACTTCTCTGGCACAGCTCGACACCTTCCTTTCACCACCGTCCAGTCTCCCAAGCATTACCGTACAAATTGCATATTGACTGTACGACCTTGTAATACTCCTATCGTACTACCTCTTGAGACTGCTGTACGAACATTATATTGTTCCCTATACTACACCATACGGTTTCCATCTTTGACTGTACATCGTCTTCATGTTCACCATATGGTTCCTATTTACACCACTACCGCACAACCATTAAGTGCGTACCGTACGACCATGTAGCAGCCATCGTACGGTTCACACATCTGCTCCCATTCCACCGTATGACCTTCATCGCTTGCTCTCCCATACAACCCTTCTATAGTTCCTTTCATACGGCCATTCAGTGCTCTGTGACTGGCTATCAGGCACTCGCGACGAATGAAACATTACAGTGGTATCAGTATAATGGACACCCAGGAATGCCCAAAAGCTGAACCAAGGCTGAAATTATATATTAATTCTAAAAATGCTGCAATCAAATACAAAGAGATGTATTCCAAAGGCCAAACCCTAAGGGAATGACGTCTAGAATGTTACAAGAGAGGATGAACGTCCTCTAATGCCAAGAAAGATATGTGATTCACACATCCAAACTCTTATCAAATGCAATTCACAATCATCCGATACAATAATCCCATCCTAAACAAAGAGACTCTCACCCCTATTTATCCTATTCCTTCACCCTTCTAGAAAGAACTAAAACATTAATTAATTGCAAGTGCTAGAAGCTTCCTCCTTCCAATAATTAATGCATTCTCTAGAAATCCCTCCCTAACAATAATTAATTAAATGACGAGAGGCTTCCGTCCTTCCACTAATTAATACATACCCTAGAAGCTACTCCCTTGTAATTAATAATTAAATTAATTAAATACAAAGTCACCTTTAAATTGAATGACTTTATAAGAAATTAATTTAATTTCTTCTTATCCTCCACTTAGACTTTGGAGAACATGAAGGCTAAAACATGGGATCATTACAAATCCGCCCTCCTTGAAATTGCTTGTCCTCAAGCAATTAAGTAACATAATGAACTCCAACTTCCACCTAGATCCCAATTGAAGTAATGTGTGATATCCATATGGACATTAAACTAACTACAAATCAGCATCATTAGGACCAACCACATGTTGTGCAACCTAGCACCCAATACTTGTGATGATGGTGAAGAAGTTAGAATGTCACCAAAAGGTAACTCCGTATAAGATCTATGAAATCTCTTCTTCCCAACTGCTGCAACACAAAATTGAATATTTGTAGATGGTGAAAACAAAGCCCAACTTCACTCAGGAGAGTGATCAATATCAACCTCAAACATCAAATTGTCATAAGACAATGTGGCATCCATGTTGAACATAGTACTATCGCAGAAGTGAACATCTACACTTTGTTGATCAATAGTATAATATGACTCTGTCACTATATTACTCACCTCATTAGCAATAATAGGTGTACTATCATCAAAGCACACATCTAGAACTGCATGCATACTGCTAAACTCCTTGTTGGATGGTTCAACGGACACAGAAGTGGCTGCTGATAGGACAGTATCATCGCATTCTCCTAATCCCATTATTGTTGCATCGCCATCCTCTGACAAAGCTTCATATGTGGACTCCTGACTATCGCCAATAGCATAGCCCGGTGGTGTTTCCATCCCATCTGAAGAATCAACTACCTTCTGCGCTGGAGCAACATACAAATCATCAATGTTGATGCCCATCTGTCTAGCCATAAGTTGCAACATCATATCCGTTCGCTTATTCTGCTCCTGTTGCATACGTTGCCTCTTCTCTAATGTACCCAATAACTGTCTGAACATCACATCTTGATCTGGACTAATATACATCTTTATCCGGCTATCAATATGATCTCCACAAGATGGCAGGACTTATAGCTTTGATACCACTATAATGGACACCCAGGAATGCCCAAAAGCTGAACCAAGGCTGAAATTATATTAATTCTAAAAATGCTGCAATCAAGTACAAAGAGATGTATTCCAAAGGCCAAACCCTAAGGGAATGACGTCTAGAATGTTACAAGAGAGGATGAACGTCCTCTAATGCCAAGAAAGATATGTGATTCACACATCCAAACTCTTATCAAATGCAATTCACAATCATCCGATACAATAATCCCATCCTAAACAAAGAGACTCTCACCCCTATTTATCCTATTCCTTCACCCTTCTAGAAAGAACTAAAACATTAATTAATTGCAAGTGCTAGAAGCTTCCTCCTTCCAATAATTAATGCATTCTCTAGAAATCCCTCCCTAGCAATAATTAATTAAATGACGAGAGGCTTCCATCCTTCCACTAATTAATACATACCCTAGAAGCTACTCCCTTGTAATTAATAATTAAATTAATTAAATACAAAGTCACCTTTAAATTGAATGACTTTATAAGAAATTAATTTAATTTCTTCTTATCCTCCACTTAGACTTTGGAGAACATGAAGGCTAAAACATGGGATCATTACAATCAGAGCTAGTGATTCTACCAACTTGTGGAAGTGAATGTAAGTTTATACCTGAAGGAGAAGGCGAAATAACCTTGTTGGTAGAATGACAGATCATTAGGATCCTATGATAGAACTCATGAATCTTTTGAGAGAGCTCAGCAGAAACCAAATGCAAATCAATGAAACCCAAAGGCTTGTGTAGGAAACACTACAAAAATTAGCTGAGGGAAAGACAACAGGAGAACAAAATGGGCATAGTGACGACTGTTTTGGGAAGAACAAACTTTCAACCCACTTGCTCTCAACCCTCGATACCCATCTTCCTTCCAAGGACAGAAGCACAACACAAAGAAAGAGAGCCCACTTTTCAGGAAATGCAAGAAAAACTTTGGGAAGATTGGAGGAATGCGAATATGGAAGGCGATATATCTTATAGAGAACATGTTGATTTAAGAATGAGATATTCAGGTAGGGGAAATCACGGTTATTTTAATGATGATCTCAGGAGAAAGATCGAAAAGGTAAACCTATCGCCATTTGATGGACCTGGAGCCATTACCGCACAAGCATGGGTTTTGAAGGTAGACACCTATTTCCAACTCAACCCGATGCCCGAAGAGGAAGCAATCAAGTTCGAAGCACTCCATTTGGAAGGAGTGGCACAAGAGTGGTGGCACCACGGGTTGGTCACTCTTGGCCACAACCAAGTAACCTCTGATGTCGAGTTCACTAAGAGACTCATTGACCGGTTCGATGGGAAGGATCCTAAACTAAACTTCAAAGATCTAGCTCAGCTAAAGCAAACAGGTACGGTAGGCAATTACATCACTGAGTTCCAAAGGCTGTCGGTACTTGTCACAGGCATCTCTGAAAGACACCGAATTGTGTTATTCATGGATGGGATGAAAGAGCCTTTGAGAGGTTGGATCAAAGGATTCAACCTGTGTGTACTCAACGAAGCTATTAAGAAGGTGCGTGACATGGTCGCATCTTCTTCCAAAACTCATGTAGCTATGCCAACATTGACCCCATAGGAAGACAAAAACGAGCCAATTCAGAAAAATCCTCCGTTGGATGAAGACTCTCGACAAGAGCTTTGGAGGAGAAAGCTCTGTTTCACGTGCAAGGAACCATGGGGACCTGGTCATCGCTGCCTTGGGAAGGGAAAGATTCATTACATCGAGGTGTTGCTTGATGACGACGAAGGACAAGCACTTACAGTGACTGGAGAAGAAATTAACCAGCAGGAGACAATAAATGCCTTGATACAAAGAGGGGGTTCCATTTCTACCCTCACTACAATGGTTGGAAGTAGTATCTTCAGGGTTCGTGGTACACTTCACGGGAAACGAGTCATAGTCATGATTGATAGTGGCGCGACACAATTTCATCAATTCATCTGTGGTCACTATTAAGGGATTACATGCAGTAGAGCATGGAGGATTTGAGGTTAAGGTCGCTGGAGGAACCTTGTTACCCTGCGCTCCTGTGATCCCACAGCTACAAATTTCCATGGGAAACTATACCTTGATAGATGATTTCTTTGTCATAGATTTGGTTTATACTGATATCATATTGGGTGTCCAGTGGATGGAAACCCTTGACCAGTACACTCAAAGTTTCAAGCGGATGGACTTTTCATTCAAGACGGATGACAAGAAGGTGCTGCTAAGAGGAATGTCAAATAAAGGATTGAGGGAAGTCACAATCAAGAAGGAGGCCATTTTTAAACATGATACGATCCCAAATGCTGCAAGTAAAAACATGACAGTCAACACTTTACCCCATTCCTTGGATAATTGGTAGGCCCATCTATTGGTCGAGTACTCCAAGAACCATTTTGCATGTCAGTTGATGGATGGCTATATACATGATGAAAGTTACAAAGTTATTGGTGATATCATTTACTACGGCAATAAGATCTACTTGGTACCTGACTCGAAACTGAAGAAGCTGATTGCAGATGGATTCCAAGAATCGGATGTGTATTTGCTTTAGGACAAGCAAATTTTGGGACGAAAGGACTGTAATGCTCCTGTCATTAAATAAATATTTAATCAAACCTTTGTTTGTTAATGGGCCGATTGATTTAATATATCTTAGACCCATTTTCATTTTTGTTTCCGTAGGTAGGTGTGGCCGTTGGCTATCTTTATACACCCTCAGAAAGGTTTACTCGACAAGTATTTAAGCACAATTTGTAGGTAGTTGTTGGTAAGCGATTTGGATTATTTCTTTGTACTGCGAATTATCGTTAGGATTCTCTGTTGTTCGCCATTTCCAAAGTGAAAGACCTTCCCTACTTGGCTATTCCGATTTCAGTGGGATTCACCCTCACCCTATTTCATTGTTGTTTACTTTGTTTCGGATCTGGCAACTCCGGAACACCATTCTTGTTTGGAATATATTTATCTGTTACTATCTCAATATTTTTTGGTGTCTTCTATACATTTACTTCGAATCTTAGCATTAGTGGAGAAGCAACACTGTATTGCATCACCTTCGTCATCGTACACCACATCCTACATCTCCAGCACAACTGGACACCTTCCTTTCACCAGTGTCTAGTCTCCTAATCATTATCGTACGGATTGCATATTGACTGTACGACCCTCTTGAGACTACCATACAAGCATCATACTGTTTCCATCTTTGATCATACATCATCTTCTTGTTCACAGTACGGTTCCTATTTACACCACTACCATACGACAATTAAGTGCATACTGTACGACCATTTTAGCTACCCACGTATGACCATTAAGCAACTACCATACGACCATTTAGTAGCCACTGTACGGCTTGCACATCTGCTCCCATTCCACCGTATGGCCTTCATCACCTGCTCTCTTGTACAACCCTTATATAGTTTGTTCCACACAACCATTCAATGCTCAGTGACTGGCTATCAGGCATCCGCGACGAATGAAACATTACAGCACATGCTTTGGTGCTACCCTATGATCAACCTTGGGGGATATCATGAAGCGTGAAATGTAGCTTATTGCAAAATTGAGATTAGGTCTAGTGGCAGTGGGATAGATGAGACTGTGCACTAGTTGCCTGAAAGTGGTTTCATCAACAAGAGGAGAATCAAACTTGATTGACAACTTGAGTTCTTTCTCCATAGGCGTGGAAGTAGGTTTACAATCATGCATTCAAGACTTGTCAAGCAAGTTCTTGGCATACTTAGGCTTGGAAATAGAAATGCTATCATCAGTCTGCGAAGCCTTAACACCTAAACAATAATGGCCCCAAATTTGTCAAGTCAAAATCCTTGCGCAAATCTTGTTTGATTTGGCAATTAAATATGTTGAATTGCTAGTAATGATCAAGTCATCCACATAGACAACAAGAAAGAGAACATCATCACCAGAGTGTTTGATATACAGATTGTTGTCAGAAAGGCTACACTAAAAACCATGAGCAACCAAATATTGAAGAATTCTAATATACCATGCCCGAGGAGCCTATTTGAGTCCATAGAGTGCTTTCTTTACTTGACATGCTTGGTTTTCTTTGTCGGCAACCTTGAAATCAGGAGGTTGCATCATGTAGACTTCTTCCTGCAACTCACTGTTGAGGAAGGCATTCTTAACATCCATATGATGGACTTTCGATTCAAACTATAAGCTACAATGGCGAGAAGAAGATGAATTGTACTCAACTTGGCAATAATAACAAAAGTCTCCTCTTAGTCAATACCTTCCCACCGTGTGAATCCTTGAGCAATTAATCAGGCCTTGTATTTATCTAAGGTGCCATCTACATGATACTTGACTATATACACACATTCACAATTAATGGACTTCTTCCCTGAAAGAAGATCAAAGAGAACCCAAGTGTTGTTTTTCATAAAACTCTGGTATTCTGCAACCATTGTCTGTTCCCAATCTGGAGTCCCTGTTGCCTCTACAAATGTGTGAGGCTCATAAATACTATGAATGTTGGCCATGAGAGCAAAGTTAACTATATTGTGCTACTTGCCCTTATTTCTAGAAATCATTGATGGTCTTAGCTCACCATTTATCCTAAAGAGTAGATGTGCCAACATCAGGTGGAGTAATAATTGGAGTTGGAGGCGGAAGAGGATCTGAAACAAGTGGAAGATTAGCATCATCTGGAGGAAAGTTAGGTAGTGCATCATCAAATACAAAACTTGCATCATCCCTCCCATCTAGTAAACCCAATGGAAGACAAACACACAAATTAGAAGCCTTTAAAGGCTGATCCTCAAAATTTTGCTCAGACAAGGAAAGCTGAAATGGTCCTCATTCTTCATCATATTTAACATTGCAACTGAAGATAAGATGATCAATGGCTACATCAATCAACCGATAAGCCTTATATGGTTGTCACTGTATCTTGTGAACATAAGCTTCTGACTCTTGGAACCTAACTTGGAGCGCTTGGCGTATGAAATCCATACATATGTTGAAGAGCCAAAAAATTTCATATGATTGATTTTGGGTTTGTGACTTGTCTAGGCCTCCTCAAGAGTCTTCTCCTTAATAACATGTGTGAGAGACCAATAGACCGCAATAAACACATTTTTTGCCCAATATTTCTTAGGAATAGTTTTGTGTTCCATCATCGACTTGGCTATTTCTGTAACGGCGTAGTTGCAACATTCTAGAATGCCATTTTGTTGAGGGGTGTATGGTGTAGTTAATTGACTTCTGATGCCATGTGTATCATAGAAAGCAAAGAAAACTGTAGAGCAAAACTACCCTTATTATGAGACCTAAGAGATATAATAGAATAACTGGACTCATTTTCTATGAAGGTCTTACATTTTTGACATATAGAAAATACTTCCAATTTTTGTCTAAGAAAGTACTCCCACATTTTATGACTAAAATCGACAAAAAGAAAGAAATACCTAGACCCAATAATAGGAGTATTCTCTAGACCACATACATTAGCATGGGCTAACTATAGTACCTGAAGGGCTTGCCATGAGTCACCATCCTTGAACAATGCCTTGTGCTGCTTCCTAGCCTGATAAACTCCAAAAACTTGCTGATTTTGAGTTTGAATTTCAGGTACATGTACTAAATCTTTCCGAACAAGCTGAGCAAGATAGTGAATGTTTAGATGACCATATTACTGATGTTTAGACTATTGAAAGAAGATGATTTTGTGGCTAAGGCATGCTCGAGAGGATTACTTGTATCTGCAAGTCTGTATAGACTATGATCCTCAATACTAACAACTACAATAGTGCATGTCGTACGATCAACATTTGAACACTAGTGTGCTAAATACCACATCAAGCTAAGGAGAATACCACATGATGTGACTCACTAAGAGTAGGTTTAGTTCCATGCAAAGAATGTAGTTTACATTGAGGAAAATGAGATTCCTCCCACCGGACTATATGTGAACATTGCCCTTGTTTACATTGGTATACTTTTCACCTCCTCCAAATAAGATTGACTTAGTGATTCTATAAACCAATCACACCTAGGAGGGAAATGCCGAGAAGCACTAAATTCCACATATTAGGCAAAAGATTTCACATGGTCTGCAAGTCTTTTACCCATGAAAGCATAAAAGGAAGGCTTTGTCGACTCTGTGTGCTTAGCAAAATTGGCTTTAGGCTAGAGATCCTCCTTGCTTCTAGTGTTTGGAAGCTAAATGATTGCGACAATTCTTGAGCATATGACCATTTTTGACAATAGATACACTTGACCTTCTTCTTTGAGCCATCCTGAGATTGACTAGAGCATTCTTGTTGAGATGATTGAGATCTGCCTTTATCCTTGTAAAATTATTTGGCTGCAAAGGCTTGCTTTGAGGAGGACGAGGTAGCACTATTACCAAACCATTGTTTCCAATCCTGTGCATAAGTTTGGTGCACAATTTTGAAAATTTCAGAACATTGCTTCTACAAAGTACTCATAAGATTTAGGTAGACTCTTCAAGGTGATGACTACCATATCTTCTTCCTCCATTTTTCAAACAATAGCTTCAAGTTGATCTTTAATGTCCTTAATCTTCGTGAGATGCTCATATGGTCATCCATTGTGATGGAGAACAATTGGTTCTTCAGAAAAATGCTCAACTCTTGTTAGATGTCTCATGCAACTCCTTTAGATACTTCTAGATTTCTAATGCTCACTTGCCAAAAGGAATTTGAGGCAACTGATTACCAGTGATAGAGAGCTTGAGAAGCATCACAACTTCTTGATTCTGTCCATTAAATGTGTCTTGGTCTGATCTGGTTGTGATAGGACACGTCTTTGTTACCAAAACAATATTCGAAGATTGTTAGGATGGGTTGCTTCTTGGTGTTATAAATTTTGCAGTTGAATCCTTGACTACCTTCGAACATTAAGTTGGTCAATGACACCAACTTGCATGTTTCCCAATGCAAAAATACAAACTAAAAAAAAACAATAACATATGACTTGCACAAATTTTGAGAAAAAATTCCGGTTGACGCAAGAAATTTGACGAAGACTAATAACAGCTCTTAGAAATCCCGCAAGAAATACATAATTAAAATTAAATTCCAGCTGGCACAACATGAGGTGCGAAAATTGAGGCACCCGAAAAATCTAAGGGCAACCCAGTTGAGCTTTCAAAAAACCCACCAAGAATGTGCAATCATATGTTTAATTCGACGAAATAATAGAGAGTTCCAAAAGAAATCCGAACCATCTGTAAAAAAACTTAAAAAAATGGTACATAGTTGTAAGAAATGGTGGATGATCACAGAAAGGTCAAAGAGCTCATTACATAGTAAAAAATAACCAGAACCATTGCATGCAAGCAAATATCAGACACAGGAAGAGGTCAAATGCAAGGAGGGTCCTGTTGCAGAGCAAGTTGACCCCAAAAATGGTGCCAACAAAAATAAAAACAATTGTCGTCGCTCAAGGAAAGGTCTTGTTTGTAGAGGGAGAGCCCCACAAAATGACAACAAAAATGGGTGCCAAAAGCAGGAGAAAAACGTGTGGGTTGCAGAGGAAATTCATGTGGGTTGCAGAAAGCCATGCGAGTTGCGGAGAAGGAAGAATGTCTCCTAAACATTTGTCCACGACCCTGCAGAAAACGACAGAGTGTTTTTCCAAATCTTTAAAAAATTCCCAAAATTGATTTTGTTTTAGAAAAATGAATTCTTAAGTCTTTAAGGCTTTGATACCATATTACTGAGAAGTAATTGGTAAAAACACTGTTATTGTATTAACAAATGATCGAACAAATTGTTGTAAAGAATTTACAAGAATATAGAATTAGAAAGTTTCTAATAAGAAATTGAAGAAGATTGAGCAAATGATCTTGTCTACATATTTACATATTATACAAAAGATGACCATTAAAATGGTATTAAAATAGTATTCTAATATGGTCGACTTACTATATCGTGTATTCTTCAATGCCTAACACAAAATCTCAGTTAGCTGTAATCACAAATACTGTTGCAGTTTGATGCCCACGGTGGAAGTTCTTGTCTTCATAAGATTCAGCCAGTATGATCCCAAACTGTCCTCCTCTAAACCCTGAATGTTGCATTTCATCGGTTTGTACCTAGACACCATTGAAACTCTTAGTTTCTCTTTAATTCTTCTTCCCGTAGTATGTAATTGCTGATTGTATGGTGTGATCACTAAATCCATTATCAAATTGCTGAGTAGATTATTAAATATGTTGATGAGTAGCGTTGGTCAGATCACTGAGGACTGCAACTGTACATGTATACATACATTCACATACTTGTGCATATCATAGGAAACCCGAAAATCATTTTGCTGATCTTGAACCAGTACGACATCTAACTAAGATGAATTCCTTGCATCTATATATATATTTAGATCGGGCATCATAAAAGTTTATATTCATCTCAATTGCAGATGACAAAGATAGATAGTATTCCCTAACTAATTGTCCATAAGGACCGGATTAGTTAGTGAATACTAACTATTACAAATAGTGCCTCTTGGAGTTGAAAGATCATAACTGATCACAATGCAACCCTTGAATATATTATATCAAAATCAATAAATTAATTTACTTCTTGTACAGATTGAATGAACTTACAGTTCAATACCTTTTACTACAGCAGATGTATTACTTGCATAATCACAGAGATTGATTACTTAATTATATTACTTGCATAGTCACAGAGATATATTACTTGCATACCAGATCGTTCTCCATAACTGCAGATAGATGAATCATATCAAGCAAGACATTTGCAGTTGCATTTAATATATAGAAGATCAAACATCAGATTGGAATCTCTATAAGAAGAGATGGAACATTTGTATAAGGAGATCGGGTATTTGAATTGAAGATTATGAGTGCAATCAAATCATTGTTGAATCAATACCTGCAGAAGAAAAGGTACATATCAGATCATCATATATATATATATATATATATATATATATACTGATAAGATCATCATTTTTAGCTTTAGTTTTCCTTTAATGTATCAAATGCCTTTGTAAGTTTTAGGTTAAAATCCTGTCTTATTGCTTTCAGGTTACCAAGAAAGTAGTTATTTTAGTTTTAATCATACGAAGGTAGATGCCACCTTTGAAATAAGCAGAGAATTGATCAGTGATAGATATTACCTAAGTTACCGATGCTGGTTCTGATGCTGATGCGGGTGCGGGGTGCTGATACGCGGATTTTTTTGGGGGGATTTTGGATGCATTCGGTTGCATATATATATATATGCAAAGAAATGCAAGAAATATACAAAAATAAACCATTCCATAGCAGTTCGCATATTCAAATTGAAATAACAGTAATGCATAATTAGTAAATTACTTAAGTTCAAGATTCCAATACAATACAAATTAGGGCCGTTTTAGGGTTTTGGGACAAAAAAGAGACAAAATATAATAAAAAAACCAATTTAACACATGCTTTATTGAGTCACTTTAGTGACTTGGCGCTCAAAAATACGGATGCTCCGCGGATTCACCCGGATGCTTCACCGATGCTTTGTGGATGCTTTTCCAAGTATCCCACAAGTATCTACAGGCAGTGGTCACGCTTCGTGCCCACCTCCGTGCCGCTTCCAAACACATCTGTGCATCTGCACCTGCATCCCCCAGAAAATGCCACACATCAGTATCTTAGGATATTACTTGATTGATTCAATTGTGGTTATGTTTATCATCTTGTTGGGTGTTAGAAAACAGAGTTAGATGATAAACCTAGAAACCATCAATTTCTCAATTTTTTGCCCTTAGTCAAATTTTACTATTTTTCCAATTTTTGACAGCTAGACAAATTTTGCTCAATTTTGGCACTTCGTCTTACAAAATTCTGAATTGCTGCCAAACTTGCTTTACAACCTAAACCTACCGGTAAAAAGGGGGGTTCCTCATTTGTAATGGGGCATTGGTGTGAATACCTCACAAGAAGTAGTTTTCCAAACCCATAGCTGTGCTTCTTTACATCTATTTTGGGAAGCACTGTTAATGCATGTAGCTTCAGTCTGATATTACTATGGTAAGCACATACGTATGTATATATGTACAACAACATGATGCACACGCTTTTATACATATATGCATACTTACATGCTGTTGTATCTTCCACAGTTTGAAACCAATGAGATATATATATGTTCCGAGGTCATTAAGGCATGATCGAGATTATTTTTGGTTCCTTTGATGTTTAAATCATGATCGATCTATCCTTCATATTGGGCCGCAGTTATAATGATTGGCTATACATTTAATCACTATGTTTAAGACAGTAACTAATCATGAGCATTAGTTAACTATGAACGGTGTGAGAATGAATGTCCATGTCTCCAATTGGAGACATGGCCATTCATCCCCACACCCCTTTCGTTGATATTTATCCAATCTGATTGATGTAATCTTGGCATCGAAATCTATTAATGCAAGCACTCCAAAGGGTCGGAGATAATTCTGAGTTCGATAATACTTTTTTCTATTATTATTGCACTAACGTTCGCTGATTCTGGAAGCGATTCAAGTACATTGGTGTTATTGTTTGTACTTGCAACAAAATTCTGCAATCAATTAAATCTGGTAATAAACGTTACATGGTAATAAACGTTACATGGTATCAAAGGTTGGCTAAGGAAAGATCACACTAAGTTTATAAGGATCAGATTTACTTTAAATAACAGTCCTCCCTCTCTCTCTCTCTCTCTCTCTCTCTCTCTCTCTCTACAAAGATGACAAACACAATGAGATTCAAACATCATCTTGGAAGTGCTGATAACTTTGACTCTTGGAAACTTAGATTAATGATGTTGTTAAAAGAAAATAAATTGGAATCATTCGTAAGAGAGGACAAAGAGGAACCTAAATATGATGCTGAGAAATCATAATGGATCGAGAAAAATGAAAAGGCTATGAAGATAATTGTGGATGCTGTTCGAGACCACATAATACCTATTGTGGCAAAACATACCACAGCATATCGTATGTTTCGAGCTCTTGAAAATGCATTTATAATCAATAATACAGGCATAAAACTTGCTCTTAAAAGGTAGATGAATAATGTAAGCATGAATAAAGGAGAAACTATAAATGCCTTCTTTATGAGAATCATAGATTTGAGAGATCAATTATTTGCACTTGGTTATGAGATTGAAAATCAAGAATTATCTTTAATAGCATTAGGACATCCAAACTCCTGGGAATCCTTTGTACAAGGTGTAAGTGCTAGGTCTAAAATCCCTAAACTAGATTATTTAAGATCAGATTGTCTTTAAGAAGAATCGAGATTAATGATTAAGGGAAAACACAAAATCCTAGATGAAGATGTTCAAGTTCTTAATAAAACGCTCATAAGAAGGGAAAGAAGAAAAACAACAAAAGGAAAAGAAATTCTCATGGAAAAGGACAATCCAAACAGAAGAAAGACTTGTCCAAAATTCAATGCTTCAGATGTGATTTATATGGACATTATGTGATAAATTGTCCCGATAGATCTAAACCTCAAGCATCTTTTGCAAAATTTGAAAAGCCAAAAGAAGGCAATGAATATGAGAAATATGCTTTTTATTCAGCATTATCCAACCAGATATCAACCAAAACTAATACATGGATAGTTGATAGCAGATCTTCAAGACACGTCACTGGATATCAGGATAACCTATAAAGCTTTAAAATAGAAACAAATGAAGAAGTTATAATTGGTGATAATTT
The DNA here is from genome assembly GCA_028749045.1 of Cupressus sempervirens. Taxonomy (NCBI): domain Eukaryota; kingdom Viridiplantae; phylum Streptophyta; class Pinopsida; order Cupressales; family Cupressaceae; genus Cupressus; species Cupressus sempervirens. The sequence continues at coordinate 808,253,275 of CM053790.1, forward strand.
TGCACATTCCGTAAAAGGAATTAGGACCTGCACCATAAAATTAAAATTTGGAAATTCTATTCAACTTTTTGGAGTTCTTTATGTACCAAGTATTAAGAGGAATTTAATATCTAAATCCGCACTTGAAGATGATGGTTTTAGAATTGCATTCATGGGAGGGAAAGTACTAGCATGGCCTAAAAACTCAACCATTAAAAGGGCTCTAACAATAGGAGTAAGACAAGGACTTTTATATGAGCTATATTCTAAGACAAACCTTGCACTTGTACATGAGACCTCAGATTCAAATGAAATATGACATAAAAGACTAGGTCATATCAACTTCCGTGCACTAACATCAATGGAGAAGTTAGTAATCAGAATGCCCAAGTTAAACCATATTCACAATGAATCATGTAAAGGTTGTGCCTTAGGGAAAAACACTAAAAGTCCATTTCCTCATAGTTTGAGCAAAACTAAAGAAGTGTTGGAACTAGTACATTTTGATCTATGTGGGCCCATGTCTATACCTTCAATAGGAGGGTTCTTGTACTATGTGATATTTGTTGATGATTTTTCTAGGAAGACATGGATATACTTCCTTAAATGCAAAGAATCTGAAGAGATTCTAAGTTTAAAGAATTCAAAACTACCACTGAAAACTCCTTTGGTAAGAATATTAAAGTTTTGAGAATAGATAATGGGAAGGAGTATACTTCTGAAATATTTAAAGAGTTCTGCAGACTCACTGGGATTAAGAGGGAGTTCATAGTTCCTTACAATCCTCAACAAAATGGGGTTGCTGAAAGGAAGAACAGAAGTATTGTAGAAGCTGCCCGTGCTATGATTTTTGATCAAAATTTGAGTATGTCCTTCTGGGCTGAAGCATGCAACACAATAGTCTATATTCAGAATAGATGTCCTCACTCACATTTGGACAATAAGACCCCTGAAGAAGCATTTTCTGGAAAGAAACCTAACATTAGTCACTTAAGGATATTTGGATGTCTTGTGTATGTTCATGTAGCTAAGGAGAAGAGGACTAAGTTAGAACCTTTTGGAAGCAAGGGTATTCTTATTGGTTTTAGTGAAACAATAAAATGATATAGAGTCTACATACCTGGACAGAAACAAATAGTACTAAGAAGAGATGCCATTTTTGAGGAGGACATTGCTTTCAGAAGAGCCAAAACTTCCGATGAACTAGATACATTTGATGTTCTTTAGAAGAGGCTCCTGTTCCTGAGATTCAGAGGGAGTTCCCTGAAGAGACTTCAACTGAAATTGAAATCCTTCCAGAGACTCAAGAAGAGAGTCTTGATCACACTAGAAGGCCACTTTGGGCAAGGAAAATAATATAGGAAGGAGATGGATTTGCAGCACCTTTAGGAACCTTCCGAGAAAGCAAGAGACCTAGAAAATTGACATATAATGCTTTCATGTGTGAGAGTTCGAATCTTGAACCTTCTAGTTCTTATGAAGCACTTAAATATCAAGCTTGGAAAGACCTCATGGTGGAAGAATACCAGTCTATACTAAAAAATGATGTTTGGGACATAGTTCCGAGACCTAAGGAAAAATCTGTTGTGTCTTCAAAATTGCTGTTGCAGATGGCAGCATTGAAAAACATAAAGCTTGTTTTGTGGCTAGAGGTTTTTCTCAAAAGGAAGGAGTTGACTTTGAAGAAACCTTTGTACCAGTTGCTAGGTACACTTCTGTTAGAGCTGTAATAGCCATTGCAACAACCAGCCAAAAGTTGGAAAATCTTTCAAATGGATGTAAAAATTGCTTTTCTTAATGGAAAAATAGAGGAAGAAGTATACCTGGAACAACCAAAAGGGTTTGTAACTCATGATGCTGCCTCTCATGTTTGTAAATTGAAGAGGGCTCTATATGGACTCAAACAGGCTCTTTGGGCTTGGTATGAAAGGATTGACAAATACCTTTTAAGTCTTGGATTCACCAAGAACGTGGCTGATCCAAATCTCTATTTCAAGGTAACTTAAGGTGATATGCTAATTCTAATTCTTTATGTTGATGATCTTCTGATTACAGGGGAAGAACATCTCATTAATTAGTGTAAGAAAGATTTGTCTTTTGAATTCGAAATGAAGGATTTAGGAATTCTTCATTACTTTCTTGGTTTGGAAGTACGTCAAAAGTCTAGTAATATCTTTCTACATCAAAAAAAGTATACTATTGATATTTTGAAAATATTTGGAATGTGGGACTGTTAATCTATGTCTACACTTATGGAAACCAACCTTCACAAGCTAAAGGAAGCAAGTGCTGAATCCAGACTAGTTGATCCCACCTTATACAGACCAAAGTAACGTGAATCGGAATCGGATCGGAATCGGCAAGGCCGAATCGAATCGTGAATCAGCGATGAATCGACAAATTTGAAAAAACCCTTTAAATTTAAAGATTTTAACAATTTAAAACTTATTTCATGCACCTTTTATTGAATATAACTTAAACACACTATAACATCTTCAAATAGAAGTTAAAACTTAACATACATAAACATGGAACATAAAATCCATCACATACGTAACTATGTTATCTAAAATGTAAATTGTAGGCTAGTTGAAGTAAATAGAAATCAAATGATCATAATGATTTAAATCATAGAATGTATGTAAGATGATCCATAAGACATCAAATCATAAATGTGTGTAAGAATCTAAGATGAAGATCCACGAAAGTTTGAAACATATGTCTATCAATGATTCAGTATCAATATCTGTAAACAAAATATAAAAGCAAGGCTCTAGCTCAAGCTTCAGGCTCATAGTCATCATCATCCTCAACACCATTCTCAAGCTCGATTGCAGCCTCAGCCTCAACCTCTGAGTATCCAGTCTACTTAGTAGCAAGGCGTCTAATGTAGGTCCTAGAGGACTGCCGAGCCATATCTCCCGCATGTAAGATGGGCTCACGAACGTCGTTAGGGCCTGTGTTTGTGCGTGCACGTGTGCGTCTACCAATGCCTGAAGAACGTGCTCTAGATGCCTCAGCCTCTATATCCACCTGGTCAATCCACACACGGTCCTCCTCAGTGAAGACTGGATCCACAACCTCTGTGAGCCACTCTGATTCTGGATCAATCTCCTCCAGAATGATCGGAGAGGAGTCAGTGCCCAAAATCTGTCTGGTCCTAAGATGGAGGTTGTAATGAACAAAGACAAGATCATTCAACCTCTGCACTGTCAACCTGTTTCTCCTTTTCGAGTGGATGTGCTCAAACATGGACCAACTGCGCTCACATCCAGAAGCGCTGCTTGGCTGACTCAGAATACAGATGGCAATTTTTTGAAGTTTTGGGGTTGTGGCCCCAAACATTTGCCACCATCTATCTGAAATAAGGGAAAATAAAAACAATTAGTCTCATTTACAAATTACAAATTACAAGATAACTCTAAAATTACATAATCAACTTTAAGTTTAGAATCTAGATTCATGAATATTGAATATATTATTTAATTTTTATCTGGCTGTATTGTTTCCCGAGCATCTATGGCCATCCTGCTAGAGAAAAGTGGCCCTTCTTTATTATTGAACTTATCAAGCTCAATAATTGCAGCACTGCTATCCTCATCAATACTCAACCTCTGGACCATTGTATATAATCCGATGAGAACCTCCTCATCCGCCTTGAACTCAGGATGGAAACGAAATTCCGGATTCAAAAAGTAAGCTGCTGCATGGATGGGTCTGTGGAGCTGATTCTGCCATCTCCTATCAATGATGTCCCAAATAGGGGCATACTTCTCCTGCACTCCTGCATACTGGGCTCTAATGGTCTCCTTGGCCCTATCCATGCCCTCATATATGTAGCCCATAGAGGGCTTCTCCCCATCAATAGTTCGTAGGAGAGATACAAGGGGCTCAGTGGCCTACATATAAAGTAAACCAAAAATTTGAGTCAAAACTTAAATATAGAATAATTCAATAATATAACTTAAGGCAAAACTAAATCATTAAACAATTAGCATAGTAAATTGTAAAATATTAAATGTTAAATTGCAATAAATTTACCTTAAGGATTTCTCTAGCAGGTTTCCAAAAACCATCATCATCAAATATGCAATCCACCACATCTATCCCTGTAGTGGTCGTAGCATAGGAAGATGAAATCCACTCTCGCCCAACAAACATGCTCCTCAAATCATCCCTTGATGTCAACAAGGACTGCAAGGTGATGAAATTCGAGGCAAACCTCGTGATCCTTGGACGAGCTAACTCTTTGTCTCTTGTGTACTTCCTCATTGTGCTAAGGACAAATGAATGATTATAAATAAACTTGCATATGTTTTTTGCCCTTTCCACACATGACTTGACCCACTCAAGTTTGCCAATTTCCTCCTACATGAGGTCAATGCAGTGTGCCACACAAGGGGACCAAAATATGGTGGGGTGCCTCTCCATCAAAAGTTTACCTACAACAATTTTAAGTTAATTAGAAATTCAAATTTCAAACATGTTAGAACTTAGGAAACTTAGAAATTCTAAGTTAGAATTAGAAAAAGTTCAAAATTCAAATAAATTTATTTTCGAAACTTGAAAAGTTTACAGTTTACCTGCAGCAACATAACTTGCTGCATTATCTGTCACCACTTGCACCACATGTTGTTCCCCCACCTCTGCTATAACTTCCTCAATAACCTCACATAAGTATGTGGCATTTTTTACATGAGCAGAAGCATCAATGGATTTGAGGAACATGGTATATCCTACAAGTAACAAAACAACGAATTATAATTACTATTAGCAATCAACAAATCAAAATCTGAAATAGTCAATCACGATTCAAAATTATATATGTAGGAAAGTAGAATGATCAATCACCTCCACAGGATACAAGAAAATTGATGAGTGTTCTTCCCCTCCCATCTGTCCAACCATCAGTCATGATGGTGCAACCCTTTTCGATCCACTCCTTTCGGTTGTCCTCAAGCTCATGCCTCATATCCTCAACCATTTCATCCAGGAGGTATCCACTCAACTCAGCCTCAGTTGGGGCTTTAAACCTCGGACCACAAATGGCAACTGCATCTATCATGTTCTGCCAATAAGGAGCCCTGTCACAAATAGATAATGATATTGATTAGAAATTTAGATGTCAAAAACTTAAATCATAAAACAAGTAGATATAATTAAAGTTTTACTTTTACTTTTAACTTTAACTTTAAAGATAAAAAAGAAAAAAGAATCAATTACCTGGCTGCAATAAATGGAATGTTGCAAAAGTACCAGAATTTGCAAATCTCTTTTTTGGCAGCATCATGAATCTCCTTGTTCAAACCCATGCCCTCAAGCGTGGGTTGGGAGCCAGGAGTAGTGCGGGGCACAAAGTAACTATCCATTCTATTTTTCTGCACTCTAGGCCGCAATAGGTTGGTGTTGGACTCTGTCTCAGTATAAGACCGACTACCACTAGCACTAGCACTCGCATGAGCACTAGCACTCGCATGAGCACTAGCACTAGGATGAAAAGGAGGCCTGGAAGAACCCTCTCCAACACAACCTACGGATGTGGAAGCTGATGCAGATGCAGATGTAGATGCGGTTGTGGATGTGGGAGCACGGGAGCCAATACCTCTTAACCCTTCAAGTTGCATTTTCCTATTCAACTTGTCTTGTTCAATTTTTTCTAATGCCACTAAACAAGTGCGTTTTGCCTCAGCAGTTTGATGAGTGCAAACTGTGACATCATGGCCAGGGATGCCAGCAATGTGGTATTTCAATCTATAGATACCTCCCGAATTTATTTTTTCTTTGCAAAATATGCATTTTGTTTGATATTTGGTTCTCTCGGGAAACTCTTCATTATATTTCCAGCATTCATCTTTTTTACCCATTGTGGAAATTGGAAAATGAAAGCAAAGGGCTGCTGCAATAAAAAAATTCATGTAAAATATCAAAGTTTGCAACTAATAAACAAAAACTACAAAACAACAAACCCTAGTTTGCAATTTACTAGAAATAAAAAACATTAAAGATTTGCAAATGAACACTAAAAAAATTTAACAAAAAATGCATAATACACTAACATGCAAAAAAAAAAAACCAGCACTTACCTCTTGCAAATGAGTTGAGGAGTGTTGATATTGACTCCTTAATGCTCTCAATGCAATTTATGGCCTCCCCAGATGGACTTCTGATCTCTTTGGTGCTCTTCTTTCTTGCCGGTTGGAAACCTATGGATTTTCTTTTCTCTTCTTCTCTCTCACTCTTCCTCTCTTCTACTCATACTAAGCAAATAGAAGGCTCTTTAGGGTTATAACAAAGAGGAAAGACAAATTAGAAAGCAACTAAAACATCTGTTTTTTTTTTAAATCCAACTTTTTATGCTTGCTGGCGCGGCCGATTTTGGAGATACCCAATGGCGATTCTGGCAATTTTTGCCATGAATCGCTGATTTGGGCGATTCAGGCGATTCACAAGAAAAAATCGCCTTCACCAATTTCCGATCCCAAAAAAATCGGGAGTCATGAATCTTATCGCCAAATCGGCGATTTTGGCAATTTCAAGGCGATTTTTGGAACTATGATACAGACAGATAATTTGGTCCTTGATATATCTTGTAAATACTCAACCTGATATCTGCTATGCAGTGAATGCATTAAGTCAATTCATCTGTGAACCTCGTGAGATTCATCTTGTTGCTTTGAAGCATATATTGAGGTATCTTCAAGGTACTATTGCGTATGAACTTAAATATGAGAATACCAGCTTGGAGTTACATGGATACACTGATTCCGATTGGGCCGGAAGTGTAAAAGACCAGAAAAGCACATCAGGATGTTGTTTCAGTTTAGGATCAACTATGAATTCTTGGATCTGTAGAAAGCAAGCTTCTGTTGTTCAAAGTTCTACTGAGGTAGAGTATATTGCAGTAGCTATGGGAGCTAGAGAAGCAGTGTGGCTTCAGAAGTTGCTTTCTAACTTGTTTGGTGAGCCTATGAAACCTATCACTATTCACTGTGATAACCAAAGTTGTATCAAGTTATCTATGAATTTAGTATTTCATGATAGATCTAAGCATATAGAAATTCCTTACCACTACGTAAGAGACATGGTGGAAAGGAGAGCTATTCAATTAGAATTTATTAATACAGGTGATCAAACAACTAACATTCTCACCAAGGCTCTTCCTAAAGTGAAGGTTGATCATTTTAGAAAGAAACTTGGCTTGATTGAAATGTAAGTTTATGAGATTAAGTCTCAACTTTGTAAATTTGTATTAAATAAATAAAGATGTTTAAAGTGTAAACTCTTTTGTCATATGTGTGACTCTATAACTCACGGGCCTACCCTATGTTCATTATTTAAGGTGACAATCTTTTATAATGAAATGTTTATTCTAATAATATTAGGTGACGACTTTATAATTATTAGATTACTATCATGATGAATATCATATGACTTGATATTCAAGGAAAGATCATGATAGTTAAAAGAGCACGTTGATGAATATCTTGTGACTTGATATTTGTTGAAGATCAATATGTTCAAATTCATGGTGGATATTATGTGACTTAATATCTATGGATGTACCATGATCTTTTATGGTGGATATCATGTGACTTGATATCTGTATACACACCATAACTAGAAAGAATATCATGAGACTTGATTTTCTTATATATATCTTGAGGATATTACTTTTCATATAAAGAAGAACTTATATATATGCACTCTGTCTTCCTTAGCTAAGAGGGAGTGTTAATGCATGTAGCTTCGGTCTGACATTACTGTGGTAAGCACATACGTATGTATATATGTACAACAACATGATGCACACGCTGTTATATATATATGCATACTTACATTCTGTTGTATCTTCCATAGTCTGAAACTGATGATATATATATATATATTTATATATATATATATATATATATATATATATGTTCCGAGATCATTAAGGGATGATCAAGATTATTTTTGGTTCCTTTGATGTTTAGATCATGATCGATCTATTCCTTATATTGGGTCACAGATGTAATGATTGGTTTTACATTTAATCACTGTGTTTAAGACAGTAACTAATCATGAGCATTAGTTAACTATGAACGGGTGTGAGAATGAATGTACATGTCTCCAATTGGAGACATGGCCATTCATCCCCACACCCCTTGCGTTGATATTTATCCAATCTGCCTGATGTAATCTTGGCATCAAAATCTATTTATGTAAGCACTCCAAAGGATCGAAGATAATTTTGAGTTCGATAATACTTTATTTCTGTTATTACTGCACTAACGTTTGCAGATTCTGGAAGCAATTCAAGTACATTGGTGTTATTGTTTGTACCTACAACAAAATTCTGCAATCAATTAAATCTGGGAATAAACTTTACAAGCACAAAATGCTTTTCAACCTCCCAAATTTTCAACAAAACAAATGAAAAAGCAATTGTATAGAGAATGTCTTTATCATTATTTTTAGTTTTCTAGGAAAGTCTTTGATGGTTGAAAAGATTTTCCTGTTAAAGGCAACCGTATAAACAATTAGCGATCTATTGATCACAAAACAAACAAATATACAGAAGCCCCAAATTTCCATAAAGAAATGAGAGGCATGGCATCCATTATATAGAAAACTAAAAGAGAGGTGACATTATGGAGTTCAGCTGTATTCATTAATATTATTTATAGCTACAATATTCAATAGATGCAACTATTAACTATAAAAGTAAATACATACAAATATATGTTTAATATGTATAGCAAAGTCAATAGGATGCCCCAAAGTCAAGAAAGACAGCCGCAATGGGCATTGATGCTGCCATTCTCCCCCATAATGACCATTTGGAAGAACATGAAGTAGATCTTTGAGCTTCTGGAACCTTTCATCAGCTAGAGCCTTGATCTGCAATCTAATCTTCTGTATTGCAATACACAGTTTCAATTAATCCTTGTGGAACCAATTCCCTAATATAGTTATGTTGTATCTCAATATATTTGGTTCTACCATGAAATACTGGATTCTTTGTCATCTGTATAGAACTCTTGTTGTCACAATACAACAGGTAGGTTCATTTTGTACTTGGTGTAAGTCTTCTAGCAACCTTCTCAACCATACAGCTTGACAAGCTGATGATGTTGCAGCTTTGTATTCTGCCTCTGTTGTAGAAAGTGATACTGTTGGTTGTTTCTTTGCCTTTCAAGAGAATGCTGCAGAACCAAGGCTAAAAGTGTAACAAAACCTGCCCAATCTGAATTTGTATAGCCAACCAATCTACTATCCTCTGATTGCTGAAATTTGAGACCATAGGTTAATGCCCCCTTGTTACGGAAGTAATTGGTAAAAATACTTGCTTATTATTAACAGAGACCAGACGGTCAATTTATACAAAAGAATGAGACAATGTTTCCTAGGAAATGATCGTAAAGAATAGAAACATTCTATTCTAGAGAAAGCAAAAAACGAATGCAAACTTAAAGCTAATTAGATATTTACAATAGATAACCATTAACTAATAATAGATGACTTATCTATTATTGTAATACCCTCCCTTAATGGTTAATCTATCTAGAACACCACGCTGTCTTCTGAATTTGACAAACTTATCAGGACCAAGAGGCTTGGTGAGAATGTCTGCAGTCTAATCTGTGGTAGGATCATACTGCAAATCTATAGTCCCGTCTTCAACCAACTGTCATATGTAATGACAGTGAACATCCACATGCTTGGTTCGTTCATGGAAGACTGGATTTCGTGCTAACTTGATAATGCCTTCGTTATCAACAAACAGAGTAGTCGGGCCTGTTGGTGACATCTGCATATCCCCAAGCATCCGACGAAGCCAAATAGCTTCACATCCTACGTTAACAGTCCTTTTATATTTGGCCTCTATAGAAGAGAGAGAAACTGCCTGTTGACTTTTTATCATCAATAGAGCCTGCCCAATCTGAATTCATGAATCCACTAAGTTTAGGATTAGAACTTCGAGAGTACAAAAGTTTATAATCTGAAGTGCCCTTCACATAATGAAGCACACGCTTTGTTGCCATCTAATGATTAACCTTAGGAGCTGTCATAAAGCGTGAAATATAGCTGACTGCGAAGCTGATATTAGGCCTAGTAGTAGAGAGGTAGATGAGGCTGCCTACTAGTTGTCTATATGTAGTATCATCAATGGAAGGAGAATTAGACTTTGCTGATAATTTGAGACCTTTCTCCATAGGTGTAGATGCAGGTTTGCAATCTTGCATACGGAATTTGTCTAATAGGGCCCTAACATATTTGGACTGAGAGATGAATATACTAGAAGATTGTTGCCAAACTTCAAGACCTAGGCAATAATGCATGAGCCCAAGGTCAGTCATATCAAAATATTGGTATAAATTCTGTTTGATTCCTTGAATCAAAGATGCCAAACTATCAGTGATGATCAGATCATCTACATAAATAACCAGAAGGATGATGTCATTGTCAGTAGTCTTGATGTACAGATTTGAGTCTGAACAACTCCTATTGAAACCTTGATCACTGAGGTACTTATCAATTTTTATGTACTATGCCCGAGGGGCTTGCTTCAAGTCATAGAGAGCTTTTACCAATCTGAGAACCTGATGGTCTTTACCAGCAACTTTGAAACTAGGAGGTTGCGTCATGTAGACCTCTTCATGGAGATCACCATTCAGGAAAGCACTCTTGACGTCCATCTGATGAACCTTCCAGCCAAACTGTGGTGCCATGGCTAGGACTAATCTGATGGTGCTGATCTTTGCAGTAGGAGCAAAGGACTTCTTATAATCAATGCCCTGACGTTGAGAAAAACCCTTCGCCACTAAATGAGCTTTGTACTTATCCAAAGTACCATCTGAGTTGTATTTGATTTTGTAGACCCATTTGCAGCCAATGGGTTTCTTCCCTGGTGGAAGATCAAAAAGGATCTAGGTGTTGTTCTTCAGCAGGCTCTCGTGTTCAGATGTTATGGCTTGTTCCCACTCTGGAATTCCTTTAGCCTCGGAATATGTTTGAGGTTCAAACACACTGTGAATGTTGGCCATGAGAGCAAAGTTAACAGAATCTGCAGTTTTCCTCTTTTTCCGAGCAGTTCTCCCATTAATGAGCTCATCATCACGAAGATCAATAAGTGTCTTAGCCCACCACTTAGGCTAGATAGGAGAATGACTAATATTAGTACCAGGAGATACTTGATCAGTGGGATCCTCATCAGAAGAATCTGGATCAAACTCAGGTGAAGCATCTACAAAGTGAGGTGATCCTGCAGGAGAAGCCGGAGGTGTTTGTACAGGGATCACTGGTATAACTGGAGCTATAGGAGCTACTGGAGCCCTCCCATTAGGTGGACTTAATGGAAGCCGAACTCCCAAATCATGAGCCTGCATAGGCTGGTCTCTTGGATCAAGAACAGGAGAAACAGGCATGAAAGGTCTTTGCTGCTCATCAAAGACTACATCACAACTGTAGATGAGACAAGATGTCTCAACATCGATTAGGCGGTAGGCTTTGTGAAGACTGCTATATCCAGCAAGCATGAGTTTCTGACTCTTGGCATCCAACTTGGTGCGTGACGCATCAGGGATCCAAACAAAAGCAAAGGGGCCAAAATCCTTCAGGTGACTAATTCTGGGTTTGCAACTTGACCAGGCCTCTTCCGGAGTTTTACTTTTGACTGCCATTGTGGGTGATCGGTTCAACAGATAAATTCCAGTGTTAATTGCTTCTGCCCAAAACTGCTTCGGAACATGTTTGTGTTCGAGCATGGAACGAGCCAACTCGGTGATTGTCCTGTTCCGACATTCAACTACACTATTCTGTTGTGGCGTGTGGGGTGTGGTTAACTGGCATTTGATGCCATCTGTATCCAAGAAGCTAGAGAAAGCATTAGAACAAAATCCCCCCCCATTGTCTGATCTAAGAGTAATAATAGATTTCCCAGACTCTTTTTCCACTAAAGGTTTAAACTTCTGAAATACAGGAAATGCATTTGATTACTTTTTAAGGAAATACACCCACTTTTTTGTACTAAAATCATCAACAAGCAATAGAAAATACTTGGACCCAAAAATAGGAGTGGCCATAGGGCCTTAGATATCGACATGAACAAGTTGAAGTACCTGAGAAGCTCCCCATGAATTGCCACTGGTGAAAGGTGTGCGATGTTGCTTCCTAGCCTGACATGCGTCACAAACTCCAAGCTGTTGAGTCTGAATTTTTGGCAATCCAAGAACAAGCTCATCCTGAGCAAGCTGTGAGAGATAATGCACATTTAAGTACCCATATCATTGATGCCAAAGTGTGCTTATAGAAGATTGCCGAGTAGCCATAGCTAAGTCCTGAGAATCACCAGAATTAGTAAGTCTGAAATGACCATGATCCTCAAGACCCACTGCAATAGTAGACTTACTCGCCTGATCAATGATGGTGCACTGATGTGAATTGAAGGTGACTGCCAAGTGTGGAGAATGTTGTAGCAATTGACTGATTGAGAGTAGATTTGGTTCCATCCATGGAACTAAGTACACATCAAGGAATATGAGATTCCTCCCAACAGACTAAATATGAATGTTACCTTTACTGACAATCGTGTACTCTTCTCCGCCACCAAAAGTAACAATCTGAATAAGGCTGGTAGTCAATAAACCAGTATCTGTTGTGAGTGAAATGACGAGACACCTGAATCAATGTACCAGGTAGACAACTTCACATGATCTGCAGGTCTTTTAGCCATGAAGGCATAAAAGGCAGATTCCACCTTCTCAGTGTGCTCTGCTCTGTTTGCTTTGGGCTACGAACTTGATTGCTTAGACTGTGTAGCTAAGCGTTTCCGTCATTCAACCTTCATGCGTCCAAACTTGTGGCAATAGTTGCATTGAATGTTCTTCTTTCTGGAGCAGAAGACTTCTGCTGAGATTGCTGCTGAAACTTTCCATTATCCTTTTGAAAGGATTTCGCAACAAAGGCTTGCTCTGTGCAGGTGGAACTGGAGCTGCTACCGAATTGTTCTTTCTACCGATCTTGCTGAAGCAGCAATGTGCAGAGATCAGTGAACTTCAAATCAACACTAGAAGATGTGATGTTGAGAATCTCGGTAAAATGCTCATAGGATTTTGGTAAACTCTGAAGAGTGATAACCACAATATCCTCTTCCTTCATCTTGCGACTGATGACAAGTAACTGATCACAAATTTCTTGAATCCGATTCAGGTGTGCCTAGAGCGAGGTGCGTTCATCCATTGCAATAGAAAACAGAGTGTTTTTCATAAAGAAGGCTTTGCTTTTGTCAGAAGTCTTATGAAGACCTTTGAGATGTGTCTAGATCTTGACAGATGTCTTGTCGGATGGAATCTGAGAAAGCTGATCATCAGCCATGGATAATTTGAGAAGCATCACTGCCTCTCGATTATTCAGATCCCGTGTATCTTGATCAGGACTTGGAGAAGTTGAACGCTTCATAACACCCAGAACAAGTTGATCAGTGTTCCGATAGTCAAAAATTGCGATGATCCACTGCTTCTAGGGGCCATAATTTCGACCATTGAATTTGGAGTTATGCTTGAGCAGAATGTTTATCAGAGATGCCATGGCACGTTTTTCAGTGAAAAACTGTAAAAATTTTTGAAGGCATGTTCTTTGAGGCAAAAATACAGAAGACTTAGAAAAATCGGAGAGTGACCTAGAAGAGAGCTTGAAAAACCCAGAAGGAATATGCTGTCGGTTTCTAGATTTGCTGGCTCGAAAATTGAGGTACCTAGAAAAACGGACAATCCAGTTGAGCTCTCGAAAAACCCACCAAGAATCTGTAATCAAAATTTTTTTTTGAGCCCAAAATTAGGTTTTGAGCAAAAACCCTAGCTAGCAGCCAATGAAGGTTTTAAGTGCAAAAAAATGGCGATTTCGTGGATAAAAAGGTCAATTCTTGCACAAATCCTGATTTGTAGGTAGAGATGAAGTTGGAGAGTTGAGTTTGGCCTCCGAAAAATGACAATTTGACCTAGGAATCCTTCAAAATGGACGCGTGAATGGGGGTAGAACGGCTGCAAAATAGACGCGATTTGAAATTTATGCTAGACGCGAGCTGCAACAGATATCAAACACGGGTTGCAGAGTTAAGGCATGGTTTTGACTAGTTGTGAGCAAGTAAAGAATGACTACGATTTGCAGATAAATCATGTATTGGAAAAAAACGCTGGTTCTGTTCTCTCCAAATCGCAATTTGCACAGAGGTTTCAAACCCGAGTTTAGGCTGATTCAAATTTCTTGAGGCAGAAAACCCTAGACGGGTTTTAGAGAAATTAATTGAAAATTTTTGAACAAATTTAAACAAATAATTTCAAGAAGAAACTATAAATTTTTTTGAAAAAATTTAAGTATTAGCTTTGATACCATATTACGGAAGTAATTGGTAAAAATACTTGCTTATTAATAACAGATTCCAGACGGTCAATATATACAAAAGAATGAGATGACGTTCCTTAGGAAACGATCATAAAGAATAGAAACATTCTATTCAAGAGAGAGCAAAAAACGAAAGCAAACTTAAAGCTAATTAGATATTTACAATAGATAACCATTAAGTAGATGACTTATCTATTATTGTAATACCCCTTAACACATCTGAGAATCCTTTTAGCTGCATTCTTATGTGTTTCCTCAGTGTTAGACATGAACCTCGAGACCACATTCACTAGATATGTGATACTTGGATGAGTAGTAGTGAATTAAATCTAACCTCCAATCAGTGTCTATATAGAGTGGGGTTCATTGGATCTGACACATCTAAAGTAGGCAATTTAACGTCCAACTTCAATGGATGGTGCAACTGGTTTGAACTTTACATCTGAATTTTTTGTAGGATATCTGAAGCATATTTTTTTTGAGACATAAAAATTTCATCTTTGTTTGTCATACTTCTATACCAAGAAAGTAGTGCATTTGTCCCCAATTTGTTATTTCAAACTCAATAATCACGGCTGTTGTAAACTCTACTGATCAAGTAGAATTATTCCCTGTGTAGATAAGATCATCAACATAGAGAACTAAGATAAAAATGTCTTTAGCTGAACTTTTGATGTAGCGATTTGGATTTGATTGACTTTGTGAAAAATCTTTCTATTGTAGGTACAAGTCTATCCTTGAATACCATGCTCTTGGTGTTTTTTTGAGACCATACAAGGCTTTCTTTACTTTGTAAACATAATGTTCTTTAGAAGGCATTTCAAAACCTTTAGGTTGTGAAACATAGACTTCCTCATCAATGTATCCATTTAAGAAAGCACGCTTTACATCCATTTGATGAACTATCCAACTTTGCCGAGCTGCCAATGCCAAAACTGATTTGATAGTATCCATTCGTGCTACAGATGCAAATGTCTCAGTATAATTAATATTTTCATGTTGAGTGTACCCTTTGTTTAACAATCTAGCCTTATGCTTATCAATGCTTCCATCAAATTTATACTTTGTTTTGTGCACCCATCTTGTACCATTAACTTCCTAACTAGGAGGTAATTGAATCGAGTCACGTGTGTCATTCCTTGCAATCGTGTCTATTTCATTGTTCATTGCTTCAATATACACTTCTGCTTCTTGAGCTTGTTAAAACACTCCCAGCTCATTATTTAACATGATTTGAGTCATCAATATAAATCTATAAAATATACTTTTAATTGTGACCTCGTCATTTTTTCAAAATTTTAAATCCAACATAAGAGTTGATGGATGATTCTTTTTGTTCTTTGATGTTTTTGATATTTTCTTTTTGCTGCACTAGATGATTTAGGTACATCTTCCGCCTTAATCTTATCAATTATGATCTCTTTTCCTTTTGATCCATTTTGTTTGGTATACTCTTCGAGTTCATTGAATACCACATCTCTGCTTATCCAAAACTTTTTCCCTATTGGATCATACAACTTGTACGCTTTTTTTTTAGTTCCATAACCAATAAAGATGCATTAAGGCCAAAATCATCTAGCCTAGACCTTTTTTCTTTTGATACATGTACATAAGCAACATACCCAAATACTTTAAATTGATCAACACTTAGCTTTACCTCAAACCATGCTTGTTTAGGAGTCTTTTTTTAAACGACTTTTGTAGGAATTTTTTTTAGAAGATACACTGTTGTGTATTTTGCTTTAATGCAAAAGCTTTTATCCAAATTTTTCTCTTTCAACATACTTCATGCCATTTCAACAATTGTCCTATTCTTCCTTTCAACAACTCCATTTTGTTGTAGAGTTTTAGAAGTAGCGAACTCTCTCTCGATTCCATGATTTTTACAGAAAGCAAAAAGCTGATTTGACTTGTACTCACCTCCATTGTTTGACCTTATCAGATTGACCTACTTATCACTTTGTTCTTCAACTAAACTCTTGAACTCTACAAATTCCTTAAATATTTCTGATTTTGAAACCAAACGATACAACCAAGTTTTGCTCGACTAATCATCAATGAAGGTAAGAAAATACTTGGATTTGTTCAAACGAGGTGTTTCCATAGGACCACACAAATGTGTATGGATTATTGCAAGATGTTGTTTAGCTCGGTTGGATTTTCCTATAGGAAATTTTTTCCTATGTTGTTTGCTAACAGTACATTTTTCACACTTCTTTTGTGTCTTCAATAAATGGTAGACCTTCAACCATTTTTAATCTTTTGAATAAAATCAACGTATTAAAATTGAGGTGGCCATATCTTTTATGCCAAATTTTACTTTCACTCATCTCACTAGATCTTTGTATTACAATAGTAGATAAGCTTCTATTATTAGTCAATAGTTATCTATTTGTAATCTATTGTAAATATTAGAATGTCTCTAATATTAGTTAGTTTGTGGTTATCTGTTAGCTTTCTTTAGCTTTCTTTTAGTTAGAATAGAATATTAATTTTCTTTACGATCATTTCCTCGGGAAACATTGTTTTATTCTTTTGTATATATAGACCTCTTGGTCTTTGTTAATAACAAGCAAATATTTACCAATTACTTCGTAATATGGTATCGGAGCCAATACTCCAAATTTTTTCGAAAATAATTATAATTTCTTGGTTGAAATTATCTGCCTCTTATTTTCAAATTTATTTTCATGCATATTTACTTCCAAAGTCTTTGGTTTGACTATGATTTCCTGCTAAAAAAATCGTGCCATTTTGTCTATAATTCCCACGATATTATCCGGTCTATAAACTTGCGCCCTTCTATTTGCAACTAGCGTGACTAAATCCTTTGAAAATTGAGGGTTATTCTCTGCTGTTTACGTGGAGGTCTGTTGGGTACCATTTCTCTGCAACTCACAACCAGATTTTTCTGCCACTTGCGTCTAAATTTCTTTGAAAATTGCATGTTTGTTTTGTGCTCCGTTTTTCCATTTTAAAAAAAAAGTGGTTGTTTTTTGCCTATTTGGAGGTGTCTAGGTTTTACACAAACCTTTGCTGGTTATTCGTGCCCAAATTCTGCAATTTTCTTTACAAATCCACCATTTTTCTAAGCTTTTATGAAGTTCTTTTTGCAGCCAGGGCCGTTTTTGTTCAAAACTCTAAATTTCTGTATTGGATCAGTTTTTTTTTATAGATTCATGGTGGGTTTTCTGAGAGCTCAATTGGGTTGTTCGATTTTTTTGGGTGCCTCGATTTTCGAGCCAATAGATCCAAAAACTGACAATATAATCTTTTTGGGTTTTTTGAGCTCTCTTTAGGGTCATCCTTAAAATTTTTTGGGTCTTCCTTGAAGAATGTGGCTTCATAGACGCATGCCTTTTCATTGGAAAACGTGCTATGGCATCTTTGACAAATATTCTACTCTAGAGCACCCCAAAATTCAATGGTCGGCATTATGGCACTTGGAAGCAGTGGATAATTGCAATTTTTGAATATTGGAATACCGATCAAATTGTTCTAGGTGTTACACAGCATTCAACTGCCCTTGGCACTGATTAGGATTCATGGGATCTGAATGATCGAGAGACGGTGATGCTTCTCAAATTATCTGTAGCTGATGAACAACTTTCTTTCTTTCCATCTGACAAGACACTCTGTTTTCTATTATCATGGACGAGCAAACATCGCTCCAGGCTCACCTGAATCGGATTTAGGAAATCAGTGATTAGTTGCTTGCCATTGGTTTCAAGATGGAGGAAGAGAACATTGTGGTTATCACTCTCCGGAGTTTACCCAAATCCTACGAGCATTTTATCGAGACTCTCAACATCACGTCTTCTGGTGTTGATTTGAAGTTCACGAATCTTTGCATACTTTTGCTTTAGCAAGATTGGTGGAAACAATAGTTCGGTAGTAGTTCCATCTCTACCTCCACAGATTAAGCCTTTGTTGCTAAATCCTTTCAGAAGGATAAAGGCAAGTCTCAACAGTCTTCTCAGTAGAAGTCCTCTACTTCAGTTTCAGAAGGCTCCCGGAAGAAGAACATTCAATGCAACTATTGCCACAAATTTGGTCAGATGAAGGTTGAATGTCAGAATCGCTTAGTTGCCCAATCTAAGCAATTAGGTTTGCAACTCATAGCGAGCAGTGCAGAGCACTCTAAGCAGACAAAATTTGCCTATTACGCTTTTTGACAACTTTGTGCTCTGGATAAATTAACCATTAAGGGAGGGTATTACGATAATAGATAAGCTTCTATTATTAGTTAATGGTTATCTATTTGTAATCTATTTTAAATATTAGAATGTTTCTAATATTAGTTAGTGTAACATTATCTGTTAGCTTTCTTTAGCTTTTTTTTAGCTAGAATAGAATATTTCTATTCTTTACGATTGTTTCCTAAGGAAACATCACTTTATTCTTAAGTATATATAGACCTCTCAGTCTCTGTTAATAACAAACAAATATTTACCAATTACTTCGTAATACTTAATGCTTGGTTCCCACGAGTAAAATGAAGTGGGAACATTCTATCACCTGTAATTTTTGCTCTTGCAACAATTCTTTTATGATTTATCTCTTATTATGCTCTAACATTTGGTCCAATAGATAACAAATGTTATCTTTGACTGTTGGAACCAATAGCGATTCATTGATATGATTCACTTTACCATATTTTGTTGTAACTGAAATAGTATCTTTGCTTCCATGAGCATTATTATCTTCTAGTACTACAGTACTTTGATGCTTTTGATCCACATTGACAAGTAGATTCTCATTAGATTTCATATGTGAAGAACATCCAAAGTCTATATACCACACATTATTTTAATGGACATTAGTATTGGAGCAGGAAATAAACAAATTTTGCATGTCTTCAATAGTGCTATAAGTATTTCTCTTGCTTGTTTCACCTTGTTTACTCAATCATTTTGAAGCATTATGTCCAAACTTATTGCAATAAAAGCATTTGACATCCTGCTTACTATTGTCTCCCTCATTACTTCTACCTCTTCCTCATCTAGCTCCTCTGAAGTTGCGATTTCTTCCTTTGGAAGAATTTCCTCCGCTTATAAAATAGCTAGATTCACCTTTGTATTCATTCTTATGTTGATCATCACTTTTACTTTGATTATGTTGATCATCACGTTTACTTTGATTCTTGAAGAATGTATTTCTTTTTCCTCTTATATTTTCTTTAGAGGAAAATGCTCTCTCTAAGCTTTTTTCATTACTTTTCATTCTTTCTTCAGTAGTTGACAAAATTCCACCTAATTCATCAATTTTCATGCTTGAGAGATCCTTAGATATCTCAACCGTATAGACCACACTTTCAAATTTTGGAATCAAACTTCTCAAAATCTTTTCAATGATATGCTTGTCATCTGCATCTTCCCCTAGTAGTTTCATTTGACTCACTAGACTTTCTACCTTTGTCAGACATTCATTGACAGATTCACTAGTTGTCATTTTTTACATTTTCAAAGTTTTATGTCATTGTAACTTAGCAGTTTGTGCAACTTTGTATGCATTACTTAATATTTTCCATGCTTGCTTGGAATGAACAACGCCATTTATCTAGGAAAAAATAGCTCGAGTGGTATCGCCCTGAATGAAGAATAAAGCTTCATTATCTTTCTTTATATTTGCTTTGTATTCTCTTTTCTGTTAGTCATTTAATGAATTTACATCTAATTTTTCAACATATCTGTTTTGAACAATGATGTCCCACAAATCCTTAGATTCAAGTACACTAATAAGCAAAATTTTTCTCCTTCAAAGACGAGAATCAACACATTAGACATTGCATTGCCTGCCATATTTGCCATAAAAATATGCACAATGACTCAAATGCTCAAAACAAGATTCGGGAGAGATATTTGCAAATGAACACTCTCCTTGTCCTTTTAATTGGGACCCACATGCAAAATGTTTCTTTTTAAAATTATTTTTTATATGAAAATAAGTTAGTTATTACCAAAAATGCACTTAATTACAAAAGAAAAATGATATATCTCTTACAATTGTTTTTGATAATCCTTCTCAAAAATTCAAGTTCTTAATATATCACTTTCATTTTATGATATAAAGAAATATCAAAATATAATTACTATATTGTTTTCTCTTTTTTAACTTTTTAAAAAACCTTATGTAATCTCCTTCAAATAAAAAATAATCTTCAAAGCTTCAAATACATCAAATATTTATAACATCTAGTCTAAATTTTATAAAGTTTAAATCATAACCTTTGAATATATATGCAAAGTCTTAGCTTAAAAAGAAAAAGAAAAAATTTGCTGGGCGCACAGACTTACTGTGCCAAGCTGTAAGCACCACAAAATATAGCAGCAACCTTGAACCATTTTATCAGCAACCCAAAACAATTTCAGTGATCTATGTCTTCAGCTATGATCGAGTCTTCTTGATTTGTACTCTTTTTCTGCTCCCTTTAAAGGCTTTTTTATATCCAATAACTATCTTCCTTTGCAATTGATTCTTAAGAGAGATTTCTTTCAAGCTGGCTCTGATACCAGATGAAGGCAACTGAATAAACAACTAGTGATCTGCTGATGACAAAACAAACAAATATGCAAAAACCCCAAATTGCCTTAAAGAAATGAGAGGCAAGGCATTTATTCTAAGTTACTGATTCGGGTTCGAGTTTGGGTTCATGGGTTTGAGGGATTTTTTTTTCCCATTTGGGTTTGTGGGTGTGTTTGTGAGTGTATATATATATATATATATATATATATATATATATATATATATATATACAAAAATATAAAAGAAACGTGCATAATTGAAAAATTTAGTCATTTCTTAGTATGAATATATGTTGCTTGATCATTGATCAATGCCAGATATCTAAGTTACCGATTCGGATGCGGATTCCGAAGTGGATTCCTGAAGCGGATATGGGATGCGGGGATTTTTTTTTTTTTGGATGCAGATGCGGGAGGAAACGTGTATACACACACACACACATATAATATATATAAATTATAATATTAACATATGCAAAGAAATGCAAGAAATATACAAAAACAAATCATTTGATAAATCATAATATCACTATGAATCTATGATACTTTAACAATTAACCGGAACCCTTTATCAAAATTCAAGATATTTCAAAATTCATATGATATTCATATATCAATATCAATATGTGCTTGTCCAACATTAGCGTTTAGTCTTGACCCTTAAACAATAAGTTCAAATAGGTCATGTTCAAGATTCCAACAAAATAAAATTTGAAAACATGGTAAATGATTGAAGTCTGAAGATTCAATCAATCAGAGTCTGACTTTGAATCATAGGGATTTGCAAGAAAATCTACATTCTCATTGTCATCTCCAACTGTTGAAAGATCATTTGAACCAAGCATGGTTCCACTTATGCTAGATGCACGACGTGCCACACTATCATCATCACTGTTTCCAACTGTAACAAGATCATGAAGTGTTGCATCCAAATCTGCACACTTAGGGGCTACATCCCAAAGCTTTGTTGCCTCTTCCTTGTAATGATCATTCTTACGTGACAAAAGATGCAAGTTGGTGTGGACAAAGACCAAGTCCTCAGCTTTCTTGGAGCCTAACCGGTTGCGCTTCACCGAATGGATAAAGGAGTATCTACTTCAATTCCTTTCAGCAGCAGAAGAACTAGCAACCTATATAGTTGTCACAAAACATACAAATGAAAAGAAAATTAATTTTATAGAATGTGTGAAACACTAAATTCTAGAATGCAAGTGTAAACATAAAATTTTAAAACAAATTTACAAAACAAAATAAAAAACTTACTTGTGATAGGACTTTGATTGCAAGAGGTTGAAGATGCTTGAAAGGTTGACCATACATGTACCACCATGTGATAGCTCCCATTCTATTTTGGTCCTTTAGTGCAAATGGAGAATGCTCTAACCCCGAAGCAAACAACCGAAATTCTTCCCTCACTTTTTCATGCATTTCTTCCAGTGGGAAGAGTCTTGTAAGGGCTTTGTGGCACCCCTCAACAACCTCCTTATCCGCAAATTGTGCAACTCTACCCGGCATACCAACTATCTCCTCACTATAGTACCTAGGAGATAAGGCATATGCAAGGAGGTGCAATGGGGTAGTCATCTTATTCCAGCGTTGGTTGATGATTGCTTGCACTTGTTTGCATAAGGCTTCACATTGTGTGGGGTCACTCTCATGTGCTTGTATAGAATGTTTTGCCTTCTCAACCATGGTGTCCATGCCATCATACACATCCCCCAAGCAAGGTGTATCTGTATCAGCAAAATGGAGCATAGTCATGATGGGCTTGGTGAAATCCAATACATATGCCACACGAGCCCACCAACTCTCATTCAAGATCAAATCCCTGATCCTTTGTGCTCTTTTTGAATTTGAGATCTTCCATACACCCCATTGATTACTGATGACCATTTGACTTAATGCGTCTTTTACCTTGAGGAGTCGTCTCATAACAATTGTATGAGATGCAAAACGGGTCTTAGCAACCTAAGCAAGTTAACAATATGTCAATTGACAATATAATTATAAATTTTAATTTTTAACTAAATTACAAAACCATGAAACTTAGTAATTTAAAAAAATTAATTTACCTTCAGCAACTCCAATTTGGAGTATGTTCTAAAAATGGATTGTGACATGTGGTGGTTGGTCACAAACATCTGTATGTCCTCCCCCTCTTCATATATTTCTTCACCCAATCTACTTCAATGCCAATCCTCTGCATGATCAAGTTAAGGGAGTGAACAGTGCATGGAGTCCAAAAAATATGGTCATATTGACTCTCAACTAAAGCACCCGCACCCTTGCAATTTTTGGCATTGTCAGTGACCACCTGTACCACATTCTCACTACCCACCATCTCGATGGCCTCAATGAGAATTCTAGAAATGAATTCCGAATCCTTCACTTGCCCCTCACAATCAATAGCCTTCAAAAACATTGCCCCTTTGGGAGAAATTGCAATCACATTAATCAGTGGCCGGTTTCTTGTATCCTTCCAACCATTTGACACAATAGTTAGACCTGAAGTTTTTCAAGATTTTTTGATTGGTTGATGGTCTCTCTCTATATGTGCCTTCTCTTGTTGCAATAAAGTTGTACACACCTTTTCATAGCCCGGGCTAGTGTAGTCAGCTGGTGATTCTTTGATTGTTGCCACCATTTCTTTCCAATATGGTGATCTCACCAAGTTGAAAGAAAGCCCATTCGCATAGAGGCAACATGCAATAGCTTCATCAGCGCGGTATCTTGCCTCCATTTTAAATGCGGTGTGCAATGGGCCTCTTTTGCGGGTTGAAATTCCCACTTCTTCCTCATCCTCTCCTGGCACAGGTACCTGCAAGACTGGGTGTTGGGAGGATGCAATTGGTTCAGTGGGTGTCTGTGGCTTGCTCTTTGAGGAAGGACCTTGACAGTAGCTTTTTTTTGATCTATTGATCAATGCATCAGCAACTTCTTGTTCTCTTACAAATGAAAGTATTTCCTTGATAGTCATCCTAGTACCATTTTTGCCTTTGCACATTCCAAATCCTTTGCTAGCAGGGCCCATAAAATGAAGCTTCACTCGGGAATATGAGCTATTGAAAGGTTTTCCTTTGTTACTTTGACAATAATTGCACTTCCAATTGTATGAGCCACCTCCTGAAACCTATGATATCTGTGTTGTATGTCTCCACAAAGGAGAACCTACATCAATTTTGAAATTATCAGTCCCTTCCCCTCCTTGGCCCCCCACTGAACTTTGACTAGCACTACCACCGGTATCCATTCTTGCCTAGTTTTTTGCAACCTATTTTATAAGAAAATAAATAAATTTTAATTAGTTCCTAACAACTATGAACATCAATGATCATGCATACAAGTGGAAAGAAGTGAGAAAGACTACTAAAATAGATACCCAAAGTTGCTTCTACATATCTTTCAAAAAAAAAAATTTGAAAAAAAACTTTAAAAAAATCTTCAAGAACTTGAAAAAAATCATCAAAAACTCAAAAAAAATCATCTAAATACTCAAGAAAATGATTGATCACTTACCTTGTACGGTTTAAACTTCTTTGAGAAAGCTATATATCCCTCTTTGATCGATCCTCTTCGAAAATGCTGAACTTAGCTTCACAATGAAGGAGTGGCTGTAGGTGCAAACAAAGTTCTAAAATGACTCTTGTGAATGCTTCTATATTGACTTCTAGGGTCGTTTTAGGGTTTCATAGTGAAAAAACACTTTAAAAATGCTTTCCATCACATGTCTTAATGCAAGTTTAAGTGAAAAAATATTATTTTTTATTGTTTTTTTGGGCTTAGCTGGCGTTGGGCTTGCGGATGCACCTGGATGCCCTGCGGGTGCTGGCTGGAAGCCAGCCGTAGGCAGCCGGATGCGTGTGGAAGCTGATACTTAGCTTCCCCGCACATCCGGCTGGCTGCGGCTGGCTTTCAGCCAGCACCCGCAGCGCATCCGGGTGCATGTGGCATCCGTCAGCCTCGGATGCGGAAGCCACCCCTGATGCCCACGAATCGGTATCTTAGCCAGATATCAAAGATATATATTAAGTACCCGCTCATTAATCTATGTTCATGACTAAAAAGAAAATTATACATTGAATTATTAAATTGCAAAATGAAATTTCAAAACATAGCGTAGTTCATCAAATAATAAAGTTTGAAACATAATGATAAATGGCAAGTGTTTAATAGTTTATCAATGATCATAGTATCAAATGCTCTTCAAGGGTCAAATGAGTCCTCAAACAATGAGGGATCAATGACTTCATCCCCGGCTGCAGCAGCTATATCTAGATTCTCATCATTGGGAAAAACAATCTATACAACCTTCTCTTAAAACTTGCAAAATCGGCACACCAAAATGAGAGAGCAAATGAGAGATTAGATGAGTGAAATATTTTTTATTAGGCTCTTTTTAGTGTTATGTAAAAATAAATATTAACAAAAAACATTATTTTAAGTTGTTTTATTTCATGTTTTGAACCCTACTGCTGCGGGTCCTCCTGGGTTCGCCCTGATTTGTGCCAGCAAGGACCTGGACAGATCCACAGTCCGAAATCCGGACCCTGCCCGGACCCGCATGCAAACCCGGACCTGCATGAACCCGGACCCAAATCCGGGCTGCAGGGTGCGAACCCGGCAGCATTTATTTTATAGAAAGCCAAAAGAGAGGTGACATTATGGAGTTCAACCACATTCACTAATATTACAGCTAAAATATTCAATACATGCAACTATCAGCTATAAAAGTAAATACATACAACCATATATTTAATTTGGTATAGCAAAGTCAAGATAGGCTGCCCCAAAGTCAAGAAAGACAGCCCCAATGGGGACTAATGCTGTCACCCTTGCCACATTCTTGGTACAATTGTATCATGAAATTGGTCAAGCTAACAACATAGCAAATAGTGCAAGTTTTGTAATGGCCTTTTGTGTGTTTCAAATGGATGCAGTCAGTTCAATGAGGATTACTAAGCTCTCTTCGTCTATGCTTCCTCCATGGGTTTCTTTCTTGCTGTATGTGATTTTGTAGCCCAATGGATAGACACTGTCTCTTTTCCTACCTGTTCAATCTTAATTTTAAAAAAAATCAATCATCTTAATCATTAGTTAGTTCAGTGACTGTTGATATAACCAGGGAATTATTCTCGACGGAACTCTTGGTATCTATATTTTGTGTGTCACACTTGCACAGTCATATCAGCGATATATAGGTTATACACTACTATTTTCTCTTAATCTAGTGATAGTATCAGGGTTAAGATTACAATGGGGTTTGATTGCCCCTTTTGTTTGATTACAATGCCTATTATGGCTTAACCTAGGAATATCCTCGTAAGTTGAACTGAAAGTTTAGGATAAATAAATCCTCTCTTGTAGAGTTGGCCATTGTCCTTCCATAAACAAATCCTCTCTTGTAGAGTTGGCCATTGTCCTTCCACAGTTTGTTGATGAGCTGATATCATTTGCATGATGATAAACTGGACCTGCATTTTTTAGCACCAAATATATCATATGATATTATAAAACTGTTAATGCTATGAACAATACTTTATTCATGATTGTGTGTATCTTGTTTTTTGCTGATATATCCCCGGTTTTTGTTTTTCCAGTGCTGGAAAAGTTCATTCAACTGCATCCTAGTTGTGTCTGCTTAATCATGGATATTAATTTAGCAGGTGTTGATTTGTGCATACTAGGTGGACTTATGATGGCAGTGGCAGAAGATTAGGACAATGTTTTTTCCTTAACCATGTAGTTAGCTGATATATTTCAACAGTTCCTGTAAATAACAGTTTTAGATGGCAATTCTTCTTGAGCTATAAATAGAATTTGACAGCCTTGATATCTGTTGTTAGTGGGGATTTCGGAGATGTGAAGATATTTGTTGGGTCAAGACAAATAAGGCCAATCCCTCTCCAGGCTTACGTCATGACTCGCACACATTATTTCAGCACTCAAAGGTATGTAAGGCATATGTTTTTAAGTTACCGACTCTGAAAATGTTAGTAAACATTATGCATTGAATTACTGAAAATAACTTGCTTCTTTTAGTTGATGGAAATAACTTTCTTTATATCTGATTTCTTCTTTGATCTATAAGTTTTTCCAAAAAACTGCATTAGTGATACCCTGCTCAGCTAGATTAACTTATATAGAACACTGCAGGAGCATTGTTTGATGGGTATAAAGGGAACTGTTCGTCGGAGTACTGATGGGCACATAATTCATGCTAACATTGACACAGATATAATCATTGCAGAAGAACCGCCTCAAGGTATGTAATACTTATTAGTCATTATGAATTGAACTATGGATCTTTTGCTTCCATCTTATACTATAGTTGCACAGCCAGAAATACATTGTTAAACATTCAAGTATGTGTATAAGCATTTAGTTAGTGTCTAATTCCATAGAACGGATTCCAAACTGGAAGCTAAGAGAGTTTGCTTATATGAAACATAAATCGACCAAAAGCGTGAACGGCTATTCAATGGAAAGTTTTGATTTTGGGCTGAGACCATTAAAATTTTTTTTTATGGTTTCCATTAAATAGCCAAAATTACATGGCTTTGGTCTAACTGGTTGATGTATATAATATTTTTATCTCTTATTCTCTGTCTAGTATACTTTTCATAGAACTTTAATGATGTATTTTTGCACAAAATTCAGGATCAACTACAAAGCCTGAGGATCTATATCGTATAATCGAACACTTTGCCCTTGGTCGCCGACGCTTAGAGCTTTTTGGTGAGGACCATAATATACGGGCAGGTTGGCTTACAGTTGGCAAGGGGCTTTCATCTTCAAATTTCAATTCAGAGGTATGTTTCTGTTAATTTTAATCTTTAGTCATTTAAATTTTGAGTGACATTGTAAATATCTATGGCATTTACTGTTTTACTTTTGTAATTGCATTTCTGGCACTGCAATAGTGTTAAGGAAATTTACATTTCTCTTTGAATTTTTTATGAACTAACTGTGATAATTATGATGGATATGGAATTGATGGAGGTTAGAACTAATTTGAGATATGATGATACAAATTTGGTTATGGGTGGACATAAGATAAACTTTTAAAGATTTTATTCAAGGGAAGCAATAGTGGAAAAATAATATTTGATAAGATAGGTGAAAGGAGTTTTCTTCAATTGGGAATGACTTGATCTTGGTTTATGATGCGCAGCATTATATGATGTTTTATATGGTGCATGACAATGGGGCCTATCAGCTAGTCTTTAAATGGAGTGCACTGTTCCAAATTATAACTGTTCCACAATATTACTTGTGACTTTCTACTCTGGTAACATTTTTTGTGTCTTGATTAATCTTGCATGCTTAATTCTATATTTTCTTTGAGGACTGTTTGTTCTTTTTAATTCCCGACCTTTTTACTATTTTAGTAATGATGAATAGGTTACCAATATTGTTTACTTTACTTCTGATGTGCTCATTGTTGTTGCTTTCCATGATTAGTGTGTGTTTATTGCTTCTTTCCTCTGTTGGACTGGCTCTTACTTTCTGATTTTACAATCTCATGGTTGTCTTTCTTATACTTCCCTAAATTTGGGTTATCCTTATTACTTTTATTGCAATTACTGTATATTTTGTAGTCCTGTTGACTGACTTTTGGTTGTGGGGGCAGTTAATATTTCTTTCTCTTCCTTTATTTCTATTATTGCTTTCTTTCAAATCTGGTATGGCTTTTTGGAGTCCTTTAGAGTTATGACTTTCTTTTTTCTTGAAGTTAGCATCACAGATCCTCCTTAGACATAGTTGGCAACTTGGGAGCAGGTTTTGCTTCCTCCTCTATTCACCATGGACTCCTGCTTCTCTAGTTTCTTTGATTAATGTTTTGCCTCACTTGAGTTCTATTTTATACATCTTGAATTCCTACCACTGTGGTTTGTTCTCTATCTTTCTCTTTTGACAAAGGTATGGAACTGATATTAAATCCATAAGGGTTTCACCCTCACTCTTCTTGGTAAAGCAATTTGTCACCTGTTAACACTTGTCAAACAGCTATATCTTTAGAAGACAGAGAAAGAATAGTTTGACACATGCTAAACTTGTCCCATCGTATGGTGCAATATGGAATATATATTTCAACCAAGGGTCTAATGGGAATTGTAATTCAAAAACTAGAAGGCTTCCTCATTTTTGGCATATCCGTAAATAGTTTAGATTGTCTATGTCAACTATATCCAGCTGTATTCGTATATGCTTCAACTTTGATCTTCCACGGGGATGGGTGGTGTCCTGACATATTGGAACATCCAGAATTTTTTTTTGTTTATAATGATTGTGTATACAGACTGACTGTGGTTTCTAAACTAATGAATATAATGAATTTTGTGTACTATTGAAGATTATTTTGGCTATTTAGTCAAGATTTATATGTTTATTTACTTCTGTGATTGGAAGCTGT
Organism: Cupressus sempervirens; assembly: GCA_028749045.1. Lineage (NCBI taxonomy): Eukaryota > Viridiplantae > Streptophyta > Pinopsida > Cupressales > Cupressaceae > Cupressus > Cupressus sempervirens. The sequence continues at coordinate 808,282,573 of CM053790.1, forward strand.
GATGTAAATCTCTCGTGACAGTGTTTTATGAATATTATGTGGAACAATTATTCTACAAAGTTCTTGCATGTAACAATGTTGCAATCCTCTTTCAGGGCTATATCAAGAACTTTTTAGATAAAGATGGGAAAGTTTGGCAAGGTGGAGCTGGTCGTAACCCACCTCCTGATGCTCCTCACCTTGTCGGAACCTCACCTGAGATAGAAAGTCTTCGGCCAAAATCTCCACCACAAAAAAGCCAGCAGCAACAAACAAATTCTGTTTCACAGCCTGCTGCAAATTCTACAAGCAAAAAGGCTTCAGCCACATCTCCAGGTCCTGCTCAGAATTCACAACCATCAGCTGTGGCAACTTCTGTTGGTGCATCTGCTCAGGAAGTTCAAGCTTCCAATGCCTCAGGCCCAGTACCTACTTTGCCTGCATCAGAAATGGCTAAAGCTGGCAGTTCTGTTCCAATAACTGAACAGAGACCAGTTCCTGCTCTCCCAAGCTCCTCTAGAACATCAAGTATGGGACCAAGAGCTGGCTTGGAGGTTGATGTCAGCACCGATGAGGAAAAATTTCTGGATGCAGGAACACCTGGAAATCTGGATTCACAGAAATAAAATCCTCCCCAGTCGCCTGCCAGATGCAGGTAAGTTGAATGGAGGCTCTCTACAGCACCTATTCTTCTTGTATTGTGCATATCCCTGTAGCTGGTATTTTCCAACTGTCAAGGACAGAAAGAAAACCATGCAACCATTGTGAAGGAAGAAAGCTGCTGGAGGTTTGGGTTCTGAGTATTCCAATTTCTTTTGTTGTTTTTATTAATCCAAGGGAATTTTTCCGTTTTCCCTTTGTACTCTATGCCCCATCTTGCTAGATGGTTGATAATCTCAGTTTTTTAATTGAAGTTTGGATTTCAGAAAGTACATTTTGTTCTAAAATATTCTTTATTTAGTTTTTCAGTTATTGTATTCATTATATATTCTTTTGTGTACTGACTTTCATTAATCTGTAAATATCGATTCAAATGACTAACATAAGTCTTCAAGTGAGTAGTTTTTCAGATTTACAAACCTTGCAACTTATATATAATATGACCCGCTGAATTGTTTTATATCTTGCACTAGCTTCTCATCCACCTGTGACTGACATTGTTCTCTGTTGACTTAACATGTAACTAAACACATTCCCATTTCACAGGGTCTTATGTGCAAAACAAGAAAGATGCTTGATTTGGTCGTTTGATTTTGCCTTTATATTGTGTTGTGGTTTTATTTCTTTTCCAATGTGTTCAATTCTTAATACTTATTAGTAATTCGTTTGTGACAGTATTCTAATGATGGCGTTCATTTCTTGATTGATATGATTATGCAAATTTATACAACAATACCAAATCTCATCTTTACACATAATTATCAAGTTTTTTGTACATTACAAATGAAGATGCAGATAATCATCCTTTCTTGTGGTGAGCTGGGATTTTGTTATTGCATTATTTCTGATCATATTTTATGTTTAAAATTCAAATGGAAACTGAGCATTTGATTGCAACATAAACAGTCAACTTGTATGCAGCTCATTGGTTTCTTCTGGCAAGAAGTGCTACTATATGTGCACCATCATCGTAACCTCTGTGGACATACATTTTGCATGACAATTAAACTGGAGGTTAAGTAGCTTTTTGTACTCAGGGCCTCATGGAGCAGGGGCTATTCCTCCAAATTTAAGGTCCCTGGACATGAATGATGAAACATACAAAATGCATTATATATGTTTTTCTAAAACTTATGCACTGTTTAAAAGGGAGATTTTTACCGACTGCAGGCATAGTTTTATTGCCATGTAGTCTACATGTTCGATTTGATTGTATCCATCCCAATTTTTTGAGGAATAATTCTGTATCAAGGCTGCTGAGAACATGTAGAAAAGTGAAAATTTCCATATTCATGTGAATATGTTGCTGCCAAGAATCCAGGAAACTGCCCTTTTTGGGATCATTGAGTGAGTCTAATTGAGAAGACTTCTGGAAGCAGTTTTCACATTGACATGTTCAAAATTCATAGAGTTTTGCATATAAAGTATGCAGACAGGGTGCATATTGCCACAACATGATATATGATTCCTTCGGTCCAATGAGGCAAAAGCCAGACTGTAATAAGATAAGCGTTGATTTGCACGTGGAAAGAACAGAAAGATCCACTGTGATAACATCTGGTAGTCATTACTTCAAGACAAATTATATCTATTATGATGATGGGATTTTGGTTCTTCATATACATGCACTACCTGTAATGAGAATGACATTTGGATGTTATTGTTCTTGTGGTGATACAGATTTGTCTTTTTTGCACACCCTGTAAAGATGAAAAGCTATTTGTCATTAATGGCTAGAAAAGAAAGCAGACCATGTGTTTATATCAAATCCTAAAGAGGCTTACCGTTACGACCAAAATTTGCATTGCTAGTCCTGAAATCCTTGCAAAAAGATGGAACAGTTGATGCAGAAACTTCGAAACTAATTTGCACCAATAAGAAAATGACTTGATGATTTGTTCCTATAATTCAAAGACTACTTATAAATTTGCGAGATTGGTCAAAGTGCCGAAATTTGTTAGATTTTAAATGAGAATAGCATAAAACAGAAGTAATTGCTCAAAAACAAAGAATAGATTACTCAAAAACACCAGGCACAAAATTGCCCTGGTAAAACCCTCCTCGATGGAAAAATGCAGCACACCAAAAAAATGTCAGTTTATTGAATAATACAGAGCCTGAATACAATGTTCACAACTTCGACCAATTATAACTCCTCTGAGTCTGCAAATACTTAGAAAACAATACATAGAATGCACTGCTCAACAATATTAGACCTGCAAGATTATATGCTTAACCCGTGAAACCATCTACTTTTCACATGATACTTTGAATATTCATCGCTCTGAAGAATTAGTTGATCACCTAAGGAATATATATGATTGACTGATCAAGTAGTCTCCTATAACAAAGAGAAAGGAATATAAATGATGCTGTGTCATCCATAACCATTCCAGAAACAAGAAAATATAATATCTGACACCCAACTTGCATTTCAGATGCTATACTAGGCTACACATCATCATTGCAAGAATAAAGGACTCTTGGTGTGTAATGTCCCCCACTTAGCTAGTTTGGAGGTATGTTGTTGTTAGCCCATTTTTGTATGGTCCCGAGGGCTAACCAAGACTTCTAAAGGGATCCTGAGGTTATTTGGCCTAGTCAAATTTAATTACAAGCCAAACGGAGTTCGTTTGTTGGGTTTTTGGAAAGACATACTATTTTCAGTAAGCCAATAAGGGGATGCAGTGCCTTCAATTTTCAGTGACAGGATGAGATGCGTTTTGTTGGGCTCTTTCTGATGAGCTATTATATGTGGGATTTCGAGTTTATTTGGTATATTATTTTAATGTTTGAAGTTACAACGGTAAAGTGACTATTTAAATTAAATATTATAATGTTTCATAAAGTCACTTTATAAAAAATCAAGAGTCCCCCTTTTGAGTACATACATGGACTTTGTAAAAAGAAAAAAAGAAGTAATATTAAAACTCATGTATTATCCCACATTGGCAAGACGGAAGCGTGGAGCAAGTGAGGAAGGGATTAAAAGAAAGAGGATAGCTCTCATTTAGGCATGGTTGGAAATATCAAAGAAATTGGAAAATTTTCTGGAGATTATGTCTCAATAGTTTGAAGGATGAAATCCCTTCAAGTTGGAAATCTTGACGCCATTGAAAGATATGGTCTTGAGATTCAACATTGTAGCAGGCTGAAAAGCAGATACGAAAAATCAGTCCGAAAAAAGCACAATCGAAAAAGCAGGCTGAAAAAGCGGGTACGAAAAAGCAGTCCGAAAAAGCAGAGCCGAAAAAGCAGGCCAAAAAAGCAATTCGAAAAAAGCAAAGCAGAAGGGGCAGCATTAAAGGAAATTATTACAGCCATCTAGAACCAGGATCTTTTGTTAGTATTGCTTTTTAGGGTGTTATAAGTTTTCTGCTGTAAGTGTGCATTATACCAGCATCATCATTTTGTAATCCATGTAAATGCCAAAGTCTTGGCCATATTTCATGAGCATTGTATTTTTCATTGCAGTTAAGAAGATAATAGTTGCTGGTGCCATTTAAGCAATTTAATATCATTATTTATCAACTAGTTAGTTTGCATACCAACTGTTTGTAAAAATGCCAGTTGGCTGTAGGTGTTCTTTTCTCATGCTTAGATCATATATCTGCACTGAATATTGTCAAAATTAGTAGAACACTCATGTTAGGTCATTGTGTAGTCCATTGTAGTCTTCTAGCACAAGATTCTCATTGATGCAAATTGAAGAAAAAGTCATTTGAAGCTCGCTGAAATACTATATCAGTCATACGTCCCTTGCATGTGAATTGTTTGATGAAATTCCTTGAGCTTTTATCAGCATTTTTGAGAGCAGATTTGAAGCGGGCCATTATAGTGGTATCAGAGCTTGCTTGCAAAGTGTTTGACGAAATGTCAAACAACTGAAGTATAAAGATTTTTGGTGTTTGAAGAAGTTATAACCTATTGGAGTTATTACATGGTGTTCTCATTAATGTGACACTTCAGCATTCAAGATCTGTTCAGTTAAACACGGGAGACTCTCCAACCCCAAAAATGGTGACGCTTAATGGCAATGGCCACATACACATCAGTTACAATATTGCTTGCTCTCCTATGACCAACAGTAATGCAAACATATGAATCTTGGCTTACTAAAAGCCACAAAGAAAGGTCCCTTCGGTGCCCAACAGCCACACATACACATGGCCTTTCATCTGCTGACGCTAATGACTCTTCATAGTCTTCACTCTTCAAGGGGTGTGACTCTCCATATAGATGACCGATGAGTATTGAAGACTCTTTGCAGTCTCAGTATGGTCGATCATAAGAAAGGATTAGTGCTCACAATAGCAGAACATAGTTATCAACTTTGCATAACAAATAGCAGAAAGAGAATGCTGCAGCAACCATGTTAGGTATAGCAGATAGCTCCTGCAGCTACCAATCTTCAACAAAGTAAACACTCTGATAAGTTTTCGTAAAGAGCTGCATTGTCTAAATAAAGACACTACTTTTGTCTCTGCAGGCCTGAAACTCCCAAGACTGGTCCATGACCTAACTTGGATCTCCTCTCACTAGTAAAATAAATGGTCGACTAGAACAAGGAACTATTTATTTTGGGGGTCAGGAATCTTGTAGAGCACTCTCTCTATGAAGCAAAACTTTCTTTTCAGATCTGTTAACTCTCTTGATGCAAATTGGATCTGCTAGCAAGGTTTTCTAAGTTCTTCAATTTATTCAGAATCAGATCTGTTGTCTTCCTTAGGCACTTCTAGGTTTTCTCTGGCAGCACGTTGACTTCCTAGCCTCCATTGCCAATGGTACTGTAAGCTTCCTCCCCATTATTTTCCATTTTGAGAATGATTGGCTTCTTTTCGATGCTTACTATCAAAAGCCTATGGGTCAGTGGATTGGTTGTCTTTGTAATATCCCCATTTTGAGATTTTTTTTAATAATAGTAAGCTAATATAAGATTAAACAAATAAATAAAAAAAATATAATTTAAATTTAAATAATAATAATGCCCTATACTATTATAATAATGAAAGAAAATATTATAATATATAATAATCTAATTTCCTTCCTAAAAGAAGATTCAATGGTTAAAATTAATAAAGAAATAATAAACTATATTTTATAATTAATAATATTATATATATTATAATGATAATACTAAACGTGTAAAACCAAACAAATAAATAATAATAAAAATACGTCAATAAACTATAATATTGGAAGAATTATAAAACCAAGCACACAAACACATATTATAACTTCTTAAATCCTTAATGGTAAAGGGCTATATAAAATCATCATAGCCATCTACACGACAAAAGACATTGATATGGAAGGGTGTGATTTCTAAAGTGCGTGACCAATATACAAAAGGGTGCAATTATTTAGCTGGATAATGGATATATAAAGAAAGCAATAAATCAAGGGAAGGGGATGGGAAAAATCAGAGAATCAAATAACTTCAGGCAAGCAGCTTCAGAACTATAAAGATCACCATTGACGGAGACAGAGAAAACGGAAGAGAATACAGGTGGATCAGCATCTGACAATCATAAGTTTAGACGGAGGAGAGATGTAATAGGGAACAGCTATATTGTTATAGAGAAAAACACATTCAGCCTTTCTGGAGTATTACACCAGCTACTGGATTCCCAAATAGAATAATTTTAAATCCCAGTTAATAATAACAAAGTATGAAAAAGCATTGAACAATTATATTCTTTTGGGAAGAAATCTTCTTTGGTATTGGCTGCACATATTCAATATAATTGTCAGAAACAACGGTAAGAAAACTATTGGAGCGTACTGTATTATTTATCCTTAATATTTTAAAACCAAGAAAGCGAAACAAGAAATAAAGAATTATCCTACCCTATTCACAATAAAATCATCAGATTTCCAGCATTGACAGTCTCATTACAAATTCAATAAACTTCCAGAAAATAGGAGCAAGGAGACGCACAATAGCAATGTGTACAGAAGGGAAACTATGCTATTGGAGAACATTCTTTATAAACAGTAGAAATCTCAGTATAATTCAATAAGCATCAATCATGGTCAGAATCAATACGCTATAGAAATACTCATGTTATTAGCAAATCAAACTCTCGAGTGTAAATAATCACTATAGCAGAAATATTTATAGTCGCCGTCATTTATAATAGAGAATCAATCTTGAAAACAATCATCTAATGGTTGTAAGCTGCTATCATTTGGAATCATACTATTCAGGGTCAATTAGAAAATAGCTATTGACATAAGGCCATGTTACATTGTATGGTATCTATTACGTGAGATTGTAAAAATATCCAATAATTTTTTTTTTTGTAGAATTGTCCTTATTTTTTAAAATTCGAAAAAAGAAGGGACATTACAGTCTTCGGGTGATGACTTTGCCATTGGTTCCCCTTGTGGCATACATTGGTTTTGGTTGAGTTTGTCATCATTGACCGTGTTGGTAATTGCCAATCTTAATTGGCACATAGCTTGCAAGTCTACCACCTTGATGGGTGCGGTTGTCGGTAGTACTTGCCAAACTATGTTCTTTGACTTGGATTACACTTAAACGTACTTAGGAAGTTATTCTTTGCTTCACAATCACTTGTCTAGTTTTTCTTTGACTTCTTGGAGTTGTTCCTTCATTGTATGAGGTTTGGGTACACCTCCTTTATTTGTGCACTCATGATTGCCATAACTGCCTCGTCTTGTTCCTTTACATCCACCATATTGATGCCCTTTTGCTTTTGGTAGTTGTTGTCTTCAATGTCGGTTGGTCCACAGCATTTGCACAATAATTGTACATTGTCCTTCGTATTTTGGCAGTCTTTCACAAAGTGTCCCCGTTTGCTGCATTGTCGACATTGTATGATAGGACATCCTTTGGAGTTATATTGCATTTTATTTTGCCCTCGTTGATTCCCATAATTTCTTGGCGATACATTTTGTGGTTTTGACAGAGTGGACTCACCTTGCATTAAGAGCACTTGCGTACTTCTTGTCTTCAAATTATATGGACACTCCTTTATTGAATGACCCATTACGTGAGAAATCTCATAAAACATCATTTTAGGACAAGTACCCTTCGTATTCCCCTCAAATTTTGCACTTAGTTTACCGTTCATTTCTTTCTTTATTGGTTCCTTTCTTGGCCTTCAATTCTTTCATCATTCTCATCATCTCTTACTACAAAGTTTGGTTAGTTGTCAATTCATCAACCCTTGGTGCCCTTGTCATTGTCCCTCTCCCTCTTCCCTCAGCAGGATATCTTGTTTTGACACTTGATGTCCATCTCCTGATCGTAGGCATTCACATACAAAGATGCAGGCACCGCTTTCATCTTATTGTGCAACGAGGGAATGAGCCTCTCAATGAACCAACACTTTTTCAACCCATTGATTGGTTGATTCTCCAACTTGACCAACAATTCCTAGAGTCTACAATTGTAAGCTTGTACATTCATTCTTCCTTTGTTTGATATTATACATTTTGGCGATCTCATTGTCATCTTGTAGAAATTTAAAGTTGGCTTCGAATGCCTGCTTTATTGTGTCCCAAGAAGTTGTTGATGAAGTGTCCTATCTTGTTGGTTTACCTCATAACGTTGTTGGAAACTCTCTCAATCATTAGTCCTTGTCTGCCTAATTGCTTGCTATGCAAATGCTCTCAGGTCTTGCAATGCCTCGTAGGATCTTCTGATCCTTACCTCGTGAACTTTGATAGTTTTTGTTGATCCACATTTGGACTTGCTGAAGGAGTTACTATCTTTTTTTGTCTTCTTGCTCTGTTGTGTATTGACCTTGGGTAGACAATTCCAACCACTACATTCCAGTGCCTTCCTTGCATTGTTTTCCATGTGTACATCCCCTACATGTCCACCTCCAACGTACCCAACACCTTGGATGCTCTCAAGCTCTGACTCATTTCTTTACTCCCTTCGTCTGGGGGACTTTGGTTCAGTCATCGAATTTTGGGTTCTCTAGAGATGGATAGTATCAATACAGTGGAACGCGTCTTTCAATGTTTCCTTCTATGCAATCATCGTCCGACGTTGACTATATGGACAAGTTGTCTGCTTGGTCAGCAAAGTTGGGATGTGATCTATTTGAGAGTGGTAAGCATTTGGCAATATCCGGATAGCTAATATTATTAAACATAACAATAGGCATTGTACGCTGACTACATCTATACTCATAGAAAGGTTTTTCTATCTTGTTATCTGCATGTATATTGGGGCTTGCCGCTTTTCAAGAATGCAAAAAAACTGAAAATCTAGATCTAGGAATATTGGAAGTCCTAAGGATATGTACATATGCTCATGATGGCAAGGGGATACATCAGTGTCATCTTCTTCACTGCACAAGGAAAGGGTTTTTACTTTCAAGGAGGCCAATGGTTTTTGGAAAAAACAGGTTTGTTAAGTATTCGTCTAATTTTAAATTAATTGATTTTCTGAGCATAGTGCCAGTTTGTCTCTGACTACCCTTGATTCCAAGAAAATGTTGGTAAAAATCTATTCTCAAGAAACATGTAGTAGCAATGGGTGGTTATATTGCAACATCTGAATATACCAAGTAGCCAACAATTCTTAATCATGCAAGTATTCATGTCATTAGCAGCTGATAGCTAATGATAATATCCCCGTAAATATAGAAATTGCAATGAACTTTGGTTACTATCCACGTTGCACATAAACCACAAGTTTAGATAAGCTACTAAAATATTAGAGAACAACCTGTCAAGAACTCCAACAAAAATCAACTGGGTTTTTAAAGTATTTTTTATGTAAGTTTTTTCCCACTACAACATACATAATAAAATGCTTTGTATTTTGAGAAGAAACATCAAATCTCCAACTCTCTCTTGAATAAGGATGTTCATGTGCTAAACAATGTGTCTGGATTGTACGAACAAATTATACAACCTCAAGTTTCCTTCTTAAGTGTAGACTTCCACTCACTTTTATGATGTGATATGCTGGTTACCACAAAGGGACTTACGTTGTCATTCAATGGATATCAACTTGACTTTACCTTTGTCAATCACTTTCAACCAAATATTTGCAAAGAGAGAAGGATTTAGAAATTCTCACTCACTCTAAGAATGCAGGATAATGATGATGATGGGGTGAGCTTCTAACCAATCCTTGCTTCACTGTGTCAACTAGGCATAGGAGGGTGCTATCTTCCAAGGATGAAAGAATGATTTTCACATTGTCAATATTCATCCAAACACCCTATGAAGGCACAATCTAAATGAACATCTCCAATAGAAGTTAAATACTAGCAATGTAGGCCCGGATTAACCTTACACTGTTACTTACAATCAATAAGTAGCAAAAGGTATGGACACAAGCTTCATCACTAATCACCAACAATTGCTTTGATAAAATTATGGCAACAATTTCAACAAGTCTCCTACTTTACCTGTACTCTTACATCTAATCTCATGAGTTAGAAATGGTAAGGCCTTGGCCTTTTATAGTTGCTTAATTACAATGAAGGGCCAAACCCATAAAAAACCTAATTAGGGTTTCCATACTATCATCCAATTACATGGAAGCACTACCTTGTGGGCCAATAAGAAAATGACAATGCCTTTTGGGAGCCAACGAGAAAATTGCACACTCGGCATAGTATGATTGACAGTGATTGGACACTTGTAACTAAAATTTTCTGATTGGTTGGAGACGTGGGCACCGCCTCAGCATCCTCATTTGTAGACTTGATCAATTCTTAAGGGATGAGAAAATATCTCTTGACACTCAACATTATCACGCCTCCAATTTTGTTGGATTCCCAAATTAATTTTTCTCATCAAAATTTTCCCATCTTGGTTCTTGGAAATATCCTCATTGCCACTATTTGTACCTGATTTTACTAGCAAACTCAAATCTTGAACTTCTTGAAGTGATGAAGTTTTCATGTAGTTGGCCTTCAAAATAGTGTAACATGGGGACTTGCACCCCCCTCCCAAACCTCAAGGTACTCGTCCATGAGAAGTCCCCGCACCGGGTACTTGAGTACCCAAATACTCCCACCTCCGCCTTTCCGCAACAATGCCGCCGTTGGGATGGGCACTTGAATTTCTATTTGAATTTTGATTTTTGAATGTTACTATTGGGTATGTATGTTGAATGTTCAGCGGTTCTAGTTCATGTTGCAATTTTGTTATGTTCAAGTATTGTAATTTGGTTTGTTCTACCGAAACATCATTTCTTAACTAGCATTTCAAGTTCTATATGTATACTATACAACACCCTTCCCTGTTCCGTCCTCCCCTTGCTGCCCTCCCTTGGCCAGCCCCCTGTCATCCCAAAAATGAGGCCCATTTTTCCTGTGTCCTGGAAATTTGTCATGATGTACCCCAGGACTGGTGTTACACTGCTTCAAAATGAACTTGGATTTCTGGAGGAAATTCAAGTTGGTGAATTTTTTCTCTGATTTTTCTTGTCCTTGTTCTTTGCTTTCTTGGTACTCCATCTTGATCGTGCCTTGAATCTGCAGTTCAATAATCTGATTTTGAATCTCATTCTCATTTGAAGTCATTGAGCTTGATCTTGTAGCCTCCACTTGTTCTTTCCTTGATATCTTGAATTTGGCCACACAAAAGCAAGAGCGAAATTGCATTAAGTTCTTGAAATGATGAAATGAAGGAAATCTTAAAATTTTCATGAAATGAAATTGCAACATCAAAACAAGGAGGTAAAAGGCATTTGATCACGGATTCTCTTGTTTAAGATTCTCTTTCTTCTTGCAAATCCCAAGTTTTGATTTTATTGATAAAATTATCTTAATCTTGCAACTTGAACCTGAAATTACTTGAAATCTGGAAAATAAATAAGTTTTGAAATGTAAAACATGCACAGATATCTTTTTTTTTGCCTTCTGATTTTGGGGAAAAATCTGCCTTAAATGTCCAAAATCGATGCCTTTCGAAGTTTCCAAATTGTTGACAAGGATGAGATTGTCACCTTTACAAGATAACTTGATGCCTCTTCAATGTAATTTACTCCTATAAGATGATTTGCTGCCTTCAAGGAGATAATTCACTGCTTTAGGAAGATATTTCACTGTCTCAGGAAGGTAATTCACTGCCATAGGAAAGGTAAGTCTGCTCGTATTTGATTGTAAAAATGACTTGCTCTTTCCTTCCTTAAATGGGCAATTTGAAATTCAAAGGGGCATGTCTCCAAAAGGGGGCCGACTTGGTCTTTTTGGTTAATTCAAACATTTTAATAATCATTCTTTTCTTCCCTTATGCAGGTCGACCAGTTTAGGGATGACAAGGGTATGCTTTAAATTTTAATTTTTAATCATTAAATAACACCCTTTCATTTTCTTTAGCTCTGGTTGGAATTTAGATTTATTGGAGGATCAAAAATCCTTGGAGAATGGTGGAGGATTTTTTAATTTTTTTTCAAACCTCAATCTTGTTCAATTCTTCATTTTTCTCCTTTGGTCAGATTTTTCATCTTTTTACCAGAATTTTATCATTCTCATTTTTTCTTCCTCATCTTTGAACTTAGGAGATCAAAGGTAAGTCCCTAACATCAATAGCTTAAAGCAGAATTCAGTGGTGTCTGAGGATTTTGGATCCTTGGAAGGTTGCAGGATCTGCTATCCTTCAAGAATTTTTCCCTTTTTGATTTCTCCAAACCTCTTCTTCTTCCTTATAGACTTCAGCCAAATTGGTCTTAATTTCCCATCTTTGTCAATACATTATCATTTCCATGTCATTGATCTTTATTTTTGTGTAAGCTTGGAAGCTTAGTCTATGTTTCCATCATCATCAATGCAAAGCGTAACTTAAGGGTGAGATGATTTTAGAATCCTAAGAGGTAGGTGGATTCCGCCAGCTCTTGAGGATTTTTGTTTCAAACTTTTCTCATATTCATCATAATGCCTATTCAAACATCTTGCTGTTTGGTTGCCTTGGGCCCGAAATTCACCTTGACCTCCCTCATTCCTTCATGCCTTTTCCACCTTGATTTGGTGTGGAGTTCTCACTCTCTTAAGGATTTAGAATCCCAAGAGGGCAGCAGATTCCACCGCCCCTCTAGGATTTTCCCTTTTCATCTTTTTCATGCCAATTCTTATGATTTTAATTAAAGACCACCTCCTCATGCACACTAGGTCTGAATTGAGCTTCCCACTTGCAACTTATCATCCATTTCATCATTTTGCCTTCCTAGCTTTGATCTGTCCTGCATGTTGTTACGTTGATGGGGAGGACGGAATTTAAGGGTGGCCCTAGGATTATGAATCTTGGGAGGCGGCAAATACCACCATCTCCCTAGGACTGATTTTGACACGTTTCTAAGTCATTTATCTGCATTATTTTCCCTTTGATCTGCTTCTGATTTTCTCTCTCTCTCTGATACCCTCATATTATCCACTAAAACAAGGCAGATATTTGCCAATGTTGAGGATTCAGATTCCTGGGAGAGCACCAAATTCCACTCCTTGGTTCATCATTGCCTTTTTGCCTTCAAACTTTCACCACTTCCTTCAAGGAATCTGCCATTGTTCTACCTTGGATTTTCATTCCAAATTGTGGCTTAAGTTGAATGGAACTCTTGGTGATCAGATTGGAGTGGGTGGGAATTTGGATGGTGCTAGGATTTTGAATCCTAAGAGGGCAGCGGATTCTGCTGTTCCCCTAGGATTTTCATCACATTTTTATCATCAGCAATTGTGTCATCCAAATCCCCTCATTTCTCCATGCCCTGGTTGAATTTACTTTGCATGATGATCTCAAAGTATTCCCTGAATTGCTCATGTCTGAGGGCGGAAGTTTCATGCCTCCTAGGATTGGGAATCGTAGGTAGGGGGTGGGGTCAGATTCCTACCTGAGGATTTTTCTCATTGTTTCACACTTTTGATCTGGTCTTTCTTTCATGCTATTTCATAATTTCTTCATTCCTTCTTTATTGCAGTTTGACTACAAGGTGACTTGATAGTTATTCCAATCTGAATTAGGCACCTTTGAAGTCTGTTTGGAGGCAGAATTTCCACCATTCTTAGGATTTGGAATCTAAGAGGGCAGTGTAGTCGACTCCGTCTTGAGGATTCTTAATACTTTTGCTTCTTTTCAAATCAATCTATTCCCCTTAAATTGCATCTAATGCCTACATCAAAACCTCAAGTTGAGTTTGCCACTTATGTCAATCTGAGTCTGATTCCTTCTATATGTCCTCACTTTTCTCTGTCTGATTTTTGTCTCCTCAAGATTTGACCCTTATATTATGCCAAATTGCCTTTCTATGGTCTTATGACTTCTATCTGGAGGTGGAACTTGATGGTGGGCTGGGATTATGGCCTATAAGAGGTGGAAATTTGGGTTATCAGAGAATTTTGACTCCTAGAGGTCAGGTGGATTCCGCCATGCCCTGAGGATTCTATCTCATCTATACTTTGCTGCCCGCACTTGACCACTATTGGCACCTCGAAGCCCTCTCAAGCCTATCAAATTGAAATTGCAAGGGGTTGTCTAATCTATTGGATGCACTTGGTCAAATTCTAGACTATGCTAACACCCCCACTTGTCTATCATTTTGCCCGGAATCAACTTACCCTATGCTTGAAGAAGACTCCACTTTCTTGCCCAAGGACTTGACTGATTTGAACATTCTCTTCTCTGACTTGGAAACTTGAAAGTGCTACCAAGAAAGACCACCTTTGACAGCTGTTCCTGCTAAAGCAAAAAGAGAGGATATCCATTTGCAATTGGGCGATGCTGTAAAAACTTCACAAGAAGTACAAGTGTCCAATCATAAGGGAAAGCCTATAAGATTGAGGACAAATAACAAATCCCAGGTCCAATCTGCCTTCAAAAGGAAACCTTGGCACACAAAGGGAAGCACTTGAAGCCATAAGTTCTTTTTACAGCTCAACCTTATATGAAGTTGAGGAAGTGGAAGATATCAAATTGAATAGCCAGTTGACTTTCTGAAATATATTTAGAACCAGATTGGCACTAAAGCAGCAAATGCTCCAAATCAATCAGGTAACTTCCCACACCCAACCGATGTAGGAGTAGCTGGCTACTGTGCAATGCTGTACAATATAAAACATCTACAACATTTTGACTCAAATTAATGTTCTATTTTGAACTTCTATGTGTTTGCTTGTTTTGAGAAATGCTTCAGGAAGATTTTAGTTTGTTACTATGCCACAGGGTTGGCAGAATCTCAAGGAAAAGATTCAAATTACAGTAAAGATAAAATGTCCCCAAAAAAATGTTTTAATTCAGAGAGTTTAGTGCCAAAAAAGCTTATGGGTTTTTAATTAAAATGTATTTTCTAGTAAATGTTTTGGTTTCGTATGAGGAAAAAATAATCTCAAGCTTTACTTTTATGGATTTTCTGGGCGAAAAAAAAAATCATGAGGATTTTAAAATGACTTGTCTTCTTTCGTTTCAAGAAAGCATTTAAAGCTTTAATAATGCATGATGGCACTACTGGGGCGATTCTTATCAATTTGTGGTCAGATATTCCACTCCTGCCAACTTGACCCAGCCTTGTTATTTGAAATTATGATGCATGGACGCCGTGATGACAAACTGGCAATCTGCTATCATAGCACCTTTGGGAAATGGTGGAGAGAAGGGCATGCTTGGCCTCTCCTATATGCACCGGGTGCTCATGTTAATCAGATAAAGGAATCACTTGTCTATGAACACCGTTATTTTTGTTTTGCTTTTATTTTAAAATATTTTGAGGTCTCGTGTAATCATGATTTTTGAATTTATTATTATATTTACATTTAATATAATAAAAGTAAAACTAAATGTTTTTATAGATTCGAGAGCTCTTTTAGACTTTTAGTTTAATTACTAAATATTTAACAGTCAATAAATAAATTAGAACATTTCAAATAATTGTATTTGTTTATAATTTCGTTGTATTAGGACAATATAATCACGAATTTGTTTTGTGTTACCAAATTTAATCCAAATTTTATGCTTGTCAAACTCGAACATGTTATTTGCAGAAAGTCATATGTAATACTGTCTCAAACTGATTAAGGTTTTGTTTCAGACAAAATCTTAGCAGCTACCAATCTTCCATTACAAAGGGTTGTGCAATAGAATGGTGGCACGAACCTTTTTTGTGCTTATGGCAAGTTTTTTTAAAGTTTAAAAAAGAAAAAGAAATGAAGCATTAAAACTTAGCAGTTCTAAATCACCATTGTCTGAAATGTTTGCTTTCAACTATTTGTTTGATTGCAAGAACTTGAAGGTTGCCACATGTTACAGGCAGTGCTGGATAGCGGCTGTAAGGTGTTTGCCTTACACAGAGAGTCAACTTCATCTTGTTTTATTGCTGATTTTATTGTTAGTTTATTAAACTTGTAACAACAAACATCCCCGATTTCTGATGACCAGGCAGTGTGCCTTCTGACCCAGCCATGACTTCCAACTCCCTTTCTGCTCCATGACATTAGACTTTGGTTTGGTTGTGTGGGGTTTGATTGTCGTTTCTTGACAATTTAAATATCATGGAGGCTCTGTGCCTTGTTATCAGATGCATGGGAAAACCCAATTGGGTGGAAATGTTTGGTATTTGGTAGAGATGAAGATTGTTTTTCTGTAGTGGCTGTGAACACATTCCAGTGGGATAGGCAATAAGAACGAAACATGCAAAGAGGATTATGTGAGAGGAAGATGGTAAAAAATATTTAGACGAGCACAGAAAATAAGAGACAGAAAGAGTGACAGAACATGTCCAAATGAAGGAGTAAGACAGTTGAAGAGCTTGAAGGATTAATAGATAAATGGGAGAACAGAGCATGCAAAAGAAGTTGCACCTTGAAGCTACAGGACAGGAAAGAAAACCAGTGAACAGGATAATAGGGTATATATTTGTGTGGAAAGAATGTTAGCCATTGAGGCATCTACCAAGAAAATAAATTATTATAGAAAAGACATCAATTTCCAGGAGCACTTTATTGAATGTAAAAAATTATGAAAATCAAAAAGTATAATTAAATATCGGCATTCATATTTTGTTTCCAAATTGTATTGATAATGTTGATTTAGATTTCAGACTGTTACGTTGGGCAGTTTGTAATAAAACCCGGTAGTCTAGGGGTCTTCACCACCAACTCTATTTAAATGCTTCACAAATCAATAATTAATTAGTTAAAATCAATAACCAGATTGAGACCTTAAAAGTAAAGCAAAAGTGTTGGTCTAATTTTGAGTGCTTGGTTCTCTGTCCCAAGCCCTCCGATAGCAAACACTGACCAACACCAGATTGTTCCATCAGTAATCATAAAGGATGTATGACAATAGGACAGATGCAACACTTAGGTACTCTTTAAAAAGAAATTTAAAAAAGATTTACAATAGTGGACTTCGCATAATAGCAAGACATGCAAACTTTACTCAACTACTTCAAAAGTAAAATGTGTTTCTTGATTATAAACAGAGCTAACAGTCAGCCTGCACATATCAAATCAGTGCCTACTTCAGCAACGGAATGTCAAATTTGAATGAAAGTCGATGATAGAGTAAACTGTAACTCTTAGACGAGTTTAATATACGTTTCTGTCTTGTAGCGTTTAAACCCTTAAGCGTGTTGATGGATGCTGCTGCGATAGCAATCTTTATCTCTGATTTTGCTATTTGTTGAAATTGGGACAATATATCTGTACTGCATCAAGAACTAGAGAAGATCTTGATGATTATATATTTGTCATTTTCTTTACTATAATTAAGTGACCATAATGTGGCATTCAAAGTGTGCTAGGTGTTACATTCAAAATATGTGACATTTTATTATATGGAGAGACACCCATCAGGTGAAGAGTTATGCATTTGGAAATATGAAGAGACTTACTTTTCTGAAGAGTCTCTCAATTCTATATATATGTGTGTGTACATACATACATACATACATACATACATACATACATATATATATATATGTGATTGCTTTGTTTGATAATATATGGTATTAAGTTGAAAGTATGTACAACTTCTATTATTAATGAAAAATAGATTTTTCTATTGTCGTTGAGTTTTTTTCCCTCAAGTAGGAGGGTTTTCTCATGATAAATGTGTTGTATCTTTATGCTCTTTTCTTTATTGTTGTCTATCATTATTTCTAGGCAAAACTTTTAACTGGTATCAGAACTTGGTTTAGATAACACCAATAAATGAGTCTTTTTTTTTTTTTTTTTGATGGGTAATAGGCCAAAGCCAAGAGTAATTATTAATTATTGTGATTAATTAATATTATTTATTAAGTTTGAGCATACTCGAATCCAAGACCTCCCACATAAGAGGTTCACGATTTACTGGTGTACTGTAGGCTCTTGCCTTAGTCTCTCTTGTTCTTTAATTCATGTATCTTTTCAAATTGCTTGAGAATCTTGTAGGCGATTTGCATGTGTTGGAATTTGATAGTTGCGAGTAAGATCTTATATTCATTTGTTAATTCATATCCTTCTTACTAGTCATAGTTTCCATCTTCATCTTATCGGTCCTATACCTTGGTTGCTTCTCTCTATGCATGCTATGTTCTCAACTTTGGTTGTGTCATGTGTTTCAGTGTTCTAAGAGTTTAATTGTTCATTTGGTGATCTAGCCTTTGGGTGTTCCTCATCCATTCAATTTGGATGCCATTGCAATACTAGACTAAAATTTAAGAGAAAAATGAGATGACCCAAATCAAGCATGTTGGAATGGAGCAGGATTGCGCCATTTCTGGGGGTTTTGAGTTTGGGTATTGTATAGGACAATACAAACACTTCATACCCATAGTGGTAATCTTGATGAATTGTGGCACGAGTTGGAGCAAGAGTGATGCACAAGGGTGATCATGGGTAGGAGATGAGGAGTCCAAGTGGCAAATCTTGTATTTGCAACCACTTCATCCTTGTATCTGATACTTCCATTGTTTGTGCCCTACATGAGTACTCACATTTCACAACCTCGACCACTTCTTTGTTGTCTCCCTTGAATGGTATTGGCTCAGGCTCCATTTTTACCCCTCTAATTATGATCAATCATATTGACATTCAAACCTGATCTTTATTGTTGCCTCTAATTGCTAAACCTAGCTACTCAACATCAACATTGCACAGGTCTATGTATTTACTATACAAGTACATATGACAATAACATAATAAAAAAATCTTGCATGTGTGTAAGTTCAATTCAACCTACTCTACCATTTGCATTATGTCTCTTTTGTAATGCATTTATGATTTCCTCATGCTCTTCCATTAAAAGTGTCCATAATATCTTATTGGTAGGTCTTCATTTTGTATCTTTCTAATTTGATAGTCGTTGCCACCACCAAATGAGAATAGTGTAAACTATTCTTCTATGATTGGTAGTCTTCAAATGTTAGTAAACCATTCCTTCTTGTTAGGTTTCTGCATAGACATGTGCCAACTAAAATGACAGACCTGATTGGATACTGAAAACCATCATCATCTATTTGATGACATATCAATTTTTCCTTAGGTTCCACAATGGTGTAGGAGTACCTTAGGGTAGTTGTAAAACCCTAATCTTATATTGTCTTGATGACTCTTATACGAGTCAAAGATGTAATAAGGGGCCTTAAGATGCCCCAAGTGTGTGGTTAAAGTTTTTGTGGTGTTTCTTAGAAGCTAGTGTTAAGTTTGGCACTAAATTGCCCAAAGATACATTGTAAAGAACATATGTTGCTAAAGTGGCCAAATAGGGCCTATGACTCAAAAGGTTGACTTGAGTGGTAGAAAGGATTATTTTGAGCCTAGACAACCTTAGAAATATTAAAACATCTAGTTTGAACTTGGGTTGGTATTAGTGAATAGGTTTGTCTTTTCACATGTTAGCAATAATCATAATTTATGTACTTTTTAGTTAGGTGTCAAGTACAACTTATCGACTTTAATGACACTCAAATT
The DNA here is from genome assembly GCA_028749045.1 of Cupressus sempervirens. Taxonomy (NCBI): domain Eukaryota; kingdom Viridiplantae; phylum Streptophyta; class Pinopsida; order Cupressales; family Cupressaceae; genus Cupressus; species Cupressus sempervirens. The sequence goes on from CM053790.1 coordinate 808,302,093, forward strand.
TTGATAAATCAAAGTTATAATTCACCAAGTGAGTGTATTTAGCCTAATATTTTAGTGTACTCTCCATATTTTATTTAAGTTTTCTCTCCTATAATTTTATTTTCAATTTCAATCTAACACGTGGTCTTAGTCTCTTTAATAAATATATCGAACTATGATACACAATATTATTAAATTTGGTAAATTGCTTGCTGATGCATGGATAGTGTTAACATATTGTGCAATTACACATGGTAATTACATTAAACATATACTATAAAATACACATATAACTCTTTGCATTTTACCAATTGAACTTGACTTATAAAATTATGCTTTTACTAACATTTACAATGTTATTAGTCCCTGCCTATACTATAGGCAGGGAACTAATGTTCTCAGTTGAGGCTCCCAAATAATTTTTATCATTGAAGTTAGTGAATTTCTAATGTTCAAACATTGATTTATTTTTAAATAAATTTTCAATCACTAATTCTTAATTTTTGATTGGTTAGTAGTATTTTTTCTCGGGGTAAAAATAATTTGTTGAGACAAACAATTACAAAATTAAATTTCTGGAATGTTCGACATTAAATTCTTTGAGATTCTTGTTATTCCTCAGAGCGCTCAAAATGACTCGAACCAGAAGTATGAGACAACGAGGAAAAGTCATCCCCTCTAGTCTGGCACCGCAGGCACAAGCTAGAAATCTCAGACTACAAAAAACACCACCATTAATACTATTCCTACTACTCTCCAACTTGCAGAATCAATTTACAAACCGTAAACTCCAACACATTATGCCCATCTCCAGTCGGTCCCCATAATCTTTTCAAAATCTTTTTTTGGGGTTCTTTCCCAAGATGACATGATTTTAGCCCAAGCAGACAAAAACAACCATCATTTTAGCCCAAGTGGACAAAAGCAGCGAGGTGCCTATATTGCCAAAAGCATGGGTTCCATGCTCTTTAAACAAAAAAAATTGAAAGCTCAGCCTATGAAAAATCCAGTGAGTCAAACACAAACAAGCAAAGAAAACATACTTGTTGTCAAATGAACAGAAATCAAAGAATGAAATAACAATAAAAATTTAAAATGACTTAAAAGAGCAAGCATCAGATTGAGAAGTCGCAGATGGGTCATCATAATTATGGCAGTCATTACTGTGGCGACAGTGGCTGAATACGCTAAGCTGATGGCTTCCATTACCAAAATCCTTTCGCACTCAACTGTACCCTGTCAATCCTCCAAGTGACGTCTAAACTCTAAACCCCCAAAACTTATATGTCCTGCAAAACCCCCAATCCATACCACACACCATTTTTCTTTTCTATTTTTCACATGCAAATCCCATTTAAAGTCCACAAAAAATTAATCAAAAAAAAAAAATGCTTGATGACAAGTAGTTGCATGCCAATCGTGACGATTTCTCCAGATTTTTCCAAATATAAAATACAAATTTATAAATTTTAAAAAATTAATGTAAAAATGTTCTATAAGAAAATTCACTAGTAATACTTATAATTAACTAAATAAAAAGAATATCTTCTTGAAAAATTAAATAAATATAAAAAAGTTCTTTAAAAAATTCCAACTAAATAAAAAGCTTACTAAAACTATAGTAATAGTTATACTTTCTTTCTTTTAAAATTTTCTCTAAAATTTTGAAAATTGATAAGTAGGAGATGATTTCCACAGCTAGTCAAATTGTGATGTGAATATCAGGATTTAACTGTGTGATTTTTTGAGTCAAACTCGATGACCCATGTTTCATGAGTAGTGATTCAACATGAATCCATCTCTCATGATAATGAATGGAACACTTAGCACTCATTGGATCTAGGTGATGCTCACAGGGGTGAAGCACCGGGACTTCCCGGGAGGTCACCCATCCCAGTACTACTCCAGCCTGAGCGCGCTTAACTACGGAGTTTCCTCCACAGTTAAACCCAAAGCTTGCAACCCCATTTGCAAAACCTTCACCAAGTGTTGTGCCTTATGAACCATTCATTAGAAAGCCCCTTAAGCTCATCAATTGATAAGTGTTCCATTTATTATCATGAGAGATGGATTCATGTTGAATCACTACTCATGAAACATGGGTCATCGAGTTTGACTCAAAAAATCACACAGTTAAATCCTGATATTCACATCACAATTTGACTAGCTGTGGAAATCATCTCCTACTTATCAATTGATGAGCTTAAGGGGCTTTCTAATGAATGGTTCATAAGGCACAACACTTGGTGAAGGTTTTGCAAATGGGGTTGCAAGCTTTGGGTTTAACTGTGGAGGAAACTCCGTAGTTAAGCGCGCTCAGGCTGGAGTAGTACTGGGATGGGTGACCTCCCGGGAAGTCCCGGTGCTTCACCCCTGTGAGCATCACCTAGATCCAATGAGTGCTAAGTGTTCCATTTATTATCATGAGAGATGGATTCATGTTGAATCACTACTCATGAAACATGGGTCATCGAGTTTGACTCAAAAAATCACACAGTTAAATCCTGATATTCACATCACAATTTTGAAAATTATTATTTTTTAATTGTTTCATTTGATAATTACTATATTGAATAATTTTTTTCTTTCAAGTATTTAAATATGTTATTATCTATAGTTTATTTAATTATTGGTGTTTACTTTGTTTCTTAATTCCTAATGATTATTAATTTCTTTTTATTTTGTCTCTTAATTATTAATTTTTTAAATTTATTTAACTGTGAAAGTGCCAGTTAGTATCATTGAAAGTACAATACCTCGTAACAAGGTAATTGAAATGTTTGGCTATCAAAGATTATCTAAAGTAGGATTTTGAAATGATCTAGACATAAGATTTTAAGCCCCTTGCTACTCTCAAACTTTCAAATTTAAACTGTCATTTTATAACAGTCCTTTTTTCAACTATTTGTTTACCCCAAACTATAGCATTGTGTCTCTAGCAATCTCCCTATTTTAAACTATAACTATAGGCAGGGACTCTAGTTGTATCTTCACAGCTCTTGTTTTTTCATGTTGTTGGACTCCAATATAGATGTAAACTTTAAAAAATGAGTTTGTTCACTTCTATTTGAATTGTGTGTGTGTGTGCGTGTTTGTGTCTGTGTGTGCGGGTGTGGGTGTGCGTGTGTGTGGCTGTGCATGTGTGTGTCTACGTGTGTGTGTGCGCCTGCGTGTGTGCATGTGTGGGTGGGTGTGTGTGTGTGCGTGCATGCGTATGTGTGCGTGCATGTGTGCTTGTGTGCGTGTGTGTGTGTCTCCGTGTTTGTGTGTCTGTGTGCATGCATGCGTGTGTGTCTGTGTGTGTGTGCGCGTGTGCGTGCATGTGTGTGTGCGTGCGTGTACATGTGCACGTGCACGAGTATTTAATGGTCCTATATATTTTTCATTAATTTTGCATGCAAGCATGTATATTATTGTTCCCATGTTTAATTAGATATACTATTCATATTCTTATGTTCTTTTTTATATTCCTAAGTGAACATAAAATATGTTGTAAAAACATAATATTACATGATCTAATGTATGATAATACTCAACATAACATTCAATATAACATGATATAATAGTCAATCTAATGTTAATCTAACATGATATATCAAGTCATAAAAATATAATAAAGATAAGTTTCTTCATACAAATTTCATGATAACAAATAAAATGTGTCATAAAAACATAATGTACAAGTGCGCGCGCGCACGCGTGTGTATTTTTAATAGTCCTATATGCTTTTCATTAATTTTGCATGCAAGCATGTATATTATTGTTCCCATGTTTAATTAGATATACTATTCATATTCTTATGTTCTTTTTTATATTCCTAAGTGAACATAAAATATGTTGTAAAAACATAATATGACATGATCTAATGTATGATAATACTCAACATAACATTCAATATAATATGATATAATAGCCAATCTAATGTTAATCTAACATGATATATCAAGTCATAAAAATATAATAAAGATGAGTTTCTTCATACAAATTCCATGATAATAAATGTGTGTGCGTGCGTGCTTGCGTTGCTTGCTTGCTAGCTAGCTAGTGAACATAAAATATGTTGTAAAAACATAATATGACATGATCTAATGTTGCTTGCTTGCTTGCTAGCTAGCTAGCTAGTGAACATAAAATATGTTGTAAAAACATAATATGACATGATCTAATGTATGATAATACTCAACATAACATTCAATATAACATGATATAATAGTCAATCTAATTGCTTGCTTGCTAGCTAGCTAGCTAGTGAACATAAAATATGTTGTAAAAACATAATATGACATGATCTAATGTATGATAATAGTCAACATAACATTCAATATAACATGATATAATAGTCAATCTAATGTTAATCTAATTGCTTGCTTGCTTGCTAGCTAGCTAGCTAGTGAACATAAAATATGTTGTAAACACATAATATGACATGATCTAATGTATGATAATACTCAACATAACATTCAATATAACATGATATAATAGTCAATCTAATGTTAATCTAACATGATATATCAAGTCATAAAAATATAATAAGGATAAGTTTCTTCATACAAATTCCATGATAATAAATAAAATGTGTGATAAAAACATAATATACAAGTGTCCTCATAAGAAGTCCTAACATGAATATCAAAGACCTGCAACTAAATCACAAAAATCTAATCGAGCTATCATTTATTTGATTTGATTTGTAGTCCTCTTTACTCCATGTGAAGAGGATTGAGATGGACTCTTGTGCTCACCCTTGTGCTCACCATGCTGCTCATGAGAAGAAAAGTGTCCACCCTCCTCTACATTATTAGAAAGTAACATTAGAAGACAACATATACATTTTTAATTGAAATGATTTGCATAATCTAGTTCACTAAAAAATTTAATAATAAAGTTAAAAATTTTACCATGTGGTTGTGGCTATCCTACGTGATAGGAGGTCCACTCTCATGGCCACTAAATGTAGTAGTAGTCAAGTCTTAAAAAATACATAAATTATAACATTTTGATAAAGAACATAGTATAAAAGAAATGTAAATGTAAATGACACAATACTGACCTTAAAGGACAATGTGTGTAGCTCCATCTAGATCAATCCTATACTCCCACCATGACTCATGGTGGTATCCTCCTAATAATTATGAATATATATAAACCATAAGTCAAAATTATATGTACATAAATTAAAGAATATAAAGACTAAAAATTAATGAATTAAAAGCATATATATCATACCTAAGTACTAGCCAAAGATACAACTGAGTCTAGACATATGTGTGATGCATGATCATCATGTACTGCAATGGCCTGCAGTTACGATAAGTAGAGATAAACCAGAGTTGCAGATAAGTTGGTAAGTATGTGCATATAAACAATAAATTTTTTTTTCTTGAAAAACATATAATAGGTATTTGAGGTTGAGCCTCAATAGTGGATAGATTTACACTTGAAGAACTACTTAACTCTATAACAGATGAAAAACCCTACAAAATCAAACAATTGAATACAATAGCACATGTTATTAAATTCAAGTTTTAATGTACATTATTTTAAGTGTAATTCATTGATCTAAATCAAAGTGCATACCTTTTAGGGGATGCCAAGACCTATAGGTCTCAACGAAATATTATACCAACCCCAATGAAGGGTGCTCCCCTTAGTACCACAACAAACAACAAAAATAAAGAACAACACCAAATTGAGAAAACAAAATATGGGCTTCTTATTATTGCCACAAATTCAGAATTATAGAATTACAATATGCAAACCTACATGGGCACCTTCCTTATAATAGTCTATAAGATAGAGCTATGACTATCATCCAGAACTGCCCTAGATAACCTACATGCCTTCCTTATATAGGAACTTTTAACTGCCTGAGAAGGTTCTAGACACTAAGTCCTAACCCTTGAGGCTGACAAATGTCATATTATATCATTTCATTATACTTTATTACATAACATTAAATCAAAAAAATTACAAATTACATTTTTGGATGGGTCCATTTCTGGAGACCATAATTAGCAAATTGTTGACTCGATGGGGTATTATCACCCCATTCCAGAATCCTCGGCTAGTGATCTACAACAGCTAATTGCACAAGCATCCATTGGTTTAAGTTTCGCCTCATTTCAGAGCCATTTAGGCCTTCATCGCTAGACCTAAAGTTTGGATAACCATAATTCACGAAAATCTGCAATAGCTGCACCAATACATGTGATATGACAATACAACTCATTTGGCAGGCTGATATGCCAAAGATGAACCACATATGAGATTAGAACAATTTGAGCACATAATACCAACTTACTAAAATTAGCAAGCTCCCACAAATAGCAACTATGTACAAGAATAACCGTTATTAAAAATACAAAAATTGAAAAATTGAAAAACTGGAAATAGAAACATTTATCGGTGATGCAAGATTTCCTTTACACCTAGGATGCTCTTGCATCAAACACCTAGGGCAATTTGAGAAGTTACCTTGTCACATCTCAGGTAGTTAGAGGATAACATCCTCCCATACTAGCCATGATGGATCCTCCACTAGCCTCTCTTTCCTTTTGACTAGATACTCTTCATATGTTTTATTACTTGTGCTTCTTCCCTTACGACTATCCAATATCTCCTCAATCTCTCATGTAGCTGACGTAGACATCAGAATACTCCACTGTGCTTCTGCAACTTCATCTCTATCACCTCCATCATAATATTATGTCAAATCTAAAATGTTAAACATTGGTGAAATGTTCAATTCAGCTGGAAACTCTACTTCATAGGCATTTCTAGAATCATACCTTTTCATTATTTTGCATGGTCTAAATTTCTTCATCTTCAGCTTATTATATGTCCCCATTGGAACTCTCTCCTTTCTCAAACGAACCATGAATTCATCACCAATTTGAAATTCCTTATAGCTCATTTTCACATCTTCCTTAGCCTTATATTATGTATTCGTCTTTGTAATGTGCTTCCTCACCTTCTCATAGATGTTCTTCAAATGTTCAACAAAATCTTCCGCTTTAGCACTACTTATTTATCCTTTATCCAACTGCCTCAATTCAGAAGCATTTATGTGAATGCTCCCATGTACAATTTGAAATGTTGATTAACCAGTACTCTTGTTGACAAAATTATTATATGCAAATTCTACCTATGGTAAAATTAGATCCCAACCTTTTGGCTTATCTCGATCTAGGTATCTCAAAAAATTCTTCAAACTCCGATTCACAACTTCTCTTTGTCCATCAGTCTATGGATTATGGGATGAATTGAACTTCAAATGTGTCTTCAACTTCTTCCACAATGTACACTAGAAATACCCAACAACCTTGGTATCTCAATCAGAAACTAGACCCTTCAGAAGACCATGTAGTCTTATCACTTCTCTAAAAGACAACTCCGCCACATGAACATCACTAGTCTTCTTGTAGGGAATGAAATATGTCATCTTAAAAAATGTATTTGTTGGTCTGATTTTTTACATATTAATTTTTCTTAGAATCATGGTAAAAAAATCAGACGTGAGTTCTTTTATTAGGTCCTAGGGTTTTAGGTTTTGGTCTCGTATTTTTGATATCTATTAAAATCTATGTAAAACCCTAGGTCTTGCCTTTTAAATCTTATTTTGGCACGAAAGTCTTAATAGCAATTGAATATTCTATCCTGCCTACGTCAAGGTCATTGGTGAGTTTTCATTCCGTGATCATAGGAGTTTTTGAAGATCAACAATTAGCGCTTACCCACTATTTTAAGATGCAAGAAATTTGAGGAATGCTAGTAAGCGGTAATGTACACGACCATTTTTTTCCATAAAGTTCATTGCTTTTAAATTAGAACTGCCCTATGTGGTGAAAATCTATAGATAAAATTTAAAGCTGATTGCAATTTGGAGGTAACAGTTACTGAGAGTTAAGTATGGCGTAGAGCTCATTCGTATGATTTCAATGCTCGAATATAATCTACGATCTTGCCATTATTTGAACTATAAAATTGCAAGAAATTAACAAAGGATAAAGAAGTTTTAGAGCCAGGGCACATAAATTTTGTCCAGAGATTTGGAGAGTTGCAGCGAGATTTATACAGAGAAGAAGTGCAAATTTAATGTTGCAGATGAAATTGCAATCAAATTTAGATATATTTTCATCTGATTTGACTTCTCCAACAATTGTAAGGATGAATTGATTGTTTTTGGAGGTGGTTGAAGCATTTGTTTTTTTTTGGGGCAACTGCACAATGTTGAATTTCACGGCAAAGCAAATGTGGCATGTTGAGATCAGATTTTTGGAGCCTCAGTATAGATTGTGATGATTTCTTGATATTCCTTCATGAGATATTTACATATTTTTAAGTGGGGATATATTAGATATTTTGGCATCATTTATGGTTTTCAAAGTGCAAGTAGATGAGGAAGTTCAGTTTCAACAACTCCGGATTGAAGACTCTTTTAGTAGGACACATGTCAAATTTAGATTAGAGACCCAGAAAGATTTTCTCTCCTATATATCTTCTTTTTCTACTTATTGTAAGGGTTCCAATTCTTTGAAGATTTTAGGTGGATTGTGAGACCAGTTTGGTTCCAATTTCCTAAGTTTTCTCATAATTGTGATACCAATTTTTCTCAGTATTCTCCTGTTATGAACATCATAGTATATCTCTTTTGAAGCATTCCATATTATACAGTCATTCTTAGTGTTCTCTTCTGAATTTTAATATACAAATGATGTATTATTTTCAATAAAATTAATGCAAAGAGTTTAACCTTCTTAGTTTCATTCTGATTCTCATCTCCTACTTCTGTTACTTGTAATGTTCTGTGCTTAAGAACTAAGGTCTTGGACTCAGTTACAACCCCTTAAGGTTGTATATCAAGATGAATTTGCTGTTGGAACAAAGAAGCCAAGTAAATTCTTGTTTATACTGATAGGGTTGCAGGTTACACCAGAAGGATTTTACAATAAGTATGAGAGTTGTTATGAAGACTAATGTCTGTTTACAAGTCAAATAGATAGATCACATGCCTGAATATATGAGTATAATTTAGGTATCCATTTGCATGTTAAGGTTTAGTTGATGCCCAATGGATAAGGGACTGGTCAGCTTGAGGGATGCATGTTCTTTGTTGTTGCATACCTGGGTTATGCTGAGATACAAATCTTAATCGAATATCTTTCCTTTGTGTTTAAGAATTAAAAGATTTTTCCCTCACTTAGTTTATCAGGTTCATGTGCTCTATTAAGTAGCTATTTCATCCATGGATTCTTGCATAAACATAGAAGATTAAGGGATTTTACTTATTTTCCAAATTCACTTGTATGCCTTTACACTGGTACCATATAAAGAGTCTTAGGTCCACCCACCTAGGTCTAATAGAGCCTAAAGAAGAAGGATTTATCCTTATAGTTGGCCCAAGACTGCAGTCAAGTGCATCCATCATAGGAATTTGCTAACCTTAGATGTATTGGTTTGGTTTCTTGGTTATTTCCAAAACTGTTAAATCAGGAGCCAACAAAATGGTGACTCTGCTGGGGAATTACACTTAGTGTTGTCATAAATAGTGAATTTTTAGAGATTTGTATCCCCTTGGGTAGAGTTGCAGATATTTCATGAGAAGATTCCCGGGGGTTTGAAAGTTGTTTACATTCTACTTGAGACTATTAAGTGAAGTAATTGTGATTATCTACTCAACAAATTTATTCCCATTCTGATAGGGTGGGTGGCGACTCAAACGGTTAACCAGTGTCAATTTTTTGAAAATTGTTGTCCCAAATTATGGAGAATAAAAGAAATACACAGGAAAATGTGAGGAAAAACCTCGGAATCAAATTACAAATTGATCTCCCTCCTAGAGGAAGACAGAATTGGGCTATGAAGAGAAATCAGATGTAGAAAGGAAGCTATTCATAGGAGCAACTAGTAGGAAAAGATAACATTCACCATTCTGCTGTTGAAAAGGTGCCTTTCTCCAAGGGTCTAAGATCTCATCCAGTTTTGTCTGATGATGATTTCTATAATACCCCTGAAATGATATGCTAGGAAAAAGGTTGTGCAACCACATACATTTGGTCTTGAGGATAGGACTAGTAACAATCTTTTCCAATGTAGCACAAACCCTTTCATGTCAGATTATTCCCCTGAAAAGGTCAGACCTAGACACTTAGAACTTGAAAGTTTTAATGATGAGAAAACATATGGGTCTGAATTCACTATCCTTGATCCTGATGAGAATGAAATTTTGAAAGCACAGCTTGTTGAGCAAGAAGCTATAAATAGGAGATTTCAAAAGGAAAGGGAAGAAAAGATCACAAAGGCTTATGAAGAAAAGCAAGAATTACTTAGGTGAATCACTGCTCTAAAGAAGAAAAATGAGATAGCAGCTAGTGCCTGGCAGCCTGAGATTGTGGGACAAGTTGAACAACTTAAAAGGAAAGAGAAAAAATTATTGGAAACTCAGAAAATGAATCTAGAGGGACCTGTAATACAACAAATTAGGAACTATACTGCTCTAGAAGTTGATAACAATAGAGTAAAAAATGTGGAAACTGTTGTAGGGGCTAAGGACAAAGGAAAACAAAAGGAGATTGGTATTAAGATCAATGAGCTAGTGAAGACAGTTCAGATCCATGATTCTATGTCACTCTCTGATATTGAGTTGGAAAAGAGAAGAAAAGAAAGGGATGCTTTAGCCAAAAGATTGGAGATTGCAGAAAGTGAGGCTGCTATAGCTGAGATGAACAATAAGATCAAATTCCTGAAAATTATCAAGAAGCAGTCAACAACTATGCCTAAAGATGATGATGGATCTAATGATGCGAATCACAATACTACTAAGGTACCTATTTCTTTCTTGTCTTCATCTTCATTGAACGTCTTAAAAAATATGTTGGTGATGCTAGCACTAGTAATACTAAGAAAGACAATGCTAATCACCCCAAGATTGATTTACAAAGAAGACCTGTTCAGTTAGAAGGCTATAGGAAAATATGTTTTGATGGAATACCTAGTTTTCCAAATCCTATCCCACAAGAAATGAGGAAAAGATTTCCTAAATTTGATGGAAATAATGCTATCTCTTGTGAAGACCATGTAAGGAGTTTTCTTGATATGATGAGTGATTATGATGTTGAAGCTGAAGATGTCATTATGAAGTTGTTTGTGTAGTCATTAACTGAAGATGCTAGAGAGTGGTTCAAGAGACTTCCTAAATTGTCTATTGTTGATTAGAAAGATATTGAGTATTGTTTCAAAGAGCAATATGGTGACCAGAAAAATTAGAGCTAGATTTTGAGTTAATTTAGTAATATCAAGAGGTTACCTAATGAATTTGTTACTAAATTTAACACTAGATTTTAGAAAAGGATGTATAAGCTAATGCAAGAAATGCGAATTGATGACAAGGTATGTCTGATTACTTATCTGAATGCTTTTGATGGTAAAATGGCATACCAACTTAGGGATAAAGAGCCTAGGACCTTAAGAGATGCTTTTAGGATTGCCATTAATATAGAAAATAATTTGAGGATTTCAGGGAGATTAGAAAGCAAAAGAGATGATCCTAGGTTATTTGGGAATAAGGGAAATAGAAAGGAAGAAAATAAAGCCATAGGAGGAAAAAAGCAAGAGCCTAGTGAAATGAGTTAGATTCTAAATGCTATAAAAGGTCTAAATCTTTCTCAGATGAAGAATGATAGAAACCCCATTGATAATAGGGCCCCTTATCAATCAAATTTGAATAGAAAAAATAGGTTACAAAATTTCCCTTATAACACTACTTGGAAGGATGGTCAACCTAGTATCCATCTTCCCAAGAACAACAACAATAAGGTGACCCCTGATCCTTTGTCAAAAAATTCTGTAAATTTGGTAGATGATACTAGGTTTTTTGTTGAACCTACATGGTGCTTTGCATGTCAATTACCCCATTCTCTTGAATCTTGTGCAGTAGCATTGTCATTCCTAGGAAATCAAGCTGTAATAGAAAACTGTCATGAGCAGGGAGAAAATTTGAATCACATTATTCTAACTATGAAGATTATGACAGAGATGTGTATGACCAAACATAGTTTCAAAATGTCATACAACAACAAGTATTTTCTGATGAGAGTGATTTGGAAGACAATGTGTGTAACATGGTAGATGCAAAGGAAGAAGTAGCACTGAGAAAACCTTCTAAGGAAGAGATTGATGAAATTACTGCTAATATGATAGCTCAAGTTCAGACTAGAAACATGGCTCAGAGAGATGAAAGTAATAAGGTAGCTAGTATCTTCATAAAAGGGGCTGATCCTAAGAAGGGGGAAATTGTGAAACCTAAAGAAGCTCTTGCTGTGAAGGCTAAAAATACTAATAGAAGATGGGAACAAAAGAAAGGAGGAAATCCTAAATATATGGAGTTTTCAAATAATGTCCCCAAAAAAAAATGAGAAGGTATCAAAGATCATCACAAAACATGATAAGAATCATCAAAATGCTCTGAACATTTTGGATAAACAAGATGGGAAAAGGAATGTGAATAATGATGATCCTCTTGGTTCTTCCATAGATATGCTTGCTGTTTTGCCTCATATTACTATTAAGGTTCCATTGTCTGAATTGCTAAGAATCCCTGAACACTGAAATAAAGCTATAGCATCTTTGGGAAATATTGATTTAAAGCTAAGTTAAGATTGTAATGAAAATCACAGTTCCAAAGAAAGCAACAAAGAAGAAGTAAAGGACAAAGAAGCTGAAGGAGTTGTCTCTCAAATTCCTCAAATGTTTTTGGATAATTCTGTAAATTAGTGTTTGGGAAATGTTGAACCATTTTTCTTGAGCATTTTAGTAAATGACAAAACATTAAAAAGCTACATGATTGATTCTGGTGCTTCCAACACTGTGATGCATTTTGAAATAATGAAGGAATTAGGCTTAAAGGTGGATACTACTCAAGGAAGATGTTGTGCTATGGATAAAAGAGAAGTGATAGTTATAGGTACTATAAACTCTTTGCCATATAGATTAACAACCTACCCTGACAAAGAGCTTACTATGAGTGTATTGGTTGTTGATATTCCACCTCAATATGGCATGCTATTATCAAGTAAGTGGAGTGATGCTATGGGTGGGAGTCTATAGTGTGATTTTTCATTTGCTACTTTTAATATTGAGGAAAACCTGATAAAAGTCAATAGGGAACCTAAGAGTCTATACATGATAGAGGAGGATGACAACATGACAAATTCTGTGGATACAAATATTAATGCATTTATAGCTGAGGTTTTGAGTTTGTGGAAATCTAAGCATAAGTCTCAGTTAGAAGTGGAAGTTGACACAAAAATAGACAAGGGTGATCTATAGACTATGTTTTTTGATGGTGCATGTTGCAAAGATGGATCTAGTGTAGGCATTTTGTTGATATCTCTAGCAGGAGTAACATACAAATTTTCTTTTACTTTAAGTTTCCCTTATACTAACAATATAGCAGAGTATGAGGCTTTATTGTTAGGTCTTATATTAGCTCATAAGAATGGGATAAAGTGTTTACATGTTGTAGGAGATTCTGAATTAGTGGTATCCTGATGCAGGCAAAGTAAGAATTACTAGGGCCCAAAGGCTCACCTAGCTATCCAAACCAACCTACAAGAGTTAACACAACAAAAACAGACACAAAGAGCAACAACCAAAGGAGGAAGAAGAGTGAATTACTTTTATTGATTCATCAAGATATCTTCTTACATGCCTAGTTGTAAGGAATACATTGACATTCAAAGATCCAACTGCAAATTCACACTTTCAATTCTGTTCTCTAATCTTCTTCCCAAAAGCTTCTCCAAAACTTCTCCCAAACTTCTTCTCTTCAAAACTTACTTAAGTCTAAGCCTAAAATCTCTATTTATACTTTTCAAAATAGCTTACAGAACATTCTAGAACATTACATAAGAGGAAGGCCGACCCAACAACAGTCTAGACTCATCCCAAGAAAAGATCTTAACATAAATGTCACGAATGAAATAAATCTTGCAAGTTGGCTTGCAAAATCATGTCCAAATACTGACACTCAGCATACACTGAGTAACTCAGCACATGAAGAAACACTCGGCATACACTAAGTAACTTGACACATGAAGAGACACTCGGCATACACTGAGTAACTCGACACATGAAGAATCACTTGGCATACACTGGGTAACTTGGCACATGAAGGAATGCTACAATAACTCGGCACATGAAGGAAAATAGGGTTACTAGGCACATGAAGAAAATAGGGTTACTAGGCACATGAAGAAAACAGGGTTACTAGGCACATGAAAAAAACATGATTGCTAGGCAATTGAAGGAACTGCTAGGTGAACAAAATGAGTAGGATAAAAAGGCAACCTAGGATGCTCCTGCATCAGAAAATCGGGGTTGAAAGAAATGATTCTCTTGAATCATTGAGATGTCCCAACCCGAGTTGAATCCAACTCAAATCAAGAAATCCATGAAGCATCTTCAATAGGTCTGTTCTTCCACTTCACCAAATATTCATAGTAATATTTTCTTCTAGTACTCTTGCCAACTCTCTGATCCAATATCTGTTCAACTTCCTCAATCTGTTTCTTAGGATAATCATTTGGTATAACAACTTCATCCTCTCACTCATGATACTTATACAAATCAATAATATTAAATATAGGAGATATATGTTGGAATATCTTAATGGGAAGAAATCTTCTGGGGGGGGGGGGTGAATCAGAAGTACTGGTCTTTTAACAACTTTTATACCCTTAATAACATAACTGAAATTGTCATGCATGCATATAAACATTAAACAATCATGTGAAACAAATATTCATCACCACATAACACTTGAGATTTTGGTGACCTAGAAACCCTCCAGGAATAAGAAGGTAAAACTGGGGTGGGTATGATACCCATGAAATTACTGCAGCAATTGATTTCAACCACTTCTGATGGTTTGCCTTGTTAAAGGCCTGTCCTGTTAAAAGCTTTAAACTGTGTCAATAGTGACCTGGTTAAAGGATTTACAAACACTTTACATGAAGTGTTACCCTGTTAAAGGATTTAATCACCCTTTTAAAGGATCTAAAAGATAGCTGTTAAGCTAACCTATCGACATAGGGTTTCCTTTCTAATACAATGGCTAAAGAGTATTAGGTATAATAAAACTAATAGCTTGCAATCCTTGATTGCTGAATACAGGTGCTTAATCTACTTTCCCTGATCTTGATCTCTTGAGATCTGATATTTGTTCGTGTCCCTTGCTTTGTTCTAATCAACTGTATGTCTAACTGCTGTCTTTTCCACTTAATCTTTTAATACCAAAGCTCTGTAATGACCTTAAAAAGACTTTGCAATTCCTTCTTGTCTCCAACACACTTTCAATGGCATCAGGACTCCCTTATAAAGATTAGTGGATCGTTATGCATCCTTGGATAAAGTGTTCCCACTCAAACCCTTGAAATTCACCCATTGGCTGCATGCAATTCCAATTTTTTAATTGGCTGCATGAGGATTGCATAGGTAAATGGAAGGATTTGATCTTATCTCCTTATCCTGTCATGAGTCATGCATAACCGTTTTACATCTTGGTTTGTATTGGCACAAAATCTTATGCTAATCCTGTGTTGCTTGACACATGAGGTAATACTGATGCTCGACACCATCTATTCTGGATTGCTGAACATCCACTATGTTTCCTGTGTTACTCGGCTCCTACTGATTCCTGAATTACTCGGCTCTTATTAACTTTGCAATGCTCAACACATACTGTCTTCTGATCTATTCGATACATGTTGAATTTTGTAGAGCTCAGCATATACTGAAATGTGTTCTGCTCGGCAACAACTGTAGTTTGCTCGACACTTTCACTAACTCGACACATAAAGAAATTCTAGCTCGGCTCCCATTGTGTATTCGACATGTATGGTTAAGTGTGTTGAAACTCATTTGTCAATCTTATTTATTTGATAAAAAATCTGCCCCTTTGACATGAGTGTCAAAAATACTTAACTGATCAACAATCTCCCCCTGAGTTGATTATGCCTTGTCATGTCATGAATTCTGATATCTTGTGCCATTGTGTCTAATGTGCTCTGTCTCTCCAATATTATCTCCCCCTATCTCTCCAATATCATCTCCCCCTTAGAATATTATCTCCCCCTTTTTGACATTGATGTTAAAGGGTTCTAAATGGTAATGCCATGCTTGGCCAAAAATGTCTTATTTACCTCAAGGAGTATTTTGAGAGCTGCATCCCAGTTATTCAATGCAATATCCAATGACTTGTATTGGATTGCAACCTCTGTAGCTAGATCAAAAATTCCTTCACGAGTAAAAATATTTGGATCTTTCTTTAGTATTTTTTCTACATATATTTGCTCCTTGTGTAATATTTTCAAGTGAGGAGTGATAGAGGCTTGTATCTGCATCAGCTTTTCTTTAATAGTGGCCTCTTCTGCTGATAATGCAACTAATTTCCTCTGAGTGTGAAGTGTTTGAGCAAATTGCTTTTCACTCTGGGTAGGATTTGAGGGTAGTTGCTTGCTGGAGAGTTTTAATGTGCTCTCAAGGTTCAAAATTTTTGGGTTTATTTCTTGTGTGAACCTGGAAAAATCACACAATTTTCTATTAAGGGAAAAAATATTCCCTAATACAATCTTTACATTATCTAATTTCCTTGCTAGATCAACCTGTCCCAAAATGATGTTATTAGCTATCTTCTGGTTGACTTTTCCTTCAAACTTCTTATCTGACCATTCCATGAGTTTTGCATTCATATCATGGTCTTCATTATTTACTTGGTCAACTATATCAGATAGTTGCTCAAGGATTGGCTTGCTTGAATCTGGAGGTTGTAGGCTGAAGGCATCCACGAATATATCTTTGATTTCATTCATTGCCTGCTTGTATTTGTGGTCTTTCCTCATTGCATCTTGCCTCCTTTTTTCCAATGCACTCTGTATTTCATTCATCTTTTCCTCATTTAGAGTGCTAGAATCATAATATGGTATTTTAATTTCTTCATCAAGCTCAGGAATGCCATAATGAATGGTCCTGGCTACTCTTGTAGAACTTGAGCTTGGTGTACTGAGATGTAAGGTCATCATTTCAATACTCAGCTTATGACTATTTTTGGTGGGAGTTCCTATTTTTGGTAATTCAGCCAAAGTTTGAATTGCAAACTCCTCTTTATCTTGTGTTTCTTCTTTATCCTCTTCTTCTTGCTTGGCTTCTTCTTCTTGTGTCGCTGCTGCTGGAGGTATACTTTCTATCTGGACTATTATACCTATGACTTCCTCTGTTGTTGCACTCAGCTCCTGATGAGCTTGAATGGCTATTCTTGGTGGTGATGGAGGTGATAGAAATGTAAGCCCAATAGTTTGAATGATTTGAGGTGGTTCTTGTGGTGACACCTTGGCTTCTTTGAGTTTGTCTATTGACTTTTGGAGATCATCTACATTGACCAATATGGGGCTTGTACATAATTGTGCTTGTAAAGTTGTTTGGTCAAGGATCTTAGTAAGATCCTTTGCAGTTAATGGATTGATGTTTTGACATGAGGTGTCAACAACATCCTTAATCTTTATGATCTCTTTAGGTGTGGTAGTAAAGTGAGGAGGGCTAGGAGGTGAAAGTTGTGTGTCTTGCACACTTTGTTGTTCATCAATACCTTTGTCTTCATCTTTTCCTTCCTCCTTTCTTTCTTCCTTGTGTTTCTCTTCTTTAATATTTTTCTCTTCTTCTGTCTTCTCTTCTTTCCTCTTCCTTCTTTCCTCTAGATTAGCAACAGCTTCTTCTTTGTACTCCTCTTCAAGGACATCTTCAATTTTCTTGTACAAGTATTTCCAAACTCTTGTGGTTCTCTGTACAACTTCTTCCATTTTGTTTTGTAGGATGGAGAATGCCCTATAATTAGGTGTAAAGTGTTATGCCTTTTGACTCCTTGTGTTATCTGTTCTTTAGTTAAATCAGGCAGTATGCTTGCTAGGGTTGATTCCCTCATCTCCTTCTCCATCATTAGACAGAAATGCCATCTATCTTCTACAATTTTAGACAACTCTTTTGGCAATTGTCCATCTAGTTCAAGAGGTGTATATTTGAACTGTTCCATTAATGCATAGACTGATTCTTCTATGCTATTTTGTTCCTCTCTACTGAACTTATTGAAATCAAACTTTTTCATTTCACTTAAGTCTCCATTCCTAATCTTCTCACATAATATATCAACTGAAGACTTAGGAGGATGACTTACTTGTTTCATCTGATCTTCTTCATCAGTATCAGGTTAAGCCACATATATTTTCCTTTTCCTTGGCTCTTCTTGTGCCTTTTTGACTGTGTTCTTCTTCTTTGTGGCTTCCTCTTTGGTCCTTTGTGTAGAGGACCTTGTTGTAGCTCTGGTTGTTGGCTTCTTGGGTGTTTGCACGGTAGCTTTCTTTGGTGAAGGCTGAGAAGCAGGAGGTGTCTTTGTCTTCCTTTTGATGACTCTGCCTTTGATGGGTGCTTCCTTGGTTACTTCTTCCTCAACATTCTCATCTTTGTCTTCACCTTGGCCTTGTGACAATTCAAGTGGTTCTTGTTCTGGCTCACCTTCTTCTTCTCCTTCACTAATCTCTTCTGCTTCACCTGCTGCACTTGATTCTCCAACACCAATTTTCTTCTTTATCTTCTTTACTAGCTTGCCCTTTTTCTTCACTACTGTGGCTGTCTTGAGTTCTGTAACAACTTTTAATTTGACAGTATCATATGTTCCAAATGCCTTTGCAGATTTGTCCATTTCCTCTGTAAGTAATGCTATGATGGCTGAAGAAGCTTGGTCAACATCAAGCTCATATCCCAATGGTCTAAGCCATCTTGTTGTTGGAAAGACTTCTTGAATGTAAGTATAATCAATATCAACAAGAAAACATATGTCATTTGAAACTGGTATCCTCATTCTTTTCTTCATTGCATTCTTGAAATCATCAAAATAGATAGAGATTTGATCATCAAAGCTATCTCCCATTTGTGCAATGAAATCATTAATTTGATCAACAATGGTTCTATTTTGACTCTAGTTAACTTTTTCAAATGAAGGGAATTCCTTCATTATATAGAAGAACATACAAACCAACATTGAACCAAATTTACACTGTGCTCCCTTGGACTTTCTAATAGCTGCAAGATTTTCATTGATCTGTTGCAACATGAGCTCTACAAGGTCATACGTGTGGTCTTTCTTTACAAGCTTATATGCCACATCCACTGCTATGCAAGTTACACTATTTAGCCCGTTGGATTGATAAAACTTATGTGATATGATCCTTACAACAAAGTCTAGAAGGGGATTAGTTATGGTATCTATGGTCATGCCTCTATTATTCCATTTTGCACCTGTGTTCTTCTCAATTGTTTCCTTCTTTTCACTTCTCAATGTCTTTGGCCGATCTAGGGTTGGAAAACCTGTAACCCTATGAACCATCTTCTTGGTAATCTTGATTGGTCCTTGTTCTAACTAGAATGATCCATTATGGATTCTACTGATTATTATGCATATCCACTCAATTTTTAATACGATTGGAAAAACTAGGGCTTTGGTTAAACCCTTCTTTTCTATGATAGAAAACTCATCTTTCAATATACCATTATCATAGAGTTTTTCAAAGGCATTAAAGATTTCCAAGTCTCCTATGGCTCCTATTTTGCAATTATAACACTTTCGCACATCCTGGACCATAACAACTTTTTCAGGGATGGCAGATAGGGCACTAACGGGATCATTTTTATATGCAACTTTTGGTATAGGTCTAAACTCAGGTTGCTTAACCTCATTGCTGAAAAGTTGAATCTCATGGCTCACTTTCCCTTGGGTTGTCTTTGAACTAGACACCATTTATATCTAAACTATGGTTTAACGATTAAAGCAAACTTCTCAAACTATAAAACTCGGCGCCTGAAGGAAATACTTGGATAAATGCTTAGCTCGCTTGGGTAGATGCTGAATCACTGCAAAACAATGGTTGTAAGCTTGAAAATCACTTAGTCATGCTCTTGGTAATCGCTCTTCATTTGAATGGCTCAAAAATGAATCGATTTTCACTTTTAAGCAACACAAAAGCCTTGCATTTAATGCATTTTTGTACTTACATCTATCACTCAGCTTTCAAAGGTTTTTCAACTCGGCATCCACTTGGTAACTATACTTACTCAACATCTACATACTTTGTTAATAACTCGGTCTCCTCTTGACTTCTTAACTCAGCATCCAAAGACAGCTTGGCAACATCATTCAAGTTTAGTCTTAGCATCTTGTCTCTTGCAAATTTATACTTTGCAATGCTTCTTCATGGTTTGGGGTTGACGTGTGATACTTCCTTATATGTATCAGCCCTATAAGCTTATCTTGTAATTAGTTGGATGAGAAATGATCACTTGCCCTCATGGGTGAAGTGACCTTTTCATTAGATGTACTTGATCCATCCTTTTTCTACCATGTCTTCTTCATGTTTTTAATGATGTGTTCCACATCAATCTTTTCTTTGCTCTTATTTACTTCAGTCTTGGGTGCCTTGGCCTTTGTTGGACAATTTTTGCTGACATGTCCAGTTTTCAAGCAACTGAAGCAAGTAGTTTGGTTTAACCATCTTTTATAGTCCCCCTTGAAATGTGTTCTTATGCAATTCTGGGGTATATGTCCATACTCTTGACAATAGTGACAACTTTTCCTTGTATTGTAATCCCAATTGTAGTGATGTTCATAGTTGTCCCTTCTTACATGCTGATTTGGTGTCCACATAGACTTTGATCTGCATTCAAAGGCTCTATGTTAATACTTTTTGAATTATGGCAATGTCCATCAAATCTTTGTGTCCGTGTGACTTTGGACCTGCAATCTTGTGTCATATGTCCTTGCATGTTGCACTTGTGATAGTAACCCTTGCTTTTGGATGTGTTTAGCTGATTGATCCTTCTACTCTTGCACATATTAGCAGTATGCCCCTTTTTATTATAGTAATGAAAAATGGGTTTAGAATCCTTACCTTTGTCACTCCTTTGCTCGACACTCTTTGATGATTCCCCAACTTCAGTACTGTTGTATCCAAGTCCTGATGTATCATGGGCTGATCTTGGAGATTTCAACAACTGTTCAAAGTTCTTGATGGCTTCACTTGACTTGTTGAGATTCTCTATTATTTCTTTTTCTTTGTTTAATTCATTCTGCACTTTTTCATTCTGTATCCTCAAAGTAGAAATCTTAATATCTTTCATATTGAGTTCATGATGAAGGTTCATCATTTGGGCAAGTGTATCCATTTGCATGTTTGAGATTCTTGTTAATTTAGTGCATTTTTCTTCAAGTTTGTTTGCAAGATTTCTTTTGTCATCTTCCATCATAACTCTATCCTCAACTACTCTTTTCTTTTGTTCAGTGATTTCACATAGCATCATGGCCTATGATTCATGCTCTATCTTAAGAGTTCTTATCTCTTTTGCTTGAGCTTTGTTTTTCTCCATTAGTTTTGCTATTGCTACATCAAATTCTTTGGAATCTCCTTTGGAAAATACTTGTGTGGTTCAATCTCCTTGTAGTGAATATCATTTTTGGCTATAGCTATTTCCTTATTTCTTTTTAAGGATTTTCTCAATTTCTCTCTAGCTTCTTCTACCTTGTGTAGAGCAAGATGCACATCTATCACCTAGTTCTCAATGATCTTCCCAAGTTTGAAGACTTCCATCTTCAGATCTTTTCCTCCAAGCTGTTAGGCTTCTCCTTGAGAGAATTTAGCTCTGATACCAACTGTTGGAATATCTTAATTAGAAGAAATCTTTTGAGAGGGCGGGGGGGGGGGGGGGGGGGGTTGAATCAGAAGTACTGGTCTTTTAACAACTTTTATAGCCTTAATAACATGTAACTAAAATTGTCATGCATGCATATAAACATTAAATAATCATGTGAAACAAATATTCATCACCACATAACACTTGAGATTTTGGTGACCTAGAAACCCTCCGAGAATAAGAAGGTAAAAATGGGGTGGGGTTGAGACCCACAAAATTACTGCAGCAATTGATTTCAACCACTTCTGATGGTTTGCCTTGTTAAAGGCCTGCCCTGTTAAAAGCTTTACACTGTGTCAATAATGACCTAGTTAAAGGATTTACAAACACTTTACATGAAGTGTTACCCTGTTAAATGATTTAATCACCCTTTTAAAGGATCTACAAGATAGCTATTAAGCTAACCTATCAACATAGGGTTTCCTTCCTAATACAATGGCTAAAGAGTATTAGGTATAATAAGCCTGATAGCTTGCAATCCTTGATTGCTGAATACATGCACTTAATCTACTTTTCCTAATGTTGATCTCCTGAGATCTGATATTCATTCGTGTCCCTTGCTTTGTTCTAATCAACTGTATCTCTAACTGTTGTCTTTTCCACTTAATCTTTTAATACCAAAGTTCTGTAACGACCTTAAAAAGACTCTGCAATTCCTTCTTGTCTCCCACACACTTTTAATGGCATCAGGACTCCCTTATAAAGATTAGTGGATCGTTATGCATCCTTGGATAAAGTGTTCCTGCTCAAACCCTTGAAATTCACCCATTGGCTGCATGCAATTCCAATTTCCTGATTGGCTGCATGAGGATCACATAGGTAAATGGAAGGATTTGATCTTATCTCCTTATCCTGTCATGAGTCATGCATAACCATTTTACATCTTGGTTTGTATTGGCACAAAATCTTATGCTAATCCTACGTTGCTCGGCACATGAGGTAATACTGATGCTCGACACCATCTATTCTGGATTTCTCGGCATCCACTATGTTTTCTGTGTTACTTGACTCCTACTGATTCTTGAATTACTTGGCTCTTATTAACTTTGCAATGCTCAACACACACTGTCTTTTGATCTATTCAACATATAACTCGGCAACAACTATAGTTTGCTTGGCATATACTGAAATGTGTTCTGCTCGGCAACAACTATAGTTTGCTTGGCACTTCCACTGACTCAGCACATAAAGAAATTCTAGCTTGGCTCCCATTGTGTATTCAACATGTATGGTTAAGTGTGTTGACACTCATTTGTCAATCTTATTTATTTGATCAACAATATATCCATGTCATCAGGTAACTCAACTTCATAAGCATTACCACTGTCAAACTTCTTCAGGATCTTACAAGGTCCAAATTTCTTCATATCCAGCTTGCTATATGTTCCAACTAGGAATCTTCCTTTCTTTAGATGAATCATCACCTCATCACCAACTTGAAAATCATGGTGTCTTCTAGACTTATCAACATTCTCCTTATACTTTTGATTTCTTTGTTCCAACCTCAACTTCACTTCCTTATGCAAAGACTCCATAAAATCAAAAAAATCTTAAGTTGCACTGCTTTTTTTTTCTTCACTAGCAACATCTCTATAATCTGATATACCTCTACGATGCATTCTAGTAACAATCTTAAAAGGTGTCTTCCCTGTACTCTTATTCACAAAATTGTTATATGCAAATTTAGCTTGTGCCAATACCATCTCCCAATTACTTGGCTTATTCCCAACTAAACATCTTAGCAAATTACCCAAGCTTCTATTCACAACCTCTATTTGTCCATATGTTTGTGGATGGAATGTAGAACTAAACTTCAATTTAGTACCCATCTTCTTCCATAAAGTCTTCCAAAAATAACCAACAAACTTACCATCTCTATCTGAAATAATGCTTCTTGGTAATCCATGCAATCTCACAATCTCTTTAAAGAAAAGTTCAGCAACATGCTCAGCATCTGATGTCTTCTTACATGGTATAAAATGAGCCATCTTAGAAAATTTGTCCACTACAACAAATATAGAATCATACCCCTTCACTATTTTAGGCAATTCAAGAACAAAATCCATACTAATGTCAGTCCAAGGTTTTTCAGGAACAGTAATAGGTGTATACAAACCAGTATTTTGACTCACTCCCTTTGCAACTTAAAAAATTCCACAACTCTTTACAAATTTTTGAACATCTTTATACATTTGTGGCCAATAATATTTCTCTTTCAGAAAACTCAATGTCTTATCAATTCCAAAATGTCTAGCTAATCCACCACTATGCTTTTCCTTAATCAAATTCAACCTCCTAGGACTTCTAGGAATACACAACTGAATACCTTTGAATAACATACCTTCTTGAATGAAATACTCATCATACTTACTTATGTGATCTGTCAGATTTGGTGCTGTGCACTCTCTCCATGCCTCAGAAAAATCAGGATCAACATCATAAAACTCTTTGATCTCATCAAAATTAAGAACTTCAACTTTCATTTCAGTCAACAAAGAATTTCTACTCAGTGCATCAACAACTTTGTTAGTAACTCCACTGTTATGCTTGATCACAAATGTAAAACTCTACAAATACTCAACCCACTTCATATGTCTTTGATTCAATTTATGTTGACTTCCCAAGTATTGTAAAGCTTTATGATCAATATACAACACAAACTCCTTAGGCATCAAATAATGTCTCCACTTCTTCAATGCTTGAACAATAGCATAAAACTCTTGATCATACACAAAATATTTCCTTTTAGCATCATTCAACTTTTCATTAAAGAAAGCAATAGGCTTACATTCTTGACTTAATACAACTCCTATTGCATTACCACTTGCATCACATTCAACTTGAAATCCATAGTTGAAATCAAGTAAAGCCAATACAAGTAATTTAGCAACCTTTTGTTTCAAAGTCTCAAAACTCTTATCAGCTCCATGTGTCCACTTGAATTCCTTTTTATCTCCCCTCATTGTTTCAGTCATAGCATTACAAATAGCACTAAAATTCTTTATAAACTTTCTGTAAAAACTAGTCAAACCATGAAATGATCTTAGCTCACTCACATTCTCAAGTGTAGGCCATTCCAAAATTTCTTTAACTTTCTCAAGATCCATCTTCAAACCATCAACTAAGATCACAAATCCTAGATACACAATCTCCTCTTGCCTAAAAGAACATTTTTTCAGATTAATCAACAACTTTTCCTCTTTTAACCTCTATAATACTTGTCTACTATGCTCAAGATTTTCTTCCTTAGTCCTACTAAATATCAGAATATCATCCAAATAAACAATCACAAA
This sequence comes from Cupressus sempervirens, assembly GCA_028749045.1. Taxonomy (NCBI): domain Eukaryota; kingdom Viridiplantae; phylum Streptophyta; class Pinopsida; order Cupressales; family Cupressaceae; genus Cupressus; species Cupressus sempervirens. Next base: position 808,327,154 of record CM053790.1, read on the forward strand.
CTTACCCAAAAATCTTTTCAGAGCTTCATTCATCAACCTCATGAAAGTACTAGGTGCATTAGTCAAACCAAAAGGCATAATCAACTATTCATACAAACCATCTTTTGTCTTAAAAGTAGTCTTCCATTCATCACCTTCTCTGATTCTGATTTGATGATAGCCACTCTTCAAATCAATCTTGGTAAAATACTTTGTTCCACTCAAACAATCCATTATGTCATCCATCCTTGGCATAGGAAACCTATATTTCACTGTTATCTTGTTAATGGCTCTAGAATCAGTACACATTCTCCATTCTCCATTCTTTTTAGGTGCTAATATAGTAGGTACAACAAATGGACTCAAGCTTTTGCTAATCAGACCTTTCTACAACAATTCATGCACTTTTCTGTTAAGTTCTTCATTCTCTATAGGTGTTAATCTATATGGTGCTTTGTTTGGCAAACTAGCTCTAGGGATTAGATCCATACAATGACTTATACTTCTTACTAGAGGTAAACCATTAGTAATATCATCAACAATAATTTCTTTATACTCATTCAACAACTCTACAATTTCTTCTGGCAGTCGGTCAATACTACCATGTGTCATTTGGTCACCACTGACTAGTACTTGATTAACACTATTTTCTTGCACTTGGTCTCCATTGACAAAACTCAGTTTTCTTGGAATTATAGCAAAACAGACTTGATTCTTTTTCATTTCCTTTTCAAATTTTTTCCCATTAACCATGCAAATTTTTATAGCAGTACAATTAACCTCATCTGGACTTTCAATCAAAGACAACAATGTTTGTTTTTTCCCATTTACCCAAAGAGTATATTGATTCAATCTTCCATCATGTAAAACATATCTATAATATTTCCAAGGTCTACCCAACAAAATATGAGAACAATCCATGGGCATAATATCACACAAAACTTCATTAACATAATGTCCAATTTTGAATTTCACAAGGCATTGCTCACTTACCAATATCTTATGCTCATCTTTGATCCATGAAACATGATAAGATTTGGGATGTTTTAGCCTCTCCAACTACAACTTGGTAACCAACTCTTCTGATGCTAGATTTGTAGAACTTCCACTGTCAATGATCACTTTGCAGTATTTTCCAGCCATCTTACATCTTGTCTTGAAAAGACTTCTCCTTAAAATAGGTTCCTCATCACTTCCCTTATTTCATAAGGTTCTTCTCACCATCAAACTTTCTCTAGCCTTAGGTCCACTTGGTGAACTCTCAATGTCTTCTTGAATCATAGCATTTCAATTATTCTGCCCACCTTTAGAAGATCTACATTCAAAGGATCTATGCCCTTCTTTGCCACATCTAAAACAATTACCATGAAATCTACCTCTAGAATAAGAATTACCTCTTCCTCGGTAAGAATTAGTGCCTCCTCGGTAAGAATTACCACTTTTCCATTCAATCTTTCCTTTGTCATCATTCTTCCATTTAGATTTGCCTTTATCCTACACAGAATTGTCAAATTTGCCACTTTCTCCATAAGATCTACCTCTGCCTCTGTAGAATCTACCACCTCTACCTCTCTGTTTTTGTTCATGCTTCTTTGTCAAGATCTCCTCAAATTTCAAGGCATATTGATATGTTTCTTCTACACTTTTCAGCTTCACAAAACTTATTTCATCTTGTATTCCAGAGCTCAATCCATTAATGTACCTTGCAATTTTCTCAACATCATCATCCACATGTCTAGATCTGATGTCTAATCTATAAAATTTCTCAGTATATTCTTTTACAGTCATGTCCTTTTGTTTCAAATTTTGCATCTTTCTCAACAAGCTAACTTGGTAATCAGCAGGAAGGAATTTGTTCTTTACCTTGTCCACCACCTTTGGCTAAGTTCTGATCTTCTCCTTTCCTCTCCTTTGCCTATCAGTTTGCAAGTGCTCCCACCATAGTGATGCATGACCTTTCAACCTAGTGACTGCAATCTTCACCTTTCTATTATCAGAAGTGTTTTCATACTCAAAGAACTTCTCCATATCAAAGATCCAATCTAGCACAACATTGGTATCCAATTTTCCACCATAAGGAACAACTTCTACAACAAGTTTTGAATTTTCCCTAGACAATACTTGCAACAATCTTTCCTCATCTTGATCTTCTTCAGGTTCTAGATTATGGTTTGGTGCTACTGCTTCATCATCACTTACATAATCAATATGTGCTCCTCTCCTTTGGGCTATCTCCATAGCATCTAATCTAGCTACAATTTGTCTCAACTAATCCAATATAACATTATCAACATTATTTCCTCTACCATGAACCATCTTCACAAATCAGGTTCCTCTAAGATCGTAACCCTCTGCAAGTTATAATTCAAATTTGCAGATCTGCCACCCTACAACCAAATCCAGATTAGGGTTCTACACAATCCAATCTCTACAAGGATGAACCTCAAGCTCTGATACCAACTAACATAGAAAAAGTAAGAATTACTAGGGCCCAAAGGCTCACCTAGCTATCCAAACCACCCTGCAAGAGTTAACACAACAAAAATAGACACAAAGAACAAAAACCAAAGGAGGAAGAAGAATGAACTACTTTTATTGATTCATCAAGATATCTTCTTACATTCCCAGCTACAAGGAATACATCCACATTCAAAGATCCAACTGCAAATTCGCACTTTCAGTTCTGCTCTCTAATCTTCTTCCCAAGAGCTTCTCCAAAACTTCTCCCAAACTTCTTCTCTTCAAAACTTACTTAACTCTAAGCCTAAACTCTCTGTTTATACTTGCCAAAATGGCTTACAAAATATTCTAGAATATTACATAAGAGGAAGGCCAACCCAACAACGGTCTGGACTCATCCCAAGAAAAGATCTTAACATAAATGTCACGAATGAAATAAATCTCGTAAGTCATCTCGCAAAATCACGTCCAAATACTAACAGTTGGCATACACTGAGTAACTCAGCACATGAAGAAACACTCGACATACACTGAGTAACTTGGCACACAAAGAAACACTCAGCATACACTAAGTAACTCAACACATGAAGAATCACTTGGCATGCACTAGGTAACTTAGCACATGAAGGAATGCTACAGTAACTTGGGACATGAAGGAAAATAGGGTTACTAGGCACATGAAAAAAATAGGGTTACTAGGCACATGAAGAAAATAGGGTTACTAGGCACATGAAGAAAACATGATTGCTAGGCACATGAAGGAACTGCTAGGTAAAAAAAATGAGCAGGATAACAAGGCAACCCAGGATGCTCCTGCATCATATCCCAAGTAAGAAATGCTTATGTGTCAAAGAATAAAAGATTGAAACAATATAGAAATGTAGTGTGGGACATGGTTGAATGTTTTTATGCATTTGGAATAATTTGGAAGGATAGGACAAATAATAAAATGGCAAATTTACAAGCAAATATAGCAATAAAATTTGATGATATCACATTTTCTGGTGTGTCTAAAATTGAGATTCAAACTAGACCTTCTGTCCCTAATAATGTTCAGAATTGGCAAGTGTTTGAAGATGATAAGGATATTTTGAGATTTTTGAATTGTGAGCATATGTTGTCAGGACAAGAAATTGATTGTGCAACTTATGTAGAAAATGTAGATGGAAAAGATATTGTTTTTGGGCAGGAAGTTGTACAATTGAAGACAAATAAAATTCCAAAGGGTTTGGTTGTTTTAGAAACCATTTTTGACAACCAAGATAGCTCACAAATGGACACTAATGGATATAGTGACAAGGATTTAGAACTCAGGAAACACTTAAAAAGGTATATATTGGTAAGAAATTGCCTCCTAAAATTAGGAAAGATTTAATAAACCTACTAAGAAAATATAGACATGTGTTTACATGGTCATATGATGGTCTAAAGGCCTATAGGGAAGCTCTTTTTCAACATGAAGTCCCTTTGAAACCATATGCTAAGACTTTCAGACAAAAACAAAGGCTAATAAACCTGACCTTGGCTGTCAAAATGCAAGAAGAATTGATCAAGTTAAGAGATGCTGGGATCATAAAGCATATCGAAAATTCTTCTTGGGTATCCAATTTAGTTCCTGTCAAGAAGAAAAATGGAGACATAAGGTTATGTGTTGACTTCAAAAATCTCAATATATCTTCCTTAAAAGATAATTATGGATTGCCAAATATGGAAGCCATGTTGAAAAGGGTCACTGGTTCAGAGCTTATGTCAATGATGGATGGGTTTTCAGGTTATAATCAAGTAGTTGTTAAAGAATAAAAATAATTTAAAACTACTTTAACTACTCTATGGGGTACTTATGTTTATGTCAGGATGCCTTTTGGGCTTACTAATGCTGGAGCTACTTTTCAAAGGGCTATGGATGTGGCTTTTGCTAATATTATTGAAATTTTTTTGGTTGTGTATCAGGATGACCTTATTTCTTACTCCAAGGATGAAAATGATCATTGCATGCACCTCTAAAAGGTACTTATCAGAGCCCATAAATATGGAATATCTTTAAATCCAAGGAAGTGTGTGTTTGGTGTCACTGAAGGAAAGTTGTTAGGACATTTAGTTGGAAAGCATGGAGTAAGAATTGATCCTAAAAGGGTAGAAGCAATAGATAAGATTCAAAAAACCAAGAGTGTTAAAGGAATTTAGTCATTCTTTGGACAGATCAATTTTCTTAGGAGATTTGTGACAAATTTTGTAGAGATTAGTAGGCCTATATCAAGAATGCTAAAGAAGGGATTTGGGATAAAATGGGATGGTGAACCTAGTATTGCATTTCAAAAAATTAAGAAAGCTATTAAAAGTGCCCCTATTCTCAGAGCTCCAAATTATGACAAACCAATGCATATATATTTTCTTTTGCCTCATTTCACACTATTGCCGTAGTACTATTACAGAAAAATGAAGAAGGTTATGAGTAGCCTATTGCATTCTTCAGCAAGTCTTTGCAAGTAGTAGAGCTTAAGTATGACATCAATTAAAAATAGGCATATGCACTGGTGAAAGGAGTTAAGGCTTTTAGATTTTACTTAATGGGAGCTACTATAATTTCTTTTGTTCCTATTGCTACTATGAAGGACATCTTTTCACAACAGGAGGTATCTGGTAGGAGGTGTAGATGGATTAATAGGATACAAGAGTTTAACATTGATATTCAAATTACTAAACTAGTTAGGGGTCAAGGTTTGGCTAAGTTGATGACAGAAGCTAATGTAGAGGCAAACCAAATTAATCAACTTGATGACAGTTGCAAAGATAATCTTTGTGATATGGATATCTTTGATTGGTACAAAGACATAATTTATTATTTGCAAAACATCAAATCTCCATCAGAGTTAACAAATAACTAGAAAAGATCCCTCAAGTTGTAGGCTATAAGGTATGTTATACTGCAAGGTCAATTATGTTGGAGGAATATGGAAGGGGTACTTTTGAAGTGTGTAGATGAAAATGAATCTAAAAGGATCCTAAAAGAAATGCATGAAGGTGTATGTGGTGGTCACTATATGGCAAAAACTACTATCCATAAAATCTTGAGAGCTAGTTTTTGGTGGCCTACACTCTTCAGAGATACTCATGAGTTTGTAAAAGTTTGTGATGCTTGTCAAAGGTTTAGTGGAAAGTTAAAATTCTTTGAGAATTTTCCATTAAGACCAGTTGAAGTGCAAGCACCTTTTCAACAATGGGGAATTGATTTTATAGGTGAGATCACAAATAAATCCAATGGTGGTCATTCATGGATCTTAGTAGCCACTAATTATTTCACCAAGTGGGTTGAGGTAGTCCCTACTAAGAATGCAACAAGTAAGGTGATGATTAATTTTATTTTAAATAATATTGTGACCAGATTTGGATGCCCACAGAATATTGTAACAAATAATGCTATGTGTTTTAGATCAGAGGAATATAAATTTTTTTGCAAGAAATATGGCATTACAGAGTACACATCATCACCCTATAATCCTCAAGAGAATGGTTAAGCAGAATCAAGAAATAAGAGTATACTAAAGGTTATCAAAAAGATTCTAGGGGAAAACAAGAAGGTGTGGGATTCAATGTTGCCATTAGCTCTGTGGGCTAATAGGGTTACTATGAAAAAGGCCATTGGATGTGCCCCATTTGATCTAGTTTATGGTATGTAGGCCAAACTTCCACAAAATAACCTAAATGAGATGTATAAATTTGTTCAACTATATGAAGATGACATCATTGATGAAATGCAACTCAGAATGAATGATATATTGCAACTAGAAGAAACAAGGAGAGAATATATTGTTCAAAATGCCAAGTTACAATTACAAATGAAGCATTTATATGAAAAAAGAGCTAGTAATAGGAAATTTGAAATAGGTGACATGGTACTGATGTGGAATGCTAGATTGGAAGATAAAGGAAAGCATGGTAAATTTGACCCAATCTGGCTTGGCCCATATAATATTTGTGATAAAAATGGAGAAGATTCATATTTTTTGAAGGATTTACCTAGAGGTATTCTTAAATTGCTAGTTCATGGACAATTCTTGAAGAGGTACTTTTATTAAAAGTATCTGTTTTCCATGAAAAATAGTTTTAGGATTCTTGGTTTTCTTGTACATTTTGTATATTTTGTAAATCCCTGTAAACAGTCTCTCTGTACAGTTTGGTTTCTTGTTTCTTGTTTCTAGGTGTTGCTCTGTGTTCTCTGAAAATGTTTTTATCCCTGTACCAAGTATGTGGTCTGCTCTCACAAAGATTCTGAATTCTTGCATAGACTCAAGTAGTCTATCATCCCTAGATAGAGCCACTGTTGGTCTGATTTTTTACATATTAATTTTTCTTAGAATCATGGTTAAAAAAAATCAGAAGTGAGTTCTTTTGTTAGGTCTTAGAGTTTTAGGTTTTGGTCTTGTAGTTTTGATATCTTTTAAAATCTGTGTAAAACCTTAGGTCTTGCCTTTTAAATCTTATTTTGGCACGAAAGTCTTAACAACAATTGAATATTCTTTCCTGCCTACATCGAGGTCATTGTTGAGTCCTTTTGAAAAATCTTATCCTGCAGTTGGATCTTGTTAGAATCAACGGATGTTGCATACTCACTATAAAAAGTTGCGAGGTTTTTTCCTATAGCGATGTAGCGACCATCAGAGAACTATGTCTTGGTGCTGAAAAGTGAAGTCCGACAGCAAAAAAATTGTATTAATATGAAGGCATTATGGTCATGTGCTACCTCCCAAGATTTTTAGTGTTAGAAAGGATGCACGAGGAGGAATTTGCAAATGGTCTCACCAGAATTGAAGTTTCTCTGGCGACTAGCTAAGTCACTATTGGAATATCTATGCGACTTGTCGGTAGTGAGGTAGCGACTAGTCAAAAGGTTGTGATGTAATGGAAATTTTAAAAGAGATGGGCCCTGAACAAGTGATTTATCAGAAATGAGTTGTTCAGATTAAATGACACAATGGCATCCTACTTAGCATTTATAGGCTAGAAGTTTTGACTCCGCCGGAGCTTGGTATGTCGCTATTGGGAAGTTTGTGATTTTCATCGGTAGTGAGGTAGTGACATGCTTGAAAATGACAAACATCATAGATTCAAGGAAAAATGATGTCATTGGAAATTAAATAATATATATGTGTGCCAACATGTTAAGCCAACTCAGTGACAGTAGTATCTTGGACCCATTCCCCATCCATAGAACATGTAAATGATTCTAAATCATTAGATCAAGCATAAATCAATGATACTCACTAACTCGCTATGGAAAGATGTGCAAAAGTTATGTATATCAAGGTAGCGAGTGAGGGAGCCACCATTGTTCTCTTAAGGGGTCGTATCAAATGTCTTCCATAGGATCAAAGCAAAATCAATGGTTATCGCTAGCTCGCTATAGAAAGGTGCTTGAAAGTTATGTATAGTGAGGTAGCGAGTTGTTGACATGTGTCCTTAGTCATCCATCAGCCCAATTTTCATTCCATGATCATAGGAGTTTTCAAAGATCAACGATTGGTGCTTACCCGCTATTTTAAGATGCAAGAAATTTAAGGAATGCGGGTATGCGGTAATGTACATGACCATTTTTTGCCATAAAGTTCATTGCTTTTTAAATTAGAACTGCTCGTTGTGGTGAAAATCTAGGAATAAAATTTAAAATTGATTGCAATTTGGAGGTAATAGTTACTGAGAGTAAAGTATGGCACATAGTTCATTTGTGTGATTTCAATGCTCAAATATAATCTATGATCTCACCATTATTTGAACTATAGAATTGCAAAAAATTAACAAATCGTAAAGAAGTTTTAGAGCCAGGGAACATAACTTTTATCCAGCAATCTGGAGAGTTGTAGCAGGATTTATACAGAGAAGAAGTGCAAATTTAATGTTGCAGATGAAATTGCAATTAAATTTAGATATATTTTCATCTAATTTGACTTCTCTAGCAATTGTAAGAATGAATTGAATGTTTTTGGAGGTGGTTGAAGCAATTTTTTTTTTGGGGCAACTGCACAATGTTGAATTTCATGGCAAAGCAAATGTGGCATGTTGAGATCAGATTTTTGGAGCCTCAGTATAGATTGTGATGATTTCTTGATATTTATTCATAAGATATTTGCATATTTTTAAGTGGGGATATATCAAATATTTTGGCATCATTTATGGTTTTCAAAGTGCAGGTAGATGAGGAAGTTGAGTTTCAAAAACTCCAGATTGAAGACTCTTTTAGTGGGACACATGTCAAATTTAGATTAGAGACCTAGAAAGATTTTCTCTCCTATATATCTTCCTTTTCTGCTTATTGTAAGGGTTCCAATTCTTTGAAGATTTTAGGTGGATTGTGAGACCAGTTTGGTTCTAATTTCCTGAGTTTTCTCACAGTTGTGATACCAATTTTTCTTAGTATTCTCCTATTATGAACAACATAGTATATCTCTTTTGAAGCATTCCATATTATACAATCATTCTTGGTGTTCTCTTCTGAATTTTGATATATAGATGATGTATTATTTTCAATAAAATTAATGCAAAGAGTTTAACCTTCTTAGTTTCATTCTGATTCTCACCTCCTACTTCTGTTACTTGCAATGTTGTGTGCTTAAGAACTAAGGTCTTGAACTCAGTTACAACCCCTTAAGGTTGTATATCAGGATGAATTTGCTATTGGAACATAGAAGCCAAGTAAATGCTTTTTTATACTAATAGGGTCATAGGTTACACCAGAAGAATTTTACAATAAGTACGAGAGTTGTTATGAAGACTAATGTCTATTTGCAAGTCAAATAGATAGATCACATGCCTGAATATATGAGTATAATTTAGGTATCCATCTGCATGTTAAGGTTTAGTTGATGCCAAATGGATAAGGGACTGGTTAGCTTGAGGGATGCATGTTCTCTATTGTCGCATACCTGTGTTATGCTGAGATACAAATCTTAATCAAATATCATTCGTTTGTGTTTAAGAATTAATTTTTTTTTCCTTCACTTAGTTTATAAGGTTCATGTGCTTTGTTAAGTAGCTATTTCATCTATGGATGCTTGCATAAACATAGAAGATTGAGGGATTTTATCTATTTTCTAAATTCAGTTGTATGCCTTTACATTGGTACCATATAAAGAGTTTGAGGTCCACCCACCTAGGTCTAATAGAGCCTAAAGAAGAAGAAGGATTTATCCTTATAGTTGGCCCAAGACTATAGTCAAGTGCATCCATCATAGGAATTTGCTAACCTTAGATGTATTGGTTTGGTTTCTTGGTTATTTCCAAAACTATTAAATCAGGAGCCAATAGTATCAACCACCACAAATATTGAATCATGCCCTGTCTATGTCCTTGGTAAGCTAAGAACAAAATCCATGCTAAGATCTTTCCATCAGTTCTTAAGTATAAGTAATGAATGATATATCCCATTTTTTTGCTTCTCTCCTTTTTCCATTTGACATACTCTGCAACACTATACAAACTTCTTCACATCTTGTTGCAATTATCGATAGTAATAATTCTCACCAACCAAAGCAATGGTTTTATCTCGATCAAAGTGACTGGCCAATCCTCCACTATGCTTCTACTTGATGAGATTCTCTCTCACGAAAGTTATGAGAATGCACAACTAACTTCCCTTGAACAACATACCATCTTTCATTATGAAATCCAACAAATTTATCCTATCAAGCATAATAGGTTTTGTACAAGCTTTCCAAGCCTTACCAAAATCAAGATCACCAGTATACAAATTTTTGAGTTCCATGAATCCAACCACCTCAATCAACATTTCTGTCAGAAAAACTTATCTTCTAGTAAGAGCATCTGCAACTCTGTTAGACTTACCACTCCTATGTTTTAAAATAAATGTATAACTATAAAAAACTCAACCCATTTCAAATTCATTTGATTCAATTTTCCTTGACTATTCAAATATTGCAAACCTTGATGATCATTATACAATAAAAACTCCCTAGGAAGAAGATAGTTTCTCCACTTGCTTGAACTATAGGATAAAATTACTGATAAAAAAAAATACTTCAATTTCTTAGTGAAATAAGCACCAGGTCTACCTTATTGGATAAAAAAAACTCCTATTGTAATACCACTAGAATAACCATCTACTTGAAACACCTTATTAAAATCTAGAAGTGCTAAAATAAGTTGCTCTATAACTTTCTATTTCAACAAATTGAAACTCTTATTAGCTCCTATAGTCCACTTCAATTATTTTCTATCTCCTCTCATTATTTTAGTCAAAGGTCCACAAATACTGCTAAAACCTCTAATAAACTTTTTGTAAAAACTAGTCAATCCATGAAAATGTCTTACCTCTATTGTACTCCTTGGAGTAGGCCATTTGAGGATAGCCTTCAATTTCTTAGGGTCCATTTAAAGACCTTAAACTTATCAAACTGTTGGATACAATTGTTAATTGTGTATTGTCTTTGATGTTACACAAATGTCATATCAGTCATCAGACAGAGTCTATCGGGCTTAGATGGTTAGCAATGCAATTTATAGTGACTACCAAGCATTCCTGAACATTGCAAAGGCAAGTTAACTTTTACCAAGCTCACTCGGTAAGCAAAGGGAAGTTAACTTTTACCGAGCTCACTCGGTAAGCAAAGGCAAGTTAACTTTTACCGAGCTCACTCGGTAAGCAAAGGCAAGTTAACTTTTACCAAGCTCACTGGGTAAGCAAAGGCAAGTTAGCTTTTACCGAGCTCACTCGATAAGCGAAGAAAAATTAGCTTTTACCGAGCTCACTCGGTAAATAAAGGAAGGTTAGTATTTACCGAGTTAACTTGGTCTCCGAAGGAAGTTGCAAGGTTTGCAGTGTTTACCGAGCTTCACTTGGTTAACATGGGGAAACCATTTTGAAGCAGTGGTCACCAAGCTGGGTCGGGCAGCACAGAATTTTATGATTGTAAAAAATTTAGTTTAATTTTTTTTGTGCAGCCGACTGATTTATGTTTTTCCAGTTGTTGTAAAATTGTAATTGAGCCAACTTGACAATCTATAAGGTATATATGAAAAGTCAAGTTGTGAATTCAAAAGAAAGGAAGTGAATGGATGCAAAAAGTGTGAGAAAATACATGAGTGAATGTTGAGGAAGAATTTGTCATCTCTATGAAGCTACCGAGTTGCATTCGATCAGTAAGGATTTAATGAAGCAGAACAAAGATCTATATTCAATAAAAGATAAGTTGTATATATCTCAAATCACTTCATTGTTTCTTTCTAATGATTGTAACAGTGATTCAAAATCTCTTAACAAAGTTGGTTTGACAGCCATTTTGTAAATCCTCTAACAAGGTGACAATTTAGTTGAATTGTTTTAAAGACCTCTAACAAGGCCACTTCTAAAAAGGTGATCAAATCCTCTAACAGGGTCACACCTAATAGTGTGTTTTGTAACCTTTAACAGGGTTGGCTCCTAACAAGGCTCACTTCAGAAGAGTGAAAATTGGTAACTAGTTACTTGGTGGTTTTTCCCAAATTAGGTTTCCACGTTAAATTTGGTGTCTCTTGTGTTCATTTTATTTCTTTATGCATGCATGATAATCACTTTAAATGCTTAATAAAGTTAATAGGACATCTATCTAGTTTCAACATTTATTTGTGTCAACAACAGCTGTATTTTAAGACATCTAAGGATCTGTAAGGAAATTTTTGTGGTAACTGATTCACCCCTCCCCTCTCAGTTACTTCATCTCTATTTCCAACACAAACACCTTACGAATGTGCATCAAATGGTACTCCAATATCTTACTAAATGTCAAAATACCATCTAGGTAAACAATGACAAACTAAACAAAAAATCCTTCAATGACTAATTCATAAGCCTCATGAAAGTTCTTCATGCATTGGTTAGCCCAATGGGCATGACTAACCACTTGTACAATCCTTCCCTTATCTTGAAGGCAATCTTTCACTCGTCTCCTTATCTAATGTGAATTTGATGGTACCCACTCTTAAGATCTATCTTTGTGAAATACACAACACTACTCAAACAATCCATAATATCATCCATCCATGGCAATGTAAATTTGTACTTGATTGTGATCTTGTTGATAGCTTGTGAATCTATACACATCCTCCATTGTCCATTGCTTTTAAGTGCCAATACTTAGGGTACAACACATGGACTCAGATTCTCTTGAATCAACCCCTTCTGCAATAACTCATTCACTTGTCTATTTAATTCCTCACTTTCTCCAGGTGTCATTTTGTGTATTTCTTTATTTGGAAAGCTAGCTCCTAGAATCAACTCCATCTGGTGATTGATATTATGCACTGGGGTAATCCATCCAGTACATTATCTGACACAATATTTGGGAACTCTTACAAAAAATCTTCAACTTTTGCAGGTACTCCTCTACTTCTTTAGCATCTTTTAGAATTACAACAAAAACATATGTTCATTCCTCATATCCTTGAGAAGTTACTTTCCATCAACAAAACATATTCTTGAAGCACTACATACCTTCTCTTCTTTCTCCTTCAATAGCTTCAACTTATTTTTCATTCCATCTTTGGTTAGAGTGTAGGTATTTGCATGCCCATTATGTAAAAAATGCCTCTCAAACTACCATGGCCTACCCAAAAAACTATGACATATGTCCATAGGTATGATATCAAAAAGCAACACATCCTGGTAGCTCCAATCTTGAACTTCACTAGACATTGCTCATTGACCATGACCTTGTGGTCATCTTGCACCCAGGCAATATGGTATGGACACGTGTGTTTCTACCTCTTGAAATTTCACTTTGTGACCATATTTTTTGACACCTAATTATTAGTACTTCCACCATTAATGATAACATCACAACACTTATCTTCAGATTTGCACCTTGTGCAAAACAAACTCCTCCTTTGATCAGGTTCATTCTAACCACTCATCAAGACTCTTCTGTTAACTAGGACTTTTTCTCTTTCAACATCTTTAGAATGTGATGATTTGACATCTTCATCAACATGTTCTACTTTGCTCTAGCCTTCAATTCTTCTATCAATCCTTCCTTGGCGCTAGGAACACTCAAATTCTCTATGCCCTTCTTCTCTGCAGTGAAAACATTTTCTATAGAAACCCCCTCTTCTAGATCCTTTCTATAATTCTCTTCCCCTTCAATCTCTATCATTCTGATCATGGACACAATTGGAATTGTTTCCCCTCTAGTTCTGACTGCTACTTCTAGCCTCATCCTAGTTCTTCTGATCATCATTTTGGCCTCCATAAGACTATTCACCAGATCTTCCACCACAACCTCTTCCACTATTCCTGTTATCATACTTCTTATTCAAATTTTCCTCAACTCTTAGGGAAAATTGGAATGCCTCCTCAATACTGGTCATTTGAACTGGACTCAACTCCTCCTAAATGCATAGCCTGAACCCATTGAGATAACCTATAACATTCTTCCTATCATCTTTTGCATGACCAGTTCTAATGAAAACTCGGTAGAAATCTTCCATAAACTCTTGAATAGATCTTCCCAGTTGCTTCAACCCTTGCATTTTCTTTAGTAGATCAAGTTCATAATCCATAGGAATTATTTGCCACTTCAATTTAGCTATCATCTAGTCCCATCTTTTTATTTTTTCCTTCCCTCTTCTCTTTTTCTCTAATTGAATCTCCTACCACCAGATCTTTGCATGGCCCTTCGGTTTGACCTTTTGCAAATTTGACACTTTTTGGATCTTCAATATCTTTGTACTCAAAGTATTCCTCTGATTCATTGATCCAATTGATAAATTCCTCTGGGTCAAGATTTCTTGAAAATGTGGAAACCTCAAACTTAGGTCTTTTACCAATATTTGAAATGACCCTAAAAAGCCTCTCTTATTTTGGGTTGAAAACTGCCTTTTCTTCAACATTTACTTCTTTTTCTTTATCCTCACTTTCATCTCTTACAAAAAGATTTATTCCTCTGCTCATTTGTTCTTCCAATGTGTACATTTGTCTTTGAAGGGATCTAAAACCCTTAGGCATAACACCTATGGCTCATCCACCCCATTCTCTTCATGCAAGCATTTTCACATTTCCATTGAAATCCTAATGCAAACTACCTCACAATCGACAATATGTCCACACACTTAGCCCAAACCAAGGTTATGGTGCAAACTACATCTGAATTAGTGATCTATTTACATACTCAAGAATTCTTGCTCTGATACCACTTGATGAAGAGTGCTACCCTTAATACCATGAAAACAACAAAATAAAAGAAAAAAAAACCAAATTAAGAGAGAAAAATATGAGCTTCTTATTATCACTACAAATGAAGAATTACAATATCCAAACCTACATGGGCATCTTCCTTATAATAGTCTGGAAGACAAAGTTGTGACTATCACCCAGAACTGCCCTAGAAAACCTATGTGCATTCTTGATATAGGCACTTTTAACCTCTTAAGAAGGTTCTAGAGACTAAGCCCTAACCCTTGAGGTTGACCAACCTCATATTATATCATTTAATTACACTTTGTTACATAATATTGACTCAAAAAAATTTACAAATTATATTTTTGGATGGGTCCACTTCTGGAGACCATAACTAGAAAACCATTGTTTCGATGGGCTATTATTGTTGGAAATAGGAAATACTGGGGGGGTGGGGGGGAATCATTATTTCACAAACTTTTTCCCAAAACTAGATATCTTTAATAAACTTATTAATTGCATAAGAAATTAAACTACCTATGCTGAACATTAAATATAACCATAAAATAATGTAACTCATAACACCATACTTTTTTAACTAGGAAAATGTTGACCAAGAGAAAACCCTGATGGGGATGGTACCCACAAAATGATCCACTAATCAAAAGTATCTTGTGAAAGATATTTACCCTGTTAGAAGTCTGTTACGTGCATGTAGTGTCTCAGTCCTTTTTAGAAGAACATGCCTTGTTAGAAGCCTCAATTCTATTAGGAGTTGTTATTCCAATTTATAAATGTATGCAAGATGAGCCCACTACCCAAACATGTAATGTACAATGAATTTATTCAATACAAAAGATAGATACAAAAACCTCTTTTACTATTGTTGATATCTTCAATATCTGATATTTGCATTTGTTACTCTTCTCAAAACTTGATCACAATTCATACTTCTTTGATCATACATCAGAATTCACATCACAAACATATATCAAAGTTCACTTACAAGTTCACATGTTACACATTGATTAAGATCCAAATCTTTTCCTTCATACCTTATTTGTCGGACTTCATACCTTCACACTCTTTCCAAAACACAAAATTAATTATTTCTAACTTAGGGTTAACATCTAGGATGTTGTCCTAAATTAATCAAGTAATTATTTTGATAAAAAAAACTTCCTTAATGTAAAATACCCATTTACTCAAGACTACTTTGTTCTGCCTTTTCAACAATGTTGCTATAAAACTAGAACATCTCTATTTGTATTGTCCATACTATCTTGCACTCTTGCATATGTCATCCTGATATACTATACATCCTCTAGGTAAATGTGCACATTCTAGAAATACCTTTGTGAACTGTGTTGGCCAAAAAGGTTCCTATGATGATAGCTACACTCTGTGACACTTAGACAATTTTCTAAGTCTTTGACCCAAGATTTTATCTCCAAGATCTGCTGGCTTCTTCGGAGCTATATGTTTCCATAAATGAAAACATCACATCTTATTTACCTAGCCAAATTTCCAACAATCTCCCCTTTTGGCATTGATGGCAACATATGAGAAAATTGGCCAATTTCCAAAACAAAATCTTCAAAACTTGTAACATCTGACCATTAAAATTTTCAAAAATTATGGATCATCATTCATTATACCATCTTTCCTTATATCTCCTAAATACAATATAAACCCTCCTTAGATTATAATCCTTCACTCTATTACAATTTCTATACTACTCATCCTTACATACATACAATTTTCCTTATTAACTACCCATTTGACATCAATGACAAACATGGTGACAAAACTTATGTACATGAGAAAATTGTGTTACCTTTATCTTCATGATGATATTCTAGAAATGCAATAAAAAAATCCCACTTTCAGATTTTCAAATTCCTTCTCCCATGTGGCTTTGACTACCTCATATACACTAATCAGAGTGGATAGTCCATAAGATGCTACCTCTACTGCATTTAAATTAGAATATTAAAAATTCTCAAACAATGTCTTAGCTATAAGACATTTTTCTAACTACTTTTGCATATTACAGACCTTCAATGATAAATGTTCTCTTAATAGTGAGAACCTCTTGATGATTCTTTCTCTCTTTAGCTCAATTATACTTATATCATGATAAATCTTTGGGATAAGTATCTCTAAGTCTTCAATCTTCTTATGAGGCTATTGAAGCTCATTTGTAAGGTTTTGTAGTTCCTTCTACTTATGATTTAGCTTCTCATTCACATCTTTGATGAAATTTTAGGACAAGGTGCACTTTCCATACAATGTCCTTCCTTCTATCACACATCTTCTCAACTCTTTTATGCAAGAGTCAAGTGCTCATAAGTCATTTTTGATATTTCTACATACCGTGTCAAACAGATGTGCATCATACTTGAATTGTGCCTATCTTGCTACTACTTTTGATAAGCTATATAACTTCATTATCAAAGGCCTTGATCAATTTCTTAGCTCTAGCTTGAGGATCTACTTCTATTATTCTACTAGACACAACACTCTAAAGTTTCTTAGAGACCTCCTCTAAAGTCTCTTGAAGACTTTTTACCTTTTTATTCTTTTCAAACAATTTTCTTAAGGATGATATTAGTCCAATTTGATCATCATCATCACTAGATAAGCTCTCCAATGGTGATTCCAAAGGTGGCTTGGAGCTTATAGGGGTTTCTAATAGGATATCTACCTCATGTTGGAATATGACTCTATTAATCTTAGTCTTTGTGTCTTTCAATTGTGGCAAAAATGATGATTCCTGCATGACTATCCTCCAATTATTTCTAATTTTCTCTTCTTTCTTTTGTTCCTTTGTTTTCTCTTCCTCTTCTTCATCCTTTTTTTCCTTCTTCTCTTACATCCTCTTTCTTTTCCTTTTCTTCTTTCTCCTTCTCATCTTCTTCTTTCTTCTTCTCCTCTTCTTCCTTTTTCTTCTCCTCTTCTTCTTTCTTCTTTTCTTTTTCCATTTTCTTCCTCTCTTCTATTCTTTATTTATTTTCTTCATCTTTCTTCTTAATTTCCTCTTTTCTCTTCCTCTTTTCATCTTCCTTGTCTTTGTAACTAATGTAATCCACCAAATTCTAAATAATTGATGGCCCATAGTTCTTAAATGCTCTATCTGCTATGTCCAAGGTAATTCTTGTACTATCTATTTACATAGTATCTATTTTTTCTTAAATTAACAACTTTTGAATAACCTAATGATAGGAAAAAATACATCTAGGAGTAGCTCATTTCCATGTTCAACATACCCATTCAGACATTCGGGCCAACTATAAGGCTATACTCCTTCAGGCTCTACAAGACCTAGGTAGGTGAATGTCAAATTAATTCATATGTTACAAGTTGCCAAGTTGCCAAAACATATATCTAAATCTGGATAAAGCAGATTGAAATCCCAATTCTTCTATTGCTCATGAAAACAACATAGACATGAAATAGCTAATAACATGACCTATGAGCTTGACAAGCTATGTGAGGGAAAATTCTTTTAGTTCTTCAACATAAAAGGGAAAAGACTTTGATTAATATGTTGATTTCAGCATAACCAAGATATGAACAACACATATAGATCTTGTAGCTGATCAGTGCCTTATCTATTGGGAAATTCCACAAATCACAAACATACATCCATGATACCAGTGACATCCCATATATAAAGATATCAGATCTATCTTATTACTTTGTGAATTAGACATCAGTGTAAGTAAGCATGTATTCAAATCTTTGTTTCAATAGAAAAACCTAACAAGACATCCAACTTTAAGGGGCTGCAAATGGGTTTAAGCTCTTTGTTCCTAAACTAGCATGATAACAATGCAAATGAAGAGATGAAAAATGCTTGAGACAAGGGTTCTATTTATAGGCTTGAGGGAGACCTTGAGGAGGTGACATCTATGTGGCATCCACATAGGTGCCATAAGGGAGATACATGGGCTAAAGGATAAGCCATGCAAAAGTCAAAAGGAGCCTTTATGATTTGAGTGGCTCAAGATTTGTTCACACATGTGTGAGAAAACCTTCAGAAAAGGAGTGGAGAACAAGGATGTAAGAGTCCTTTTGGAGAGTTAATGAAAAGGGGGACTTTGAGTTGCTCACACATGTGTGAGAAACCACTTAGGGGCTAAAAGGTGTTTTGAGAGGGTATTTAGGATAAATAAAGTGAGTTTAGCAAGTGGGTAGACTTAGAAGGATGAGAATGATGGGTGCTAGGCTACGTTTTATGTGGGATTAGGATTAAATCAAATAGGAATTAATTTAATCATAGGATTAGAGAATTTAATAAAGTGGAAGGATTTAAATAAATTTGAATTTATTTAAAAGAGGATATATGGAGCACTTTGTATTAAATAAATTTAATACATTAGAGGGATGCATTTAAATCAAATTTAAATACCTTAGGAAAGTGAACCTATTCAATTAAATAAATTTAATTAAATAAGTAGAAGAATATGATCAATATAATTAACTAATGAATAATAAGTTATAGTGTCAAGCGAGATATTAAAATTAATAAATATAGTGTTTGGGATAATTTTAAGTGTCTACATTTTGCCCCTCTTTGATGTAGTGTTGGAACAACATTGCATCAAAGAAAAGAAAATATAGGTTGCCCTAGAGAGGAGAGGAGTCCTAGGAGTTGTGTCATAGTGACAAAAAGGGAGGAGGGTGCCCCCTCAAGAAAATAGGGCAAAATGGACCCATTTTGCCAAATTTTCTCGAAAAAGAGCACGAGATGAAAAAGGACAAAAATACATAAATTAAAATTTTGCATGACTTGTGGCATAGACAAGAATAAACGAGATAATGATCACTTGCCCCAAAAAAATGGATAATTAATCTAAATGCATCTTAACTACATGATACCAAGGAATTCAATTGAGTTCATATGGGAGAGCACAACCTAATTTGATTTTGCAAAAGGAGTTATGCATCAGATACTATAGTAGCATAGATGACAAGGTTCCTTTGCATATTCTAGACTCTCAAACACAATGTAGATTTCATAACTATGATGGAATAAATGACATATACACACTGGAGAGGTCTGGGCACACCCAAAGTCCTTTTTAGGGATCTTGGTAGAAAGTGTGCTAACCCATTTCCCCTAGTGAGAAATGCATAACTATAGCTCAGAAATTGACATAGATGTGCAAAAGAATCAAGAAAATAGATCATACTGTAATGACACATGTAGTCAATGTAAGTCATTCAAGAATTACCAAGATATTGTAATGTGGAAATTTGATATGCCGACTTAGGAAGGAATCATCCTAAAGGGTAAATATTGATCATTTGATTGAATTTTGTTGAAATATTTCTAATTGTTCACTAGAAATTACGGTGAAAGGAATAAAGTTCTCAAATCATTTAGTCTTAGTGTGATTTTGTTCAAGTTTTATTTGCAATCACTATTTTGATAAGCTTAGTTTGATGGGGTGAAGCTCAATGTCATGAGATTAGATGATGAATAGAAGAATTTGGACAAGATGATGGATAAGGGAAGAACTTGATTGGATTGGAAGAATGATTGTGATAAACTTGGGTTAGACGAAAAATATAGTTAGATAGGATGGAAATTGATTTGTATGAAATGATTGGAAGAAAGGAATGTGATTAGGTTAGAGGATAAATGAATTGATTGCATGAATTGGAAGAAGTAAAAATTGATGGAAGGTGGAATAGATTAGAACCAATGACAAGGGAGAACAAAGGAATGGTAAATGGATGGGAACGGGAGGGGGGGGGGGGGGGGTGGAGAATTTTATGGATGGGATGATATATGGATGAAATGAAAGGTGAAAGAAAATGAGGGACCAAAGGATATGGTATCGGAAAATGGGGAGCCAAGGACCATGTTTCAAAGGAATTAAAATGCCCCATACCAAGGATAGGAAAATGGAAGGAAATATGGTGGGAAAAGATGCATGGAAATCCATTGATGGTGTATACAGGATATGCATAGAGGAAATGGAGGTTCATGAATTGTTTCCAAAGCATAAATGAATATTATGACTTTTTTTTGTTGCTATTTTTGGTTCCTCTAATTTTGATCAAAAGAAAGAGTATGAAAGTAGAAGAGATATGAATACATGACATGCGAGGGATGGTATGAATATGAAATAGATGAAATGTATGGGATAATAAAGATCAAGGATATATGAAAGGATGATAGAATTATGTAGGATTATGGATAGAGGATGGATAGAATGAACATGACAAGGACTATGGGATGCAAGATATGTATAGGATGTCAAGATCAAATATGTGAAATTATGGTGGGAGTATGTAGGATAGTGTGTGGAGAATGAGAAAGGGATATGGAAGGTGCATATATATGGATGAAAGGAAAATGCTAGTCAAGATTAAAGTTGGAAAAGGATGATTAACAATAGATGGAAATATGAAAGATATATAAGGCAATGCAGTATGGATCAAGCTTGCCCCTAATGTAGAGTGCAAGTGGAAGGATAAGTGGAATTGGAAGGTATTGGATACATGATAGGAAAACAAAGGGATGACTCAAGCATCTAGATACATGGATGGTATCCCTTGATAGTTATTGCTCTTTCTTTATTATTTTCAAGGAATTTTAACTATTTTCTCATAAATTTTGGTAGGATAGTGAAAAAATAGATGAAATGGGTTGGTAAATGGAGGTCAAGGACTTATGAAAAAGTTTGGATTAAGTGGGTGGAGTGGTTGGGAGGAAGACATGGTTGATGGATGCTAGGTTGGAAGACTTGTGAATGAATGGATGAAGGAGGTGGAAAGATCATCATTGGCATACACCTTGAAGGGTGATGGAAAGGAGGAATTTTAGGAGGTATGTAGGTGAAAGTTTGAATTTTGGGATATAGGGACCCAAAATGGATGAAGGAAATGATGGATTTAGGATGGTGGATTTTGGGATATAAGGTCCCAAAATAGAGTTGGAAGATGAAAGCTTGGAGGATTTATGGATGAAGGAGGTGTTTGGATTAGTAAAATAAAATTGGATGCCATTTTGAATTTTTCTTTAAGACTCATTGCTTCATTAAGTAGCTTTGGAATCCACATGAGTTTTGAATGTTTCACTTTGAGCCTTTGTGGCCTTTTGATTTTTCCTTTGGTTTGGATCATGTTTTTCTTTTCTTGAACATGTATTTTAGAGCAGACATGTTGATCCTTGTAGTTTTGTGGATTTTTGGCAAGATTCACTTTATCTTTGGCATCCAATTTTCTTCCATGGGCCATGGTATGGGTGCGTGAAGATAAATGGCATGGAGAGACAATGGATGAAATTGTGGAGGGTGAACATTGGAAGGAATTCAAGTATGTCTGCCTTTTTTGATCTTTATTAGGAGCATGAGGGGATGAAGTAGAATAATTGGATATGGTGGATGGATGTATGTAAGGACCCAAAATGGATAGAAGGGATGAAGGGTTTGGATTTGGAACATAAAAACCCAAAATGGATGGAAATGAGGAAGGAAAAAAATAATGGATATAAGGTCCCAAAATGGACTTGGAATATGGATGATGGGAAAATTTAGGTTTGGATGGAGGAATTTTGGATTTGGAAGGAGTGGAAGGTGTACCAACATCTTGAGAAATTATTTCTTCAATGAGATACTTATCATTTTCAATACAAGATGCGAGTCCATGCATAGGGGGTTCATGAGTGGATTGGATAGGTGTTATAGGATCATGTGGAGGATTAGGATCATGAGGGGATTATGGATAATAGGGTCTTGAGATGGATTGGGATCATGAAATGAAAATGAAGGGGTACTTTGATCTTGACTTATAAGAGGATTATGTGGTGGAATGGTTGGATCATGAGATGGAATAGAATCATATAATGGAGTGGAGGGAATGGAACCAAGAGATGGAGTGATTTGATCTTAACATGGATGCATATCAGTGGATGAAGTGGAAGGAACATCTTCAAGAAGTAGAGGATCTATGGATGCTAACTCTTGAGTTGGAATGGAATCAGTAATGGCTGAAATAGAGGTAATGTCTTGATCTTGATTAGGAAGGGGATCATGAGATGGATTAAGAGGGATAAATGGATTTTGAGGGATAAGGGAATTCTAGGATGGGGAATTGCTTGGAACTGAAGGAGAGGAGGAATCCATAATGACATGCTTTGGAACAAGTTCTTGACATGGCATTGGGTGATTGGATCACTTTATTTTTAGTTTTGTATTTAGAAAAGCTTTCTACCAATGATTGTGGACAAAGACATACTTGTTACAAGGTGGCGATGATGTTGATTTTGGAGGATTAGGACTATGTGGTGATTGAGAGCTAGGTAGGGGATTGTGATGATGGTTTTGGAAATTAAACTCAAAGCATGGATAATTACATGAAGGATTTGGGTTGGTTGGGACATGAGGATTATGGACTTGGAAACATGGGGGAAGAGGAAATATTTTTTGGAAGGTAGATTTTTTCTTTTGACCTCGATTTTGTAGGCTAAGGACATAATTCTTCAGTTCTTCAATTTCTTTGGCAATGGCATTTACGTTTGAGGAATTATGTGAGCTATGACTAGAATCATATGCAAATGAATGATAAAGAGGTGGTTTTACCTTGTCAAAGGTGGAGGAAGAATAATAGATGTGAGATGGATTAGGATTGGACATGCAATTTTGAGGATTGATTTGGTACATGGGTTCAATGGGAGGTATAACTCCATGGTGCATTTGAAGATCTTCAACCATTTGGTTAAGCCAATTTTTATCCATGAGCTTAGATGAGGAGTGGTGAAAGATTTGATGATGGATGAAATATGACCTTAGGACTAGGAGCAATTTTGGACTTTGTTATGATTTGATTTGGATTAGATTTAATTTTATATTAGATGAAGGTTTGAGATAACCTTGATAAAGACCTTATGATATTGCAAACAATTGGATGTTGGATTTGGATGATGATATCTTCTTCCACTTGGAAATGAACAAATTATTCCAAGTTAGAATAGGACAAAAAATAGATGACTCAATAATTGGCAATGGAAAAATGATCCCAAGTGAGAGAGTGCAACTATAACAAGTTTGCTTAAGGATGAATGTCTAATATTACACTTTGGAAAGATCTTCCTACCTAAAGATTGGATAGAATCTTGATGAAGGAGAAAGATGATTGATGATCTTGATTTGATTTAACCTTGAATATGATCATATTTGGGTAATTCAAGATAATTAGGATTAAAGTCAAAGGATTATGATGGTGCTCCTAAGTCTAAAGTAGAAGATTTTATGAAAAATTGAATTAGAAGAGAATAGATGAAAGCTGAAAGATAGATTTCTGAATAAGGATGTAAATGGACTGAATTAGGAATTGATTAGAAAGAAATAAATTTGCAAAGGGATTGGATTAGAATGATGATGATCTGAAAGATTGGATTAAGGATGAATTATAAGATTAGATACGAAAATTGGATCTTGATGTGGATAATGAAACATGACTAGAATGAAGATTAGGAATTTGATTGAATGATTAAGAAGATGATGAAATGATTTGGATGATTTGAGATGATTGAGATTTTGACAAATTATTTGGATGATTAAGAAGGCGATTAAGACAAGATATGCATGATGATGATGAAATGAATGGATTAAATCAGTGATTTTGAAATGATGTGGAAAAGAAAAACTTGTTTTTGTTATTTTTAAAATGTTTTTATTTTTTATTTTTTTGAATTTTTATGATGTTTTTAGATTTTTAAAGTTTTACAATGCTTTTTTTTGATTTTTTGAAATATAAAATGCAAATAAAATAATGATATATATATACAAGAAAAGTTTGGATGGTGTGTCCGCTTTTGGTTTCAAATGGGGAAGGTTGCAAATACTCAAGCACGTCAAACATACCAACAATCCAATAAGGCTTCAACTAGGATATACAAGCTCAATTAGGGGTGTCCTCAATATACACAAGGTACACAAGGCCCAAATATGTATATGTAGATAATAATGCCACACAGCCAAGAGGAGACAGTAACCCAAATCTCCACCTTCACTTCCCAAAGGTATAAAGTTCTTTGGGTCTTAGCCAAGATTAATGAGATTCTACTTCCAAGAGGTGTCTTTGGATTCACCTCCTATTATTTATACTTTGCAATAACATGAGAGTGTATGCCATCACTTGAGGTGATGAAATCCCCAAGTAGGCCTCCTAAAAGAATAAAAACAAGACCACTTATTTCTTATGCACTCAAGATTACCCAAAGGCATGCGAGGAATGAATATGTAAGTGGTCTTGGATTAAAAAGACACTTGATTCTTTCCCAATGGATCTTTAGATTTTGTAAGCTACTCTTGAAAACACTTATGTTTATGCATGCAAAGTTCTTTCCAACTTACAATGTCGTCAACATAATAAATCTAGAGTTTGTCAACAAAAATAAATTGATCAGTGTCAACATAAGAAATGTGATAGGGATAGAGAAAGTTCCTTTATGTCACTCAATATTAAATATACTCATTTTAAACACTAAATTTGAGTGTTTCATTGCAATGGTTCTTTGATCTTTTAGGCATTCAAGAGTGTGTGTTAAAATTCATTCCAATGAAAGCATGTAGATTTATTAGGCACTCAAGATTGTGTTTGAACAACATTCATTCAATGAAATATTTCAATTCCTTTAAGGCATTAAAGATTGTGTTTTAGCAACATTCATTCAATCAAAGATTTTGTTCAATTTACTAAGCATTCAAGATTAGATTTGATGTTTTCAAAAAATTTAGTCATTGAAGAATGGGTTTGAATTTATCCAATTTAAGCACAATCATTCAAAGGAAAAGTGGTTAAATCATACAAGTTCATTCCAATACCTAATTCTAATGTCTTCCAAAGTCTTCTTCTTGCAAAAAAATCCAATCAATAATCTCTGTATATGAAGTAATGACAAGGTGAATATTAATAATCCTTCAAAAATCAACAAATCTACCAAATATTAGAGATGACAAAATACAATTGCAGACAAAAAAATAAGAAGATGATTGAATGCCAATGACAGAAGAGAAAGAAACAAGTTATACCTAACACTTACATTTTATAGATTGCATACGATAGTATAAACTTGTAGATGCCAAATCACATAGATGATAAAATTGCAGACACTGAAATGAGCAAACGTCAAAACTTGCAGATGCTAAAAAGTCACAAACATTGAAATGGAAAGAAAATAAAGAATTAGACAAAAAAGTGCATAGATGATATACTGCATAGATGATAAAATGCACAAATGACAAAATGTGCAACCGAAAAATTGAATAGATGATAGTTTTGTGTAGATGACAGTTTTGTGCAAATGAAAATTTTATGTAGATGACAACTTGCACAAATGATAGTTCATCTAGGTAGAAAAAATGCATAGACAACAAAAATGTGCAGACAAAAAAAATGTGCAAATGATAATTTAGAAGTGGAGGCAATAGTTCATTTGAGTAGACAACATTGCATTGGAACAGAGACAATAATGCACAATTTTTCAGAAAGTTATGAATTTTAACAATTTTTAGGTGTGAAAAAGGGATGTAGGTCTCACCAAGCATACCAAAATGTGTACGTGAAAAACCTAATGTATCAGGAGCACATGTAAACAACAAATGTTAGTTCTACATGTATATTAATATTCAAATAAAATAAAATACAACTAATCTACATTAGTTTTAAAAACAATGCAACCAATGAAAGGATCCCATGCAACCTCAGGGCAACTCAACAAGGGCACCTAAATGAGACCTTGTTAGTGTGCTCAAGCTTGAGGAATGTGGATGTCCTCTCCTCAAACATAACTATTGAATACCAAGATGATAAATGAAACTAAGCTAAGATGAATAAAAAACACTTTCAAGTAATGAATATGGAAGAAACCATGCTTGAGAGCATTCAAGGATATGGAAGTGAATGCAAATAATAAAACTAACAATGAAAATCTAGAATGAGAATGCAAAATCCAAGACTAAAATGAAAACAACTACCAAATGTTAGCTCTAAGCATAAAATCTCTAAAAAGTTCTAGAACTAAACTAACATGATAACAATGCAATGGAGGAGATGAAAAATGCTTGAGACAAGGGCTCCCTTTATAGGCTTGAGGGAGACCTTGAGGAAGTGACATCTATGTTGCATCCACATAGGTACCACAAGGGAGACACATGGGCTAAAGGACAACCCATGCAAAAGTCAAACAGAGCCTTTATGATATGAGCAACTCAAGAGTCCTTTTGGAGAGGGGCTTTGAGTTGCTCACACGTGTGAGCAACCACTTAGGGGATAAAAGGTGTTTTAAGAGGGTATTTAGGATAAATAAAGTGAGTTTAACAAGTGGGTAGACATAGAAGGATGAGAGTGATGGGTGGTAGTCTACGTTTTAGGTGGGATTAGGATTAAATCAAATATGATTTAATTTAATCACATGATTAGAGAATTTAATAAAGTGAAAGGATTTAAATAAATTGAAATATATTTAAAAGAGGATTTATGGAGCACTTTTTATTAAATAAATTTAATACATTAGAGGGATGCATTTAAATTAATTTTAAATACCTTAGGAAAGTGAACCTATTTAATTAAATAAGTAGAAGAATATGATCAATATAATTAATTAATGAATAATCAATTATAGTGTCAAGGGAGATATTAAAATTAATTAATATAGTGTTTGAGATGATTTTAAGCATCTACATATACATACATACGTACATACATGCATGCATACATATATACATACATAGATACATATATATATGTGTGTGTGTGTGTGTGTATGTATATATAATCATTAGTGTCCATAAAATAATAATAATGAGTGTCCATATACAAAATCATCATGTACTACATCATTCATAATCATACATCAAAAATAAAAAATCAGTACATCTACATATGAATATAGGACAATCCTTGTATCAGAATTGCCAACTTTGGAGTCAACTACCTAGCTATGAGGGCCCTACCCCTCTTGTGGCACCTCCTCACAGAGGCTGAGACTATCTCATTGACTGTTTTGATCTCTACCAATCCTTTTAATCCAAGAGCTAGATGCCTCTATAGAATTTGGACATCATGACTTTGTAGGTATGACCTCTTAATACACAGCTCTATAGGAGCCTACCTTGCGAAGGGTCCATGTCTTGTAATGTCATTGAATTAGGGCCTCCTGCATAATCATAGCTAGGCCTTTGTCCCATGTACCCTGCTGATCCTGGTACTCATCTGCTCAGTGCTAAAAGATCTCTCTCTCTCTCTCTCTCTCTCTCTCTCTCTCTCTCTCTCTCTTCTTGGAGGGCCCCTACCTCCTCTCTTATGGTGGCTATCTTAATGAGCTCCTTTACATCTACATGAAACTCCATCTCTGTAAACTCTCCTATGTCCACCTAGGCCTATAGTGCCCCTAATTCCTCCCGAGCACTATCTACTCTCACCCTCTTTATGTGGATCTTTGCTTGAAGTTGAGCTATCTCTGCTTATACTTGGTCCAACTCTATCTATACATTGGCAATCCAAACCTCCTCTACTACCACCTATCCCTGTAGCCTACCCATCCTAGCCTGTAGACTATCTCACTCTACTTTGACAATGTCATAATCCCTCTATGGGATAGGAGAAGGCGACTTGACCCCTATCCTTCCTGTGGCCCCTATGACTCCTATTCCTATGGTTGCAACCCCTACAATTGTGGCCCCACCTATACTCCCATAGCTTGTGCTAGTTCTATTGGTGCCAAAAATTATCCTTTGGTGAACTCATTCTCCACCCTGACTAAACCCTCCAACCCTTGCTCTTGATCCCCCATCTCCTCTTCTATCCCCTCCTCCAT
Organism: Cupressus sempervirens; assembly: GCA_028749045.1. Classification (NCBI taxonomy): domain Eukaryota; kingdom Viridiplantae; phylum Streptophyta; class Pinopsida; order Cupressales; family Cupressaceae; genus Cupressus; species Cupressus sempervirens. The sequence continues at coordinate 808,355,590 of CM053790.1, forward strand.
CTTTGTCTCCCCCACCTCATGGCTGCTCTATTGGTGGTGGAGGCCTTAGTATGGTCAATCTGATCAAACAGTGCACCACCCACCATTGTGTGTATGCCAGTGTCATCTTAGCATCATCCTAGTTGTGACCATGGATCCAAGAAATCCCTTGCATCCCCCTATAGGATCTCTATGCTAGTTAGATAGTGATCCCCCATCCCCATAGATGACCAACTTATTTTCACACCATTGGATAGGTAAAATTATTCGACACAATGTCTTGCACCTGCCCAAACTATCATCGTACCCTAGAGAGCATATATCACATGAACACATGCATAGTTTGACTAATAAATAAGAAGTTAGACTGTAACCACTATAGATACAAATGATCTTCCAAGTCATCTTACCCACCTATAGGAAGTGTGACTCCCCATCGCTCACAACCCTCATCGATCATCTAGTCAAACATGATGATCTCATTGAGGCATTTCTTATAGAAACTAACCGACTCTATAGAAATAAACTGAATTAGGGTTGTATATTGACATACATAAGGATCCCTAGGCTATTGTTTCTTACATTGTATAATTGGCCATGTCACACGGATGTGCTCCCATGACCATACTCACAGTAGAGTCAATTTGGGTCCCATGGTCCTCTATTTGTGGTAGTCACACATGTGTAGATCATAATAAAAGTGTGCCAAGATTGTGTGACCCTAGAAGAATACTACATCATCATCCTACAATAGGACACTCAGTACCCATACCTATCCAATAAGAAATCCATGCCTAGTATGGTTTGGTACCATCCTCCATATAAGGATCACTAGGAATAATGGAAATTGTGGGAGGCCCTGCTCTATCATCTCTCCAAAAGAGAGTGAGGTCCACTAAATTGGCAACTGTTGTCATCTGAAGCACTCTTGCTAAAAAAGGATCTCTAGTCTCTACAAAGTATTTTAGGTTGGCCCCCAAGATAGGAACCTGTAGTATCCTCCATACATCTAGAAAAGTAATTGTCACCTCCTTGATCGGTGGATGGAAGCTTGAGGTCAACTTATGCCACATCTCTATTAGGATAAACATCCATGTCACATGCACCTATAGATTGGGCCACTCATGGACATGCTCCAACTCACAGAGTCATATGTGTCCCCTCTCTTCCTTAGTCAAAATATCCCTCAATGTCAAAGTAGAAGGATAGTGCCCCTGTTGAACACCACTATTGATATTTGCGGCATAGACATGTAGTAGTCAGTATCTTTACTCCTAGTTTTCACCTTTCTAGTTTTGGGAATTAGCCACCCTTATTCCGTATGACTATGCAATCTTACCTCAAAAATCCCAATTATCTTGATGTGCACCTCTCCTTGATGGGTCCACATTACTGGAGATGCAGATCCACACTGATGGTGATATGTAGAGACAAAAAACCTTAGAGATTCCAATCAATGGAGATGCTAATCTGGCCATCTCTAAGATCTGTGTAGACATTAGCCATATGCATAGATGCCAATCCCCCATTCTTTGGTAGAGACAAAAATAGGTTGACTATCATCTTTGCTTCCCATTTTCCTAACCTTGTCATCTTTACAGATGATAGTCTAAGGATTTTCATATTCATGAAGTGTGATGAGGCATATTGTTATTTGTGAAAATGAAATTATGGAGAAAGATACCATCTCTGACTCAACCAATGCCCTAATCTATAGTCAAACTAAAAATTTGATAGGTTGAAACAATAGACTTACTGGTGGTCCCATCTCTGTTGATCTTTGGTCCTCCCGAACGTGCTCTCCCAATTTCAATTTCTTAATAGGGTCCATGAATAGCTTTGACTCTTTGCTCTCTAGTTGTACAAATGAATCATCTAGGATCCCTTTAAGGCCTTGTATAGGCCCCTTGGGGCCCTTTTTCATCCTGGCCTCTATTTTTCATCCCAGTCCCCATTTTTTGCCTTGCTCAATCCTATTTATCCCATAATTCATGCAAAATCATCTTTTTAGCCTTTTTATCCTTTTTCTTTTTCCATACCATTTCCAAGAAAATTGGCCAAAAATTTCTTGTTTGTCCTATTTTCTTGAGGGAGCACCCTCCTCCCTTTTCGACACTACAACACAACTCCTAAGACTCCTCTCCTCTCTTGGGAAAACTATATTTTCTTTTCTTTGATACAATATCATCCTGACATTACATTAAAGAAGGACAAAATATAGATGCTTACAATCATCCCAAACACTATATTAATTCATTGACTATAATTTATTATTAATTAATTAATTATATTTTTCATGTTCTTCTACTTATTTAATTAAATAGGTTCACTTCCCTAAAGTATTTAAATTTCATTTAAATACACCCCTCTAATGCATTGAATTTATTTAATGCAAAGTGCTCTGCAAATTCTCCTTTTAAGTAAATTTAATTTATTTAAATCCCTCCACTTTATTAAATTCTCTAATCCTATGATTAAATTAAATATTATTTGATTTAATCCTAATCCTACCTAAAACCTAGCATATCACCCATCACTCTCATCCTCCTAAGCCTACCCACTAGCTTAATCCACTTCATTAACCTTAAGATCTTTCCTAAACACATTTAACCACCTAAGTGGTTGCTCACATATGTGTGAGAAATTCAAAGCCCAAGGAGCCTCCTTTCATTAACTTCTCCAAAAGACACTCTTACACATTTTTCCCCCACTCCTTTCCCCAAGTTTGCTCACACATGTGTGAGCACACCTTGAACCACTTAAAGCCTTCAAGGCTTATTTTGACTTTTGCATGGCTTGCCTCTTAGCCCACATGTCTCCCTCATGGCACCTACGTAGATACCAAATAGATGCTACCTCCTCAAGGTCTCCCTCAAGGCTATAAATAGAGCCCTTATGTCAAGCATTATTCATATTCTCATATGTATTATTATCATGCTAGTATTATTATAGAGATTTTAGAGTTTTTAACACTAACCCTTTGGTAGTTCTTGCATTTCTTTTGAATTTACATGGTAGATTTTTATTGTTAGTTTATTTACATGCATCCATCTCACTTCCTTTGAATGTTCATGAGTGGCTTCTTCCATAGTCTCCTCTTGAAGAATTTTCCACTCATTTAGTTTAGCTTCATTCCTCGCTTAAATTATCTTGGGATTTAATAGTTGTGTTTTAGGAGAGAACATCCACATCCCTCAATCTTGAGCATGCCAAAAAGGTCTCTTTTAGTGACCTTGTTGAGTTTCTCTGAGGTTGTGTATGACTTTTTTTGTTTTGGTTGCATTTGTGTAGTGCACTTAGCTTACACTTTTCTTGCTAGATAATGACTAAGTATTTTGTCACTACCTTTTCAAAATCAAATAGAGACTAACAATTATCTTTACATATGCATTGTCCATAAAATGTATTATACCCTCTCCAATTCTTACTAGATGTAGCCATCAAACTTTACCATGTAGGGAAGTTCTCTTTGTTTAACCTTGGAACCTCCTTTTTGTACATCTTGACCTTTAGCTTCAAGTACCTTCAAAATTTTCTCTACAAGCACCAATGTTCTAATAACAATTGTTAGAATGTTTAGAATAAATTGGGGTGGGGGAGGAATGAATCAATTATCTAAGGTCTAGATGTACCATTTGAACAAACAAACACTTAAATTACTTCAAATCTTAACATCCATTAGCTTGGCTTCTATAGTAAACTTTCAGTAACATAAACTAGCAATCCATTGTTCTAGATATAATAGACTTGCATAATGTAAACATTAATAATATATCATCACAAATAACATCCACACAAGTTTGACACTAGGATTCAATGTGGAAACCCAATTTGGAAAAAACCACCAGCAACATGTCATCAATCTTTTCACTCTTCTAAAGTGAGATCTATTAGGAGTCAACTTTATTAAAGGTTACAAAACACATTGTGAAATGTGACCTTGTTAAAGGATTTAATCACCATGTTAGGAATGGCCTTGTTAGAAGACTTTATAAAATTTCATTAGAATGCAACCTTGATTAAAGGATTTACATATGACTATTAGGTCAACCTTGATTAAAGGATTTCAATACTAATACAATGGTTAGAAAGTAATAGTAGGTTTTGATCTAGAAAATACAACTCACTCTACAAATATAGATCTCACTTTGGCTCAAAAATTGATCAATTGACTATTCCTCATTGTCATCTTAGTCTTTGATTCACTTGGAAACTTTTTAAGCAATCACTCTTCACTTATTCTCAACTCTTCTCAGCCTTCTGCTTAAGTTTTCCAATCAATAAAATAAAAAAACTCTAACCTTATTAGGTTATCCCTTGTACCTCTTTAAATAGGTAGTTATGATATTTTTCTTATTAAACACAACTGTAGATCTTAGGTTAAGGTAAAAATTCATTGAATCCTTCCAACATTTCATCTCTTCTTTTCTCTTCTAGAAACTTCTCCAAAATCCTTGTATCCTTGCATAGAAATGTGTAAACATAGTTTCCCCTTATTTAAATGTTCTAGTTCATCCATCCTTATCTTCAACATGTTTTACATATTCCAAGAAATCAACCCTGTTAGCTGGAAATCATGATTTTCTCATAAGCTATCAAAATGTTGTCCCTCGGTCAACACTGTGCTTTGACACTAGGTCATCACTTAGTTACTCGGTCACTAATAACTTTCTATTTGGAACATATACTAGCACTTGGTCAATACTAAATCTTGGTCAATATTGATTCTCGATCAATGCTACTTCTACTTAGCACATACCATGGCTCGGTTGACACTAGCATCACTCAACACAAACTTCAAGTTCCTTAATCTTCTTCTCTATTGCTCTGTCAAGCCTATGCATTTGGTCAATATTTGATCACTTCTTTAAGGCTTGAGTACAACTATCTTCTTCACTTGTAACTTAATTTAAACAATTAGTTTATCTTGTCAGAGTCTAACTAATCAAGTGTCCATTTTAGTTTCTTCTCATAACTCAACCTTTCCTCTAGGTGCTTTTGTTATGGCCAACTTCTCAAATCCTCTTTATCAATCATCTAGATATGACACTCAAATCAGATAGAAAAGTATCTCACCAATAAGGTTTGACATAAATTACAACATAATAATTGTTCAAATTGTAGTCTCCTACACCCTTGTTGTGTGAGGGGAACACTACATCCTTGATAGGCCAATTAGGGGTGGAATGTGCCCTTGATATGACCCTATTTTGACCATTTTTCTTTGGGTCCTATGTTTTGAATAACTAGGTACAAACTCCTATGATAATTGGCCTGTGGGAGTTAGTTAATTTTGATCTCTATATAAACCCTTCCACTTGATCCATCTTTTATATCTCATGTCAAGCATTCAAGCACTTGCATCCAAGATCTCAAGCATTCAAGTCATTCAATAAATCTCTCTATTGAGGATCAAGGATTCATAATTTCAAGAGATTCAAAGAGTTTATGTTGGTAATATGGCTAAGTAGGAGAAGTTAGAGTTGTCATTTATGGAAACATATATCTCAGGCTAAGAAGGCACTTTGTACAGGAAAATATTTTACAGTTAGACAAAGAAAATTGTGAAAGTATCAGACAATTTCACTGGCAACAGAGGAATAGTTCTAGTGTATATAGATAACATAATGATAATTGGAACTTATGTGGTTTAGGAAAGATAGAACAAAGTGTCATGATGATGTGTGCAAGTGCGCAAGTATGTATAGATTGTACAGAGGGAGTTATGCATTAAACACTAGTAAAGGAAGTAAATAGAGAAAAATGGAGCACATCAGTAAATTGGTAATTAAGGGTTAAGGGATTATTTTGGCTATGAAATAATTACTTAACTAATTAGGGATGACATCTTGGATGTTAACCCTAAGAAGGTAAGAGTTATTTCTATATTATGCCAAGCATTTGAATGCTTGAAGGCCAACAAGGTGCCAAGTTTTGAAAAAAGGAAAGGTATAAATAAAAGATCAAGATATGTGAAGTACTATGGATGTGTGACATATGATATGAAAATTATTATGTGAACTATATGATGCAAAATATGATGTATGATCAACAAAAAATAGTAAGAGGTTTTTTGTATCTATCTCTTTTTGTATAAAGGAACTATATTGTATAATTGTATGTTTGAGTAGTGGGATCATCTTGCATACATTCTCTAATTGTATATACCAACTCCTAATAGGGTTAAGGCTTTTAATAGGGCCTAGCCCTCTAACAAGGACCAAGATACTATATGTGCTTCATAGACTCCTAATGGGGTCAACATCCATAACATGATACTTTTGTTTAGTGGATCATTTTGTGGGTACCATCCCCACTAGAGGTTTCCCTTGGCTAGGGTTTTTGTAGTTAACAAAATATGGTGTTATGAGTTCTCTTTGTGTATGGTTATTATTATTGTTCAACATTTTTAGTTTACTTTCATATGCATGCTATAAAGTAATTAACAATATTTAGTTGTGGGCACAAGTTTATAGAATACTGATTCACACCCCCCCTAGTATTACCCATTTCTAATAGTTTATGCAATTTTTACCATTCCAACATTCAATATCTCCCTTCATAAATTGAAGATCATTTGTTACATCTTCTACATCCATTCTCTCAAGATCTACATTCATCTACATACATTCCTATGGTGGATTTCAAGCACATTCAATCACAAAGATTTTGATGTCACTTTGATTTACTTACTAGGATTTTTTAGTTGAGTCAAAGCTATTACATCCACATACTTGATTACATTCTAAATTCAAGAGCATATTCATAGATTTATATAGATTTTATGTTAGATCTATCACTACTACTTGCTACCATTCTATTTCAATTCAAGGTCAATTCCTAAACTTGGGTTTGACTAAACCAACTCCCCTCCCCCCTTCTCAAAACAACAAAAAAATAAGTCCCTATGTTTTACAGGTTTTAGTTCTTGGATAGACAAACATGTTGCAGATTTGGATATCCTTTTTGACTTTCTTCAAAACTACAAAATCAGAATCATCATCACTCATAGTCACTTATAGTCAATCAGGGTTGCACTAGTTTTCCCTTGATGCACTAGTTTGCCCCTGAAAGATTGCCAAACCAATTCTAGGTTTTTAATTCAAATAAAGGGAATCAATCCTTCTAGAGGTCATTCTAAAACTTGTTTTCAAGTTTGTATCTCATCAATAATTTTATCTTCCTCTCTTTCATTTCTATATAGTCTCTCATTTTTTCATATATTTATATCTTAGAGATATATTGCATATCTTCTTGCTTAAACCCTCTGAAGGTAGAGGTGAGGGGGAAATAAATATGAGTTCTTCATTATTTTGTCCATTAGGTTTGCATTGATATTTCCTCTTGTATCAATCTAATCTAATCCAAGGAGTGTATCTTGGTCTTCCCCCTTTTATATGTTTTGGGGTTCACCAAAATGTTTAGGGGTAAAATGGGATCAATCACCCCAACACATTTAGAAGGGGGAAGATTGAGATCCACTCTTTTGATTAGATTTGATTGATACAAGAGGAAATATCAATGAAAACCTAATGGATAATAGAATGAATAACATGGATTGATTTCCCTATCACCTCCACCTTAAGAGGGTTTACACAAGAAGATATGCAATTTATAGAGTTGAGATATAAATATATGACAAAATGATGGAGTATATAGAAATGAAAGAGAGGAAGATGAAATACCTTGTGAGATACAAACTTGAAAAAAAGTTGTTGAATGACCTCTATAAGGGCTAATTCTCATTACCTTGAGTGAAAGTTGTGCTATGGGAAAAACCCAGAAATGGTTTGGTGATCTATCAGGGGCAAATTGGTGCATATGGGTGTGGTGCGACCCTAATTGAATTTGAACAATGTTGATTTCAATTTTGTAGTTCTGAAGAAAGCCAAAAAGATTATCCAAATATGTAACCTACTCATCTATCATAGACTTGAAACTTGGAAATGAAAGAGACTTTTTTGTTTATTCTTGGGGGTGGGGTTTGCCTCAGTCAAACCCAAGTTTAGGATTTAACTTTGAATTGAAATAATTGAAATGGAATGCAAGAAAGTAGTAGTGATAGATCTAAAATAAAATAAATGTAAATATATGAACATGCTCTTGATTTTGGAATGTAACCAAGTGATGGGGACATAACCAAAGAACAGAATGGACACAACAGAAAAGGGGAAATTGAATTAACTGAAAAATAAGCTAGCACATTCAGAACAGAGAAAATAAAATTCAAAACATGCCCTATGGGCTTACAATAGCATAAATCTAGAGATAATTTCTCCTTCAGTACCTCCTCTCAAACTCCACTCTGAACTGCCTTTTACAATGCCAGAAATCTCCTTAAATAGACCCCAAAGGGTTAAGGACTAGGAATACATTTTAGAAAGTGCTAGTAGGCATCCACCAACCAAATAGAAGGCTCCAAAAGCTACATTAGAAGTCGATGCAAATCTAGAAGAATCCAGAAACGGTAACCGAACTTTTGGGAGGCATAACTTTTGAACCGTAGCTCTAATTGACGAACCGTTTACATTTTTGGAAAGCTCTCAAAGTGCTCTATAGCCCTATGGACCAGCTTCACTCGTCCCCCATTTTTTGACCCTATTTGAGGTCATTTAATGCCCCTAAACTGACTTTGAAGCATTCTTAGGAGGTCTCCAAAACTCAAAAAATTGTAATAACTTTCAAACCGTGGGGCCTTTTGACCTCATTCTTTTTCTGGAATGCTCTAAATTACAATTACATTCATCTGGCCAATTTACACCTTCTAGTTTACCAAAATGATGGTCCAATTACATACTCCTATTTTTTCAAGATTTATACGTATCCCAAGGTGTTCAAATACCCTATCCTAGAACACTGATAGTGGAATTGTGAGAGTTGGAACCTTTATTTGACCCAAATGGGTATCCAGAAATGAAAACATATGAAACAAAAACTAAGTCTAAGTACATTTTTTTGAGTGACACAGGATTGCCCTTATACCTTTCGATGCTCCTGCATCAGACACCTAGGGCAGATTAAAAAGTGACCTTGTCACTTTATGAATGGTAGAGGAAATCCCAAATGGGAAACCTCAGCTGCTGAAATCCAAGTTGAGTCCTCTATCAGTCATCCTTTCCACTTGACTAAATACTCTTCATACTGCCTATTTCTGGTACTCCTACCCACACGATGATCTAGAATGTCTTCTATCTCCTCCTTTTTAGAAGCAGAAATCGAACATGGCTCTAACACTAGCTCCTCATCTGCACCATCGTCATGATACTCTGTTAAGTCTACAATGTTGAAAATGGGAGAAATGTGAATACCATCTGGTAGCTCCACCTCATAGGCATTTCCTGAGTCACGTTTCTTCAAAATTTTGTAGGGGTCAAATTTCTTCATTTTCAGCTTGTTGTAAGTACCAGCAAGAAATCTTTCTTTTCGTAAGTGTACCATGACTAGATCCCCTACTTGGAATTCCATATGTCTTCTCCTTTGATCAACCTTAGCTTTATACTCTTGATTCATCTTGGTAATGTGTGTTTGAACCTCCTCATGTAGACTCTTGATATGTTCAGCAAATTCTTTAGCTTCAACACTTGTCCTCTCCCGTTGTTCTATCTTCCTCAACTCTGGTGGAGTCCTTGGGCTACTTCCATATACAATTTGGAATGGTGATTTTCTAGTACTCATATTTACAGAGTTATTATAAGCAAACTCTGCCTATGGTAGAATCAAATCCTATCCCTTGGGCTTATTCCAAACTAAACATCTCAGCAAATTGCCCAGACTTCTGTTTACCACTTCTGTTTGGCCGTCAGTCTGCAGGTGATGTGTGGAACTGAATTCCAAGTCTGTTTTCAATTTCTTCCACAATGTCCTCTAGAAATACCCCACAAATTTAGTATCTCTATTAGAAACTATACTCCTTGGGAGACCATGTAGTCTCACCACCTCTCTGAAAAACAAGTCTACAATTTGGACAACATCATGAGTTTTGTGGCATGGAATGAAATGTGCCATTTTGGAGAACCTATCAACCACCACAAATACTGAGTCATTACCCCTTTGTGTCCTTGGCAATCCAAGAACAAAATCCATACTTATGTCCTCCCATGGCTTTGATGGAATAGGCAATGGCTGATATAGTCCAGTATTGTGGCTAAATCCCTTGGCAACTTTACAAACCTGGCAACTCTGTACAGACTTCTTCACATCCTATGAAATATGAGGCCAAAAATAATGTTCTCTAAGAATGGAAATGGTCTCATCTCAACCAAAGTGGCCTGCCGTCCCTCCACTGTGTTTCTCCATAATCAAATTTTCCCTCATGGAACTCTTTGGAATGCATAATTGACTGCCCTTGAATAACATACCATCCTGAATCAGATAGTCTAACCACTTAGTTCTATCTATAGCAACAGGCTCTTTACAAGCTTTCCATGCTTCAGCAAAATTAGGATCTTCAGGATACAGATTCTTGAGTTCATCAAACCCAACTACTTCAACCTACATTACTGTAAGAAATAACTGTCTCCTACTTAGTGCATTTGCAACTCTGTTATATTTTTCACTTCTATGCTTCAACACAAATGTATAGCTCTGCAAGAACTCTACCCACTTCATATGCCTTTGATTCAATTTACCTTGGCTATTTAGGTATTGTAATGCCTAATGATTAGTATACAAAAAAAATTCCTTTGGCAATATAATGCCTCCATTTCTTTAAGGCCTGAACTATTGCATAGAACTCTTGATCATAAACATAATACTTCTTCTTTGCATCATTCAATTTTTCACTAAAATATGCAATAGGCTTACCTTCTTGGCTTAATACTACCCCAATAGCACTGCCACTAGCATCAAAATCCACCTAGAACACTTTTCTAAAATTTGGAAGAGCCAACATAGGCTGTTCTGTCACTTTCTTCTTCAGCAATTCAAAACTTCTTGTAGCTGCTGCAGTCCATTTGAACTCTTTTCTATCCCCTCTTATTGTATCAGTTAGGGGTGCACATATGCCACAAAAATTCTTAATAAACTTCCTGTAAAAACTAACCAGACCATGAAATGATCTTACCTCAATAGAAAACCTTAGAGTAGGCCATTCCAAGATGGCTTTTACCTTCTCTGGATCTATTTTGAGACCTTCAGGTGATATAACAAACCCCAAATAGACTAACTCCCTTTTTGCAAAGATACACTTCTTTAGATTAATTAACAGTTTCTCTTCCTTAGCCTTTCAAGGACACTACGAATATGCAATAAATGTTCTTCCAAAGTCTTGCTGAAAATTAAAATATCATCCAAATAAACAATAACAAATTTTCCCAAGAACTTCTTAAGTACCTCATTCATGAGCTGCATGAAGGTGCTTGGGGCGTTCGTCAATCCAAAGGGCATGACTAACCACTCATAAAGACCCTCCTTGGTCTTGAAGGCTATTTTCCACTCATCTCCTTCTTGTATCCATATCTAATGATAGCCACTCTTGAGATCTATCTTTGTGAAGTACTGAGCTCCACTGAAGTAGTCCATAAGATCATCCATCCTTGGCAAAGGAAACTGGTACTTGATAGTTATCCTATTTATAGCTCGAGAGTCTGTACACATCCTCCAATCTCCATCCTTCTTTGGTGTGAGTACTGCAGGTACTGCACATGGACTTAGGCTCTCCCAAATCAAGCCCTTCATCAATAGCTCCTGAACCTATCTATTTAGCTCCTCTATTTTAGTAGGAGTCATCTTGTAAGCAGCCTTGTTAGGAAAACTAGCTCCTGGAATCAGATCTATCTGATGACTGATTTGCCTTACTAGTGGCAATCCTTCTGGAGCATTATTAGAGATAATATCTCCAAACTCACCTAGTAAATCTAAAACTTCAAGTGGTATTTCACTACTACCTTCTTTATCTTTCCTAGGAATCAAAGCATAGCACATACGCTGATGTTTCATGCCATCTAAAAACTTTCTTCCATCAACAAGAAAAATCCTAGCACTACTACATACCTTTTCACCTTCCCTTTTCATGGGCTTTAGTTTGTGGCGAACTCCATCCTTTATTAGAGAGTATGTGTTTGCATGACCATCATGTACTGCATGCCTATCAAACTACCACGGTCTAGCCAACAATAGATGGCAAACATGCATTGAAATAATATCACAGAGAACTTCATCATGGTAATCCCCAATTTTGAATTTCACTAAACATTGTTCACTTACTAGGACTTTATGATCATCTTTCACCCAAGAAATTCGATAGGGCTGGGGATGTCTCTCCCTCTTGAGCTTCATCTTAGAGACCATCTCCTTTGACACCAAGTTATCTGTGCTACCACCATCAATGATCACATCACAATATCTATCCTCACACTTGCATCTGGAACGAAAAAAACTCCTCCTTTGTCCTGGTTCTATCTCACCACTTAGTAGGACCCTTTCATTTACCAAGGTCTCTCCTCTTTTTGCATCTTCTGAATGTGATGATTGTGCATCCTCATCCACATGAGCAACCCTAGCTTGACCCTCAGCCCTCCTATCTGTCCTTCCTTGTCGTTGAGGGCATTCAAAGGCACGATGACCTTCTTCATTGCAATGGAAATAGGTACCACAAAAGCCTCCTCTTTCTTTTCCACATCCTCTACCTCTTCCTCTTTGATTTTCAAAGTTTTGATCATGGGAGTGGTTGAAACCCTCATTCCTCTGGTTCCTGCTAGTACCCACATCTTCATTTTTCTTTTGGGTTTCATTGCGGCCTCCAGATGACCTACCGCTTCCCCTTCCTCCTTGACTGTGCCCTCTTTGTCTTCCTTCAAACCTTTTATTCAGTGTCTCTTCAACTTGTAGGGCAAACTAGTATGCCTCTTCAATGCTATTCATTCTTACCAGACTTAATTCCTCCTGGATGCTAGGTCGTAACCCACTGATATAACGAGCAACCTTCTCCTTATTTGCTTTTGCATGCCCTGCTCTAATCAAGAGTCGATAAAAATCCTCTATATATTCTTGGACTAATCTTCCTTCTTACTTTAACCCATGCATCTTCTTAAACAAATAAAGCTCGTAGTCTATAGGAATGAACTGCTTCTTCAATTTGTCCACCATGCGATCCCACCTTGTGATCTTCTCCTTTCCTCTTCTGTTTCTTTCCAATTGAACCTCTTGCCACCAAATTTTGGCATGGCCTTTCAGTTTGGCCTTTGTAAACTTAACCCTATCTGGGTCCCTGATATCCTCATACTCAAAGTATTCTTCCAGTTCATTGATCCAATCGATCAACTCATCTGGTTTTAGATTTCCTGAAAATACACCCACTTCAATTGTAGGTCTTTTTCCAAACTTAGTAATGCCCCTAAAAAGCCTTTTGTCTACATGATTCAGAACTTCCCCATGAAATTCCCCTTCTGGTCCAATTTCATCTTCTTTGTTGTCATCCTCACTTTCATCACCTGCAGCCACAGTTGTTCCTCTACGGAGCTCCTCTTGCAATGCTTGTACCTACCTTTGGAGGGCTCTAACCTCCTCAAGATTAATAGCTCTCGTCCTTTTGACACACTCTCTTCATGGAGGCATCTTCTAACTCAAACCCACAACCACAATGTCCTGGTGCAAACTGCCTCATAATTGGCGCTTTGTCTACACACTCAGGAAAACCAGCTCTGATACCACTTGATGGGGACACAACCCAAGAACAGAATGAAAACAACAGAAAAAGGGAAATTGTATTAACTAGAAAATAAGCTAGTACATTTAGAATAGAGAAATAAACTTCAAAACATGCCCTATGGGCTTACAATAGCATAAATCTGGAAATAATTTCTCCTTCAGTACCTCCTCTCAAACTCCACTCTGAACTACCTTTTACAATGCTAGAAATCTCCTTAAATAGACCCTGGAGGGTTAAGGACTAGGAATACATTCTAGAAAGTGCTACTAGGAATCCACTGACCAAATAGAAGGCTCCATAAGCTGCGTTAGAAGTCGACGCAAATCTAGAAGAATCCAGAAACGGTAACCGAACTTTTGGGAGGCATAACTTTTGAACCATAGCTCCGATTGACCAACCGTTTACATTTTTAGAAAGCTCTTGAAGTGCTCTATAGCCCTATGGACTAGCTTTGATCATCCCCCATTTTTTGGCCCTTTTCAAGGTCATTTAATTCCCCTAACCTAACTTTGAAGCATTCTTAGGAGGTCTCCAAAACTCAAAAAATTGCAATAACTTTCAAACCGTGGGGCCTTTTGACCTCATTCTTTTTCTGGAATGCTCTAAATTACAATTACATTCATCTGGCCAATTTACACCTTCTAGTTTACCAAAATGATGGTCCAATTACATACTCCTATTTTTTTGAGATTTATACGTATCCCAAGGTGTTCAAATACCCTATCCTAGAACGCTGATAGTGGAACTGTGAGAGTTGGAACCTTTATTTGACCCAAATGGGTATCCATAAATGAAAACATATGAAACATAAACTAAGTCTAAGTACATTTTTTTGGGTGACACAGGATTGCCCTTATACCTCTAGATGCTCCTGCATTACCAATTATGTAGAATAGCTTTGACTTAGGTTCAAAACCCTAGAAAGGAAATCAAATTTACATCAAAATATTCATGATTGGATGTTCTTGAAATCCACCATAGGAATGTATGTAGATGAATGTATATCTTGAGAGGATGGATGTAGAAAATGAAATAAATGATCTTAAACATATGAAGGGAGATCTTGAAAGTTGGAATGGTAAATCTTGTATAAAATTCTTCAGTAGTTTGAATGCATGAATCCTCAATCTTTAATGAAGAGATTGATTAAATGCCTTGAATGCTTGAAGAATGCTTGAATTATTGAGAGTTTGGATGTGATTTCTTGAATGCTTGAGGTTGAGATATGAAAAATGGAGCAGCTGGAAGGGTTTATATATAGATTAGAATTGACTAACTCCCATAGGAGTTTGTACCTAATTATCTAAAATATAAGACCCAACAAAAAATGACCAAAATAGGGGAACAATGCACTCATAATTGGCCTATCAGGGTTTTAGGGTTCCCTTGACACATTAGGGTGCATTGCACCCCTAGTTTCTTGGTGCACAAATTCTGGGGACAACTTGGGGACCTCAAAACAAGTTTTAGAATCCAATAATGATGCTTATACTTTGAGGAAACCTTATTTTAGTGCTAGGAGTATAGATCTTACCTTGAGCTTATCACCAGGAAAATAGGATCCTTAAAGAGGATCTATTAGGTTTTACCCCAATTCTACCTTAGGGAAAGGATGAAAAAGGGAAGAAGAGATGAAAGAGAGACATCCATTGATGAACTCACATTTAATAGGTGCTAAAATTTTCATTAAATTGGAGTGCTTCCAATTTAAGATGGTACACTAACCTATTAAAAAATCATCAAAACTATAAAAAAGAGGTAAATCACCTTGGTTTTCCTAAAACTAATCTCCCAAGAACACCTGCATGCATAACCCTGTCACATGGATGAAGCAAAGAACAGAGGCAAGGAAAAATCATGGAGGCCAAAAAGCCAGATCCATCTTATGGACATGCAAAGAGCAATATCTCATATAATCCAATAAGTGAATATAAAATACAAAGAGGTGAATCCTTATAAAGGAATCACGAAACCCGAAAAGGGAAACTAAAGCCTAAGAAAGCTAGGGTTACACAATATAATTAATAAAATATTAATTATATGCACCTACAAGATAGCTTAAGAAAACTAGAGTAATAGGCAACTTAATTAATTAAATCAAAGTGATTTAATTAATAAGTTAGAACAAATAATTACTCTAACACCCCCCCTTAAGCGAAGCTTGGGAGGAAGCTAACCTAGCACAACTATGAAAGAGAATTGGGTCCTGGTAACAAGGCCAGATCAGGTATCCAATCACAACAAAATCTCTATAAAGAGGAGAAATAGAGAAAACCACATGGGAAAAACCCTACTCCAAAAAGAGATAGAAAAGAATGTTCTAGAAGAAGGAACAAAGAGATCAGAAGAGAATCATTGAAGCATGAAGAACTGCAAAACTCTGTCAAAATGCTGATCTGTAGAACCTCCATGGAAATAGAAGGCACGAACCATCAACCAAAGGAACCTCCATGGAAATAGAAGGCACGAACCATCAACCAAAGAAGCATAGAACAACAATATAACCTCCCCTTAAGGCAGGTGAGGTGACAGGCAGCTGAAAAGATGGGCCAAAAATCTCCTACAACACAGGAGCCAAACACATTGAGAGTGAGGTACAAACACAAATAAAGGCACGTGTCATCGACACTACATGAGGAATTAGAGAAAGAGGGCCTATAAGCGGCAAACAACTATCCCCCCCATGGCACTTTATATAATAGTGCGAGTACAACGAATCACAATGATGAAAAGGATCCTAAAACGCAAGAGTGGCACTTTATCTCAGTGCGTTGCATAAAAATGCTTACAATGAATATCAAAAATGATCAAAAAAGACATAAGGCTGAAACAACAGAAGGTAGAGCCCAAAACGAAGCAACTGAAGCAACAAAATCGATCCCCGGACCTGAAACAAACAGGATATCCACCAGAATGCTAAAATGTAAAAGACTAAATAGGATGTGCCTGGAACAAAATCTGGAACAACAACCAGCATCACTAGAAAGAGCACAAAAAGATCTTTCCAGCGATATAAAGAAGTCCAAAATCGGAGATCGAAAGCTCAAGATACGCCTCCCAGAGTGCAAAATAGAACATCTGACTTTGACTGCCAAAATAGGCAACCAAACTATATCAGAAGTCCAAATAACTAGCACCATCATGACAGGCTCGGAAAGAGCTTTTCGACGATATAAGATTCATCAAAAAATGCCTCCGTATGACAAAGATATGGCCAAAAAACCACAAACAACTTTTAAAACAAAACAAATTATAGAAATGATGATTTGAAAGCCGTCAAATTTCAGCCCAAAGATGGATGACGTCAGCACCTGCGGCTGTCAGACCTGCTTCAGTACCTTGCTGATGTCACTTCTCTGTCATACTTTGCTGATGCAGCGTCCTTTTTTGGAAGATTTTGAAAATGTTTTTTTAAACAAAAAACAAAAAACTTTGAAGAATTTTTGCAAAAAAAGCAAACGCTTTTTTTAATAAAAACTCATGAGCCTTTTTTTAATAAAGCCTTTTGATTTTATGATTTTTTTTTTTAATAAAAAAATAAATTTGTTCTTCGAAAAGCGTGCCCAAATCTGGTAACAAATTTTTGCATCAAATTTCAACTGTGTCCAAATTGGACAAATTTTATATGGAAACAGGGGTTTTTGGGTGCTACGAATCCAACGGTGAGGTCCATTTGGGCTCAAAATGCACCGAAAAAATGACCCCTCCAAATCCAATACAAAATAACTCTAAAAATTGAAACCCTCTGAAAAATGCAACTTCTGAAATGCTTCAACAAACCACGAACAACGAGCAGCAAGCTTGCTCTGATACCATGTTAGAATTAGGTGAAAAACTAATCTCCCAAGAACACTTGCATGCATAAACCTGTCACATGGATGAAACAAAGAACAGAGGCAAGGAAAAATCATGGAGGCCAAAAAGCCAGATCCATCTTATGGACATGCAAAGAGCAATATCTCATATAATCCAATAAGTGAATATAAAATACAAAGAGGTGAATCCTTATAAAGGAATCACGAAACCCGAAAAGGGAAACTAAAGCCTAAGAAAGCTAGGGTTGCACAATATAATTAATAAAATATTAATTATATGCACCTACAAGATAGCTTAAGAAAACTAGAGTAATAGGCAACTTAATTAATTAAATCAAAGTGATTTAATTAATAAGTTAGAACAAATAATTACTCTAACACTTCCAATTTAAGATGGTACACTAACCTATTAAAAAATCATCAAAACTATAAAAAAGAGGTAAATCACCTTCGTTTTCCTATGAAAATTTGATATGAGACACAACCACTTCTCAATTTTTTCCAAATGCCTAATGTAGGAGCATCTAGGGTGTAAGAGAAATATTGCATCAATAAAAAATATTAAATAACTAAATAAGAAAACAATAAAAAACAAAGAGATAGAAAAGAAAAATCCTAAAGCAATGGTGTATTAAAAAATATAGGGAATTATGGAAAAGTAAGGAATCCCCAAAGAATAAGTAATCCTAAAAGATTGCTTGTATGAAAAACTTTATAAATCATCATTTAAAGACACTTATTTGATATTGAATGCTGGTCCAATATATAGCTACATTTGATGAGAACATTAATTTTATGAGAGGAACATAACTAAAATTATCCTGATTTATGAGTGCTTATTTCCTTGTTATAAAGAAACAATCAAAGAGTAGGCAAAGGTAATCCTCTAATAAAATATTTAAACAAAGTTATTGCTTCAGATGGAGAAGTATATGGTACTTCATGTGCTCCACCCCTAATTGACGCAAATGTTAGAGTAGTTTGATTCTTTCCATCCACCACACACCCATAAGATTGAGTCCATCCTGCTACCTAATAAATAACACATATATTATCAACACATATTTATTGATATAGAAGTATATCTTTAGTTAAAATAAATCTTAGATCTTACCTGTTGATTATCATACCAAGTACCATATGTATTGATTGTGAATAGTCTTAGTTGTTTGGCTATAATATTAGTAATTGTTCTTGTTGCAGTAAATGGAACAACTGAATCCTGCTCTCCACTGTAGATTTCATTTGATGTTACATAAAACTAGTGAGTGAGAATATCAACACTAAGAAATCTATATTAATTAAGTTGAAAAAATACATTACCTAAAAAGCATAATTGGTAGACCATAACTTAGAAGCTTAGTTAGAAGGTCTATGATATTGATTCCCCTATTCCTTTCATCGTAGTTCAAAGGCCTGTAATACATGTTGAATTATGAACCTCTTCTTTAGTATATGCTAGTATGATGATAATAACACCACTAAAGACTACACATAAAACATATACATTTTCACAAGTGCTTCCACTATACTATAATTGACATCCTTGTATTTTTATTGTTTTTATTATTTTGTACTACTATTTAGTGGATTAGACTAAGATAAAATTTGTATACATAATTTGTACTTACATGATACTTTTGATAATATTTCTTTTTGATATTTAATTCATATTATAAATACTATTATACTATCTTTTAAATTCAATTAACTAAATGTGACTTCTTATAAATAAACAAAAATCACATAAAAATATCCAAATTAGGATATTGTAAGGCAAACTCTTCTAGTTCAAACTTGTAGTTTTTCATGGAAAAAATATCATTATTCGATAAAAAAAGTTACCAACTTGTATACAATATTGTAGTGATTTATTTAGAATATTAATATCTACTTGGGTTATACATGGTCATTAGTATGTTAATATTCTAGAATTAAACAAAATATAACCCTTAAATTGAAAATATAAGGATTATAATCATACCCATCACAAAAGGTCCACGAGTAAGTATCATTACTTCTACTTGCATGAATTTCCTTCTGCACCTCATTTGTGTTAAGGTATGTAAATATGTCATTGTCAGCACAAAGGTTTATTTCATTTTCAACTTCTAAATTCTTCTCAAAAAACTTTGTTCGAATCTGTCAAACAAAAAATATTGATTAGTGTATGATTTAACCTACACCACATCAATACAAAAAATATTGAATACAATTGACACAGTCATTTTGAAAGGTTTAATAAACTTACTCCTCCTTGAAGCTTGGACAATTGTGAGGAAAATCCAATCTCATTTGAACAAAGACCCAGGGTAACATCATAATAATCAATATTTCCAATTTCTTCATACACTTTTTTAAACACTTCATTACAGGCTTTAGATGTATTTTGATCAACAAATGTCTCTATCCATTTTTTAGAATTGTTGCAGATAGTTTGAGTCAATTGATATGTTTCATCTAAAATCAACCCATGCGACCATTGAAATTCTCCATTATTTATACTAATATCAATGTCAACATAGGGATTTCCCATCTGCAACCATTTGAGATTTTAAAACATTGTGTCATGAACATTATAAGTGGCAACATCATATTTGAGAAAGTATAATTTGATATTTTATGAAAATAAATTATCTAAAATTTTGAAATTACTAAAGTACATACAAATAATATATTTCAAGTAAAATAAACTCTTAACATACAATAATTCCCTTTAGGTTGATAGGATTTATGCTTGTCTTTTTGTTGTAATCTACAACAAGGGCTGCCAATTGTGGTATATAATGCCCTGTAATATGAATTTAATTATGAGAAAAATATTATATCTAAAATTATACTTAAATGATATCAGTATTTAAAAAACTAGAGATTGATCAATTGAACTAGTACTTCAAAAAAATTAAACCAAAGAATGCTTGAAAATATGTATACCTCCATAACTCTCTCCTGTTATGTAGAAGTTTACATCTCTAAATTCTGAGAATTTCTTAAACCAATTCAAAAGGAATGCCAAGTTATCTTGAGCTGTAATACACAATTTTTATTATTAGTTTTTCACTTTCTAACAAAGACCCTACATATATCAATGATAGGGTGTATAGATAGAGAAGAGTGATAAAACAAATGAAAATAATTTTTTTTCCTTAATATTAAAATTACTTACTTTTCTATAATCATACAAAGATAGAATTAGTTTATTGAATAATGAAAATAAAAATATATTATAACTTTATTAATCAAAATGGAACTAAAACAAGTACCATTAATTTAGTATATGATGAGAATGTCAAAAAATATAAGCAACATGAAGAAACTATTTTTTTTGCTTCCCTTGGTTTTGGAAAATATCATCTAGGTCCAATCCTCTATAAGGAATCTAAAAAGCTCCTAGGAGGCATTGTTCTTTATGATCTTAGTGTCTATTATTTCTTCCTACAAATGACAAAGTGTCATGGTTGAGGAATGCATCATCTTCACAATAAAAGGGCAAGTGTCATGAAGTTCTCATCTAAGTTTTCCATATCCTCTTTTATTTTATGGATTTCCACCCAATCAGAAACATTGTTTAAAAAATGTTCAATGCTCCCCTTAGGATTCGTGATAAGGGCTTAACTACCTCATTTTCACTACAAGTTGAGTGGTTTTATCAAACACTAATAGATTGGTCTTTTTGTGCAATGACAACCCCACTCTAACAAGTAGTATCAGAGCTTGGTCATAGGTTTGAATCCTTAGACCCTCGATTAATGAAAAGGGGGAGATTGTTGGAAAAATGTTTAGTGCTCCTCTAAGGCTTCATGACAAGGGTTTAATTTCCTCCTATGTATTATAAGTTGAGTGGTTGTATTAGACAGTAACAAGTTGATCTTTTGGTGCAACAACCCCACTTAAAAAAATACACGATCTTTAACCTCCTTTTAATGCAATCTTGTCATCAATCATAAGTTTTTTACCATTGTCAAGCGAGGTATGAGTAGGGGAAGTAGCCATTGTTAGAAATAGATGATACTCTGATACTCGGGGTGGGGGGTGGGGGGTGGGGGGTGAATTAGTATTCTAGAAACTTTTCCCCACAATTGGATATTATTAGTTACTTTGCAACATGAATAGGAAAGTAAACCTACTAAACAATAAATATAACGATACACAAAGAGAGCTCATATCACCATTATTTGTTAACTAGGAAAAATTGGACCAAGGGAAGAACCTGGTGGGGATGATGCCCACAGAATGATCCACTAAACAAAAGAATCCTATTAGGGATATGTAGATGCTTAAAATCGTCCCAAACTCTATAATAATTCATTTAATATTTTCTTTGACATTATAATTAATTAATTATATTTTTCATATTCTTCTACTTATTTAATTAAATTTATTTAATTAAATAGGTTAATTTCCCTAATGTATTTAAATTTAATTTGAATACATACCCTCTAATGTATTAAACTTATTTAATACATAGTGCTCCATAAACCCCCTTTTAAATAAATTCTAATTTATTTAATTCCCTTCACTTTATTAAATTATTTAATCCTATGATTAAGTTAAATTTTATTTAATTTAATCCTAATACCATCCGAAAACCTAGTTTACACCCATCACTCTCATCCTTCTAAGCCTATCCATTAATTAATCCCACTTAATTAATCCTAAAAACTTTTTAGCTCTTAAGTGTTTGCTCACACATGTGTGAGAAGCTCATGATCCAATAAAGCTTCCATTGAATTATTTTATTCACACCTCTTACACATCTCACACATTTGTCCTTTCCTTTCTCCAAGGTTTTTCACACATGTGTGAGCAAACCTTGAGCCATCACTTTCATCCAAAAGGCTTATGTTGACATTTGAATGGCTTGTCCCTTTAGTCCATGTGTCTGCCTTGTGGCACCTATGAGGATGCCACCTCCCCAAGGCCTCTCTCAAACTTATAAATAGAGCCCTTTTCTCAAGCAATTTCCATCTCCCTCATTTGCATTTTTATCATGCTAGTTTAGAGTTAGAGCTTTCTTAGAAATTTACATATTGCTACTAACCCTTTGGTTGTTGTTTACTTCTTGCATTATTTTTCTTATTCATGATAGTATTGCACTCTTAGATTTTTTTTCTACATCCACTTCCATTATCCATTGAGTACTTTCAAGAATGGTTGCTTCCATAGCCATCTCTTGAAGCATTCTTCATCATTTAGATTAGTTGCATGATTCATTATTGCATCTTTCATATCATTGGGATTCATAGTTGTGTTTGGAAGAGCATATTTAAATCCCTCACACTTAAACACCCTAACAAGGCCTCTTATGGGCACCCTTGTTGAGCTGCTTTGAGGTTGTGTGGGGACTCTTTATTATCGGTTGCATTAGTATTAAAACACAATATTAGTTAATAGTTTTCTTGGTTTCAATATGGTTTTATGCACATGCTACTAATGTTTTATTGTTTATGCATGCTCCCGATAGGTTTGATTTTCACACATATAGGATATTGACCCTATTAGGAGTCTATCAAATATATATAGTGTCTTGAATCCTTGTTTGAGGACTAGCCCTATTAAAACCCTCAAACCTATTAGGAGTTGCTTCAACCCTATTAGGAGTTTGTAGTACAATTACAATGTATGCAAGAAGAGCCCACCTCCCTAACATGCAATATGAAAATAAGTTTCTTCACAATCATACAATATTGTCTCATTGCCACAATTTGCAGTTGTTCTAATCATAAATCATATTTTGCATTACACAAGACTCACATATCACATATAATTCCTTTTCAATAGTTCACATCACATGTTCAATTCCATTTAGCTATGCAAAATATGATCTTTACTTATACCTCACAAATTATCAAAAATCTAATTAGTCAACCTTGAAGCTTTCACACATTTGGATAATTACATAATAAAATTGTGGTGAACATCTAGGATATTGGCCCATCATGGTTAAGTAATTATTTTGTTGCCAAAATAATTCCTTAAGTTGTACAATTCATTTAATTGTCATGCTCTATTATGCTTTATTAATTACTTGTGTTGGTAATTCTTCTATAACTAACATCATACTATCTGTACAGGTCTGCACACTAACATATGTCATCATGACATAGTAAACTATCAATCTTAAATTATGAATGAGATAAATCAAACTCTTTCATTCATACATACCAAATCTATCTCTCTACTACTACAACCTATTCAATACTTAGACAATTTTCTATCTCAAATTTCACAATGAAGTACCAAAATGTATATGTTTCCATAAATGTAAACACTAACACATCTACCTAGCTATATTTCCAAATGTTGTTTAGTGTGGAGCCTGATCAGTCCCCAAGTGGGAGATTGTTAGATTATGGTGACTGATCAGGAAAGTACTGTACATACTTCATAAATAGTTATAACCCTAAAGCGGTTTAATACTTGTATAAAAAGGGCTTAGGGTTGGGTATTTTTATATATGTGGTGATATGAAATTGGTTCTTGCGGCAGTATTGAGCTGTAAGGGATTATGGATTGTAATCAGGTTGTAATCACTGGATTGTAATAAGATCGGACTTGCTGTTTGGTGGATGTAGCCCAGGGATTGGGTGAACCACGTTAAATCTTGGTGCTTTGTGTTCATTTCTGTGTGTTCTATTATTTTTTGTTATTAGTTATATTTGCATGTAGTTTTTTATTTCTGTCCGTGGTTTATCCTAACAAGTGGTATCAGAGCCTAGTTGTTTTTCAGTTATCCTCTGTAGGAAAGTCTCACGGTTAAGTGGGAGCAATGGAAGATGAGGGTAAGCTGAGGGTTGATAGGTTTAATGGGCAGAACTTCCAATTATGGAAGATGCAAATGGAAGACTATTTATATCAGAAGGATTTATGGAAGCCGTTGGAAGGAAAAGCCAAGAATCAGGGAACTATGTCAGAGGCTGAATGGGATCTTTTGGACAGAAAGGCACTCGAAAGCATTCGGTTATGCTTGGCACCATCGGTGGCATTTAATATAACAAAAGCAAAGATGACAGAATATTTGATGAAAACCCTAGCGAAACTATATGAAAAGCCCTCCGCTTCAAATAAGGTATTTCTCATGAAGCATTTATTTAATATGAAAATGGCAGAAGGTGGATTTGTTGCAGATCATTTAAATGAGTTTAATACTATTACTAGTCAATTATCTTTTGTGGGTATCAATTTTGATGAAGAAATTAGGGCTCTCTTGATTTTGTGTTCTTTGCCTGAAAGCTGGAATGGCTTGATAATGGCGGTGAGTAATTCTATTCCTGGATCAAGTACCCTAAAATATGATGATGTGATCGGTGTTATTTTAAGTGAGGAAACTCATAGAAAATCCTCAGGTGGATCTACATCTGGAAGTGCTTTAAATGCACAAAGCAGGGGCAGAACGACTGAAAGAGGAAGTAACTCTAGAAATCATGGGAAATCAAGAGGAAAGTCAAAGGGGAGGAGGTCTCAATCGAGAGGACCAAATGATTGCTGGTACTGTGGGAAACTAGGGCACAAAAAGAAAGATTGCTGGACTCAAAAGAAAAATGAAGGAGATAAATCAGATGGAGACAAAGAGGCAAATGTGGTAAGTAACAAATCCAAAGAGGATGCTTTGCTTCTGTCTTTAGAGAGTGTTGATGATTCATGGGTTTTAGATTCTGGTGCTTCTTTTCATGCTACACCTCATAGAGGTTATTTCATTGATTATGTCCAAGGGGATTTTGGGCTTGTTTATGTGGGGGATAATGAACCCTGTCAGATTGTTGGAAAGGGAAAAATTAAGATTAAGTTGCAGAATGGGAATCATTGGCTACTACATGAGGTAAGACATGTTCCAAAGTTGAGTAGGAATTTAATTTCAGCAGGGCAACTCGGTGATGAGGGTTGTGTAGTTACTTTTAATGATAAAAATTGGAAGGTTTCAAAAGGTTCCCTTGTAGTAGCAAAAGGTGTGAAAGTAGGCACCTTATATCTTTGTACAGGTCATATTGTTCCTTCTACTTTGATTGTTTCAGAGAAAAATGAATATTTAGGAACAATTACTGCAGTTGAGCAGGGAGAACAAATAGCTGCTGTAGATTCTAATACAGCGCTGTGGCACAATAGACTTGGGCACATGAGTGAGAAAGGTATGAAAGTACTTCATTCAAAGAAAGTTTTACCAGGTCTAAAATGTGTGAATATGGATTTCTGTGAAAGTTGTGTGTATGGAAAACAAAAGAGAGTGAGTTTTGTAAAGACAGGGAAGGAAAACAAAAAGGAGAAATTAGAGCTTGTGCATACAGATGTATGGGGACCGGCTCAGGTATCTTCCCTTGGTGGCTCTCATTATTATGTTACATTTATTGATGATGCAACTAGAAAAGTATGGGTTTATTTCCTTAGACATAAATCTGATGTATTTCAAACTTTTAAGAAATGGAAATGCTTGGTTGAAAATGAGACTGGTAAGAAATTAAAATGTCTCAGATCTGATAATGGTGGTGAGTATTGCAGTCATGAATTTGAAGATTATTGCTCCACTAATGGTATTCGTAGACAAAAAATTGTTCCAAGGACTCCACAGGAAAATGGAGTGGCTGAACGCATGAACAAGACTATAATGGAGTGCGCAAGGAGCATGAGGTTGCATGCTGGGTTGCCCTTACACATGTGGGCGGAGGTTGTCAATACTATAGTATATTTGATTAATAGAGGTCCCTCTACTCCTTTGGGCTGTGGTATTCCAGAGGAAGCATGGACTGGTAAGAAGGTGAGTTATTCTTTTCTCAAGACCTTCGGTTGTGAAGCTTTTGCTCATATAGACTCTGAAAATAGAACCAAGCTAGAAGCTAAATCAAAGAAATGTGTCTTTGTTGGATATGGCATTAATGAATTTGGTTATAGGCTTTGGGATTTTGAAAATCTTAAAATTATTAGAAGCCGAGATGTCATATTCAATGAGAAAGTGTTGTACAAAGATCTGTTGTAGCAACATGAGAAGAAAGAAGATGATTATGTAGTGCTGGATGATACTCCAAAAGTTGATGTTCCAGCCATTCCTCATGATGTGCAATAACTACAACAACAAATACCACACACATCAGTGAATGTTAGATGGTCAACAAGGCCAATTAGACCTCCACAAAGGTTTTCTCCCTCTTTGTATTCTATTTTACTTACTGCTGCTGGTGAACCTGAAAGTTATGATGAAGCTGTGCAGGTGGATACTAAGATTCAGTGGGAGTCTGCAATGAAAGATGAAATGGACTCTTTGCTGAAAAATAAGACATGGGATTTGTGCAAGTTGCCTGCAGGTAAAAAGGCTTTACAGAATAAATGGGTTTATAGGTTGAAAGAAGAGGAAGGAGGTAAGAAAAGATTTAAGGCCAGGTTAGTTGTAAAAGGATTTGCACAGAAAAAGGGAATTGATTTTGATGAGATATTTTTTCCTGTTGTTAAAATGACTTCTATTCGTACTATTTTAAGTCTTGTGGCTACTGAAGATTTGCATTTAGAGCAGATGGATGTTAAAACAGCCTTTCTTCATGGTGATTTGGATGAAGAAATATATATGGCTCAGCCACAGGGTTTTGAGGTCAAAGGTAAGGAGAACTTAGTGTGCAAATTGAAGAAAAGTTTATATGGCCTGAAGCAAGCACCTCAGCAATGGTATCTGAAATTTGACAGTTTTATGCATGAGCATGGATATAACAAGTGTCATTCAGATTACTGTGTTTATTTTAAGAGGGTGGATGATGATAGCTACATTATTTTAAGTCTATATGTTGATGATATGCTTATAGCTGGGTCTAACATGCATCATATTAAGGGGCTAAAATGCCAGTTAGCACATGCATTTGCTATGAAGGATTTGGGGGCAGCAAAACAAATCCTTGGTATGAAGATTTGCAGAGATAGGAAGAACATAACATTGACACTATCTCAAGCTGATTATGTTGAGAAGGTGTTGCAACATTTCTCTATGGAGAATGCTAAAGCTGTCAGCACACCTTTACCTGGTCATTTGAAATTGACTAAGGAGATGTGTCCCAAGACACAGGAAGAGGAGGATAAGATGTCCAAGGTACCCTATGCTTCAGCTGTAGGAAGTTTGATGTATGCTATGGTATGCACTAGGCCAGATATTGCACATGCAGTGGGAGTTGTTAGCAGGTATATGAGTCATCCAGGATTTGAGCATTGGAATGCTGTCAAGTGGATTCTCAGATATTTGAGAGGAACATCCAATAAGTGTTTACACTTTGGGGGCTCTACTACTGATTTACAGGGCTATGTTGACTCAGATTTGGCTGGGGATATTGATACCAGGCGGAGTACTATAGGTTATGTCTTTACTGTTGGTGGGGCAGCCGTGAGCTGGGTTTCTAGGTTACAGAAGATTAATGCTCTCTCCACTACAGAGGCAGAGTATGTTGCTGCTACAGAGGAAGCCAAGGAGATGATATGGCTTCAGTTCTTCTTGGAAGAATTGGGACATCCTCAGAAAGATAATTATTTGTTCACAGATAGTCAGAGTGCCATTCATCTTGCTAAGAATTCAGCTTTGCATTCTAAGACCAAACACATACAGTTGCGGTACCATTTCATTCGGTCAGTTTTCGAGGATGGACAGTTAAATCTGGAGAAGATACATACCAATGACAATCCAGTAGATATGTTGACAAAGGTTGTAACAAGGGAGAAGCTAAACTCCTCTTCAGCTTCGGTTGGTCTTTTAGACTGAACATGAATAAAAGAACAGTAGAGTCCAGGATGGTTTGATCTAGTGGGAGCCCCATGTGGTAGTTGTATTGCTACAGGATCAGTCTCCAAGTGGGAGATTGTTGTTTAGTGTGGAGCCTAATCAGTCCCCAAGTGGGAGATTGTTAGATTGTGGTGACTGATCAGGAAAGTACTGTACATACTTCATAGTGGTGATACGAAATTGGTTCTTGCGGCAGTATTGAGCTGTAAGGGATTACGGATTGTAATCAGGTTGTAATCACTGGATTGTAATAAGATCGGACTTGCTGTTTGGTGGACGTAGCCCAGGGATTGGGTGAACCACGTTAAATCTTGGTGCTTTGTGTTCATTTTTGTGTGTTCTATTATTTTCTGTTATTGGTTATATTTGCATGTAGTTTTTTTATTTCTGTCCGTGGTTTATCCTAACACCAACAATCTCCCCCTTTTGCATTGATGGAAATATTTGGGAAAATTGGTTAAGTCCCAAAATAATGTCACACAAAACAACAATAAATACAAAAGTAATTACTCAAAATTACCTTCAAAAATTGAAAATATTATTCATGTCTTGATGGATCAATACATTCCTTATCACTCCTTTACAATGATTTACTATATACATAGCTAAGCTCCCCCTTACATTTATATGAATCTTCTATACAATTTTCTTTTAAATTCTTCTTCCCCTTTGACATAAATGACAAAGGTGTCTAAAATAATATATACAAGAAAAAATTGTGTTACTTTTCTTTGATCAACTTGAAATTATTGATATACAGTTTGCAAAACCAAGTTTTAGATTTTCAAGATCCTTCTTCTAGTTCTCTTTAAGCATATTAGATATATTGATAAGTGCACAAAGTGCATAAGATGCAACTTCTACTCTTCTTAAGTCAATATAGGAAAATTTTTCATAAGATTCCTTTTCTATAAGACACTCCTCCAATTGCCTTTGCAAAATAATAAATTTAGGAGAAAATAATTTTCTAAGGATAGAGAATCTCTTTATTACCTTCTCCTTTTCATAGTTGACCCCATCAAACTACGGACTATCCTTTCTAAACTGACTTGCCATTGATCTCCCAAAGGTGTTAAGCTTTTCCTTTAATGACTTGATACTCTGATACTAATTTTTAGCATGAATGATAATGGTTTACCTTTGGAGGAGTATCCTAAGAATTGGAGATCATGTGGTAGTATTGATATGTTGCATTCATGACCGTGTCTATCATTGATGTCAACATAGACGTAATTCTATGAAGATTGGAAGAGTAGCAGATAAAGATCATAATTGTATGGACAAAGTGTTTACTATTAGGTGATGCATGGTTAAGGATGAGTTCCTCATTGTGTCTTGATGATAAGGTTTAGTGTTGAGTCAAAGACATGCAGAAGTTGTAAGTGATTTATCGAGAGCAGTGCAGAAACAAAGTATCTAAGAAGTAGTTTCTAATGATTGCATTATATCTTCTGGTAGAGATATAATCTAGAGATGCCCAACTAGTAAATGATATAAGATAGTTGTATGGTGATTTTAGTAAGTTCACAAGATCAAAAGTCACACATGTGAAGATATGTTTAGATTGTGAGCCGACAGTGCTATTGTAATTAAAAATTAATTAATTATCTTATTATAATTAATTGGGAAAGCCTCAAGGTTGACTCAAGGAATTATTTTGAAGATATGGTATAAAGAAAATATGTTTTTGTTGTTTGTAGTAAGTTTGAAAGATATGGAGTATGCGCAGTGATCAAGGAGGTGTGAATAAGAGCAGAGTATTTGGTAAATATGAGTAAGCAATCCAAGGGATGTAAAGTTCATGATTTGGTATCAAGAACAAAAGGAGAAGAAGTCTAGTTGATAGGATAAAGAGAGAGGATGGAGTAGTATGGTATAATAGTATTATTCTTCAAGGAATAATACAAAGATCATTTGGACAGTGGGTCCATCTACCTTCTACAACTCCTAATAGGGTTGACACAACTCTTAACAAGGTTGCAATCTCCTAATAGGAAATTAAAGTCTCCTAATAGGGATTGATATGTACTTAATGTTTTGATTTACTCCTAATAGGGTCCATCCTCTAACAAGGAATATTTATATTAGTATATCATCTTGTCGGTACCATCCCCATTGGGTTTTTTCCTCTAATCAAGGGTTTCCCTAGTTAACATATCTAGCATCATTGTGCATGAGTATCTTGTTGTGGTTTCCAATTATATTGCTCATATGGTTAAGATTTAATAAGGTTGATAATTGTGATAATAGTTGGATAATTGATTCAACCCCCCTCTCTCAGTTATATTGGTGGACTATATATTCTAACAGTTGGTATCAGAGCCTTAGGTCCTTGAAGAAAAAGCTTAGCAAATTTGGGAGATCAATGGAGAGTCTTTTCAAAAAGAATAGTCCAAAATTTGATGGGGTCAACTATGACAGTTGGAAGGATAAGATGAAGACTCATCTATTGTGTATGGGTCCACGATATTGGCTTTTGACAAAAGGTAGCAAAAGAATTGTGGAAGAAGAAAATCTTGAACAATGCAATGAAGTAGAGAGAGATCTATTCATGTGTAACATGAGAGACAAAGAAGCCTTACTATCAGCTCTTTTTAAGAATGAATATAGTCAAGTAAAGTCTCTATTAACATTTTATGAGATTTGGAAAGATTTAGAATCTACTTTTTAAGGTAATAAGCATACAAAAAGAATAAAATTGCATAGTTTAATATATTTATTTCAAGATACTAAAATGATGGAAGATGAATATGTAAGAAGCTATGTGGGTAGGATATCTAAGATTTCTATAGGAATAAAATCATATGGTGGAACCAAGGAAGAAGATGAGGTTGTGCAGAAGATCTTGAAAACTTTGACACCACCATTCAAGCAAGTACCACAGATGGTAGAACTTCTAATATCCTATACTAAGAAATTCATGAGGGAAAATTTGCTTGGAATATTGGAATCAAAAAAATAAATTATGATAAAATTTGGAGGATTGACAAGAGTGGTGATAGCTTTTAGTGCTTTAAATGTTCAACCAAGTTTATCTAGATGTGCAAGTATTCAAGGAGATTTCACTAGTAGCAATAGAACCGGATCTGATGAGGAGAGAAAGATTAAAGAAGGAGTTGCCTTTATTTTAAGAAGATAACTAAATGGTAATAATATTTTCAAATGTTGGACTTGTAATGAATTTGGTCATTATACATCTAAATGTCCTAAAAGAGAGAAAAAGCATAAGGAAAAGTTAAAGCCTGGAAGACCTAGAAATTGCTTATATGCTAATGAAGACAAGGAATCCGAGGAAAGAGTTTAGAGTGAAAGTGATGATGAGATAGGATTTTTAGCCATAAAGGAAGATGATCTTGATATAGAAATTAGAGAAGATAAGGCTCTAGTTTCCCAAGTTGAAAAGAAATCTGATTGGATAATAGACAGTGGATGTTCGCATCATATAACTAGTGATATGAATAAGTTTGTTAAATTTAGGAATCATGATGTAGGTATTGCTAGAGTTGGTAATAATGTAGCCTATCATGTAATAGGGATAGCATCTATTACTCTTGATGGAAAGACTAGCACTAATGATATTTGTTGAAGTATAGCATCAGTCGAAGTGATAAACTCATTACATTGAGTATTTGTATTCATGATTTTATGAACATTGTATTATGTCTCATATTATTGATAAATAAATAAATAAATAAATAAATAAATGTATATATATATATATATATATATATATATATATGTATGTATATATGTCTATTTATTTATAAATGACTTTACTTAACTAATCGGGCTCTTATAATCAGAAGAGACTATTATGTTATGAAATCCTTGAATGTAATTGTTTTACCACTACATGATTGTCAATTGAGAAGAAAACTAATTGTATTTTCTTATACACTGATGATGATCAAGTAGGGACATGACCCTACATGGCCTTTGGCCAAGTAGAGTCATGTCTCTACAGGACATGACTTTGTTGTAGCTTCTGTCGGATTGATTTTATCATGAGATACCTCGTTGATGGTAAATTATATTTAAGATAAATATCTTATATATATAATTTATATTATGCATTATATATTATTATATGATAATATAATAATATAATAATATATAACATATAAGGTTAATATATTAATATTATATATATTCTTAAAGGTGAGTTATACATATAGTTATTTATTAACTAAATGATGATTAACTATAGGGACATGTCTCTTAAAGAGACATGTCTCCTCCTCTCATATTTATATGAGATCCAAATCTGCATTTGAAAATCATCAATTAGCATGACCATGATTCTACATTTTTAGAAATGATCTTAGTTACTTTAACATGGTATTAGAGCCATGATGTAAATGTTGAGATGTTTGGATTCAAGCATTTGTGAAAATTTGACATCTTTTCTGCAAAACTTTAGCACACTGAGATCTCTAAAAATATTGGATTGAAAAGTGCAATGGAGTAAAGAAATGAGATGCATAGTTATTGGTGTAAGATAAATCATCATTTTTTTTTTGAATTTTATGTAAATGTCTTCCATCAATAAAGGTGTTGAGAGAAATTAATCTACTGATCAGTAGTATAGAGAAAGTAAGAAGTTGGAATTAATATGTATAGCTCATATATATATGAATTTTAAATAAAGTGCATGTGGCCATCAAAACCGTGTACAAATGATAATAAAACATCAAACATTAGTGTAGTACAATATAACTGGGAGCAAGTAGATGGAAGAACAAAACAAAAAGAAAAACTTTGTAACATGTTTAATGCCAGAGTCTTGGAAAGAGAGCAAATAAATTAGTAGAAGAGCATCACAGAATGACTTTGCTAATAGTGATGAACTATTACTGTCCAACATGGAAATAAACATATGTACTATCTTCTACTCTAACTATAGGCCAATACAAAGGTAATGCATTGAAAGGGCAGTAGATTGGATGAAGTACATTTCCATATAACTGACGGTTGAGAAGATTAAGTTGCAAAACTGAGGGACATACTCACTCCCTTCCTTATCCTATAAGGGTGAACGCCATGATACTAATGAAAACCTGTTATATACATCATAGGTTTATATCATATAGAAAATTTTCATTAAGGTATGTGCAAGGGATGATGTGGAAAAATAGAAAAGGGAAAATTAGTGTATGGAATGGAAATAACATTTATAGGGAATACAAAACAAAACTAGGATTAAAACATCGATCAAATTGATTAGTGAAAAGGTGAAAAAACCAATGAACATACATTCAATGTAAATAGTTTCCAAAAGAAGGATTAACATAGCAATCGAGACACTTAAAAGGTAGATGGCATATTGGGCCCTACTGAGAAAAAGAAAAAAGAAAAAAAGAAGGAATATACATGCTTCATTATTATGAGGAATGTAATATAGTTAAATACAAAAGGCAATAAATGTTTATGGTTATATATGTTTTTTAAGGGAATCAAAATTCACGTGGAACAAGAACAGCGAGGTGTGATAATCAATTCACATTGGTGCATCATACCAAATCCAATACAAATGTACGATTGTCAACAAATGGTCCATGATAGGTCAAACAATGTACTCCACATACATATCGACACAAAAGGAATAATATTATTGATGAATGGTTATCACTGCTTATGGTAGAGACAATTTGTATTACCATTGAATCATATGTGGTCTTTTTTAAGGGTATAGATCAAAACATATATTAATAATAAATGACTCCTTTAGAGTCTAACAACTACTTTAGAAGGCAAGATCATAATAAATAGAAATGGAAAATCAGTGATAGAAGACTTTAAATAAATTAAGGAATATGATATATTATATATATATGTATATATATACATATATATGTATGTATATATATACATACATATATATGTATATATATGTATATATATACATACATATATATGTATATATATGTATATATATACATACATATATATGTATATATATACATACATATATATGTATATATATGTATATATATACATACATATATATGTATATATATGTATATATATACATACATATATATATGTATATGTATACATATACATATATATATGTATATGTATGCATATACATACATACATATGTATGGATATACATACATATGTATATATATACATACATACATATGTATATATATACATACATACATATGTATATATATACATACATACATATGTATATATATACATACATACATATGTATATATATATATATACAAGTCAATTCTGAATGAATAATAATAGAATCACTTCACAAATTATTAATGAAGAAGCTAGTTCTTGGTGATAACAATTTTGATGCAACTATCAAATTAGAAGAAATGACCTTGCATTGAAGGTTATAACCAGTGCATATCACTTTTTGATTAATTGGCAATAATACTCATTTGAATAGAAAATATGTCTAGTACAACCCCTTGTATTGTGACGATTTGTACAAATCAAACAAAGTGTGGAGTTCATGGAAGTCAGCGAGCCTACTAGATTAGACTAGAGCACTATAAGAGCCATGAGCCATGTATATGATAGGCTATAGAACATTTGGAAAGATATACTAAAATATTACGAAGAGGGGTTATCATCTGATTAAAGGACAATTTTTTTTTATACACGATAAAGGTGGGTTTAAGTGAGAAAATGAAAGGGCCATGCCAGACATGATAGAGAAGACCATACATGACCGAAATATAATTCTTATATATATTGAAGTAGATATAAAAATATTGCTATTTATAAAAGTGTATGAGTACCATGTGTCAAAAGTTTGCTGATTAAGAAGTGTGAGATATTAGTCACACTCAAACTTATCTGCTAGAAACCCAAATGTAACTACAAAAAGAAAAGAGTGTTCTCTTCTAGAGTACCTATAGTGAAGGAATGAATTCACATAGATGGTTCCCTATTCTAAAAAATAAGCTTGCAATTTGTTTAGTGTTTCATCTCCTCAAGCAGTCAGCTATTGAAGAAATAATTTATTGTAGGAAAAAAAATTGTGATAAAAACTTATTCTTATGAATATGCAATAATTAGTGTTCATATTCTACTTTTGTAGACACTCCAAATAGATTAAAATTCATGCAAATATACATTGGGATCATAGACAAATTACATGCTCACTCTTAAAACAAATTGGAAGAAATTGGAATGAGTGGAAATTCTACATTGTGGGGGGAATAATAATAATCAATGTTCCATTCCCACTTGAACCATCTTTAAAGGGAACATATTAGAGAAGGGACACCATCAGAGTTCCAAATTACAGAGGAGATGTTTCATTCTACAATGTTTATGGACCCTCATGTGCACATAAGTATTCCTATCTTTTACATTTATCTACACATTGTTGTCTCTTTCTTATTTGTAATTATATACATATAGGTATAAGAGTTATTTACCTTGACCTTTTTCTTTATGTCTAAGGATGTTCTTGTAGGAAAAGAACGTTGGTACTTTACACATGTTATCAAATATTTTGTAGGCTTAATCTTATGACAATAGCTTCAAAAAAGCTGTAATCTAAAATCCATTAGTCATCTAATGATTAGGCTCAACAAAGTGAGACTCTTGAAGCAAAAATATTTCATGATTGAAATTATGAGATCCTTTTACATTAAGAGGGAGTATGGCAATTATTTTAAGACAACATAGGAGATTAGAAGATTGATACTTAGAGGGAGTCAATAAATACATGTGGGTGACTGCATGATGTTGATGGGCCTACTCCTATGTATATCATGAGAAAGTGATTACTTATCACTAGAAAATTAGAAAATTGATATAAGATTCAGAGTGAGTTCAACAAGAATTCTTTTCTGAGGAAGTGATGGGGACACGACCCAAGAACAGAATGGAACCAACAGAAAGGGAAATTATATTGACTAAGAAAATAAGCTAGTACAAATAGTACAGAGAAAATAAACTTTAGAACATGCCCTAAGGGCTTACAATAGCATAAATCTGGAGAATATTTCTCCTTTTAGCACCTCCTCTCAAACTCCACTCCGAACTGCCTTTTGCAATGCCAAAAATCTCCTTAAATAGACCCCGGAGGGTTAAGGACTAGGAGTACATTCTAGAAAGTGCTAGTAGGCATCCACTGATGAAATAGAAGGTTCTAGAAGCTGCGTTAGAAGTCGGTGCAAATCTAGAAGAATCCAGAAACGGTAACCGAATTTTTGGGAGGCATAACTTTTGAACCGTAGCTCCGATTGATGAACTGTTTATATTTTTGGAAAGCTCTCGAAGTGCTCTATAGCCCTATGGACCAGCTTCGCTCGTCCCCCATTTTTGACCCTTTTCGAGGTCATTTAATGCCCCAAACTTGACTTTGAAGCATTCTTAGGAGGTCTCCAAAACTCGAAAAACTACAATAACTTTCAAACCGTGGGGCCTATTGACCTGATTCTTTTTCTGGAATGCTCTAAATCATGATTACATTCATCTGGCCAATTCACACCTTCTAGTTTACCGAAATGATGGCCCAAATACATGCTCCTATTTTTTTGAGATTTTTAAACACACTGATAGTTGAACTATGAGAGTTGGAACCTTTATTTGAGCCAAATGGGTATCCAAAAATGTAAAGAAATGAAACAAAAACTAAGTCTAAGTACATTTTTTTGGGTGACACAGGATTGCCCTTATACCTCTGGAGGCTCCTGCATCAGGAAGTAACTAGAGGACTTGACTTCTTAGGATCAATATTTAGAGGGAGAAATTTTGAGATGCTATCCTTTGTAGATGATATCTTCTCTATGAGGAGAAATTTTAAGAGAAATTCTTTGTAATGTATTTTTCTCTATGAGAGAGAATTAAGGTGAAAGCCTTTGCACCACCCTCTGACCTGGTTCATGGTGGTTACTATTTCACATATGATATGTAATGAAAGGTGATGATCTTTCATTGACATATATAAATAGAAGGTAACCATTATAAGATGATGATCTTATAAATATAGACTTGTTATCATGGTTCTTTGGGTAATGAAGAGACAAAAAGTAATCTTTGTAAGGTGACGATCTTGCAAATAATTGGCCTATTATTATGATAGTTTTTTTCTAGATATATTGAAAGTCATTTATAATAAAAGTATTATGATTACTCTAAATATTGTTTCAAAAAATTAGATATCATAATATATGTTATGATAGTGTTCATAACATTGTGATTGCAGTTATTTGACAAGTCACTATTTCAGAATGTTAAAGTTAGATAATATGTTGTGTATAGATATCCTTGATACTAATATCTCATAAAATGTGTTTGTCACTTCTCCCTTGCTAAGAGGGAGTTTTGAAGTATAGCATCAATTGAAGTGATATACTTATTATATTGAGTATTTATATTCATGATTTATATGAACATTGTTTTATGTCTCATATATATATATATGACTTTACTTAACTAATCAGGCTCTTATAATTAGAAGAGACTATTATGTTATGAAGTTCTTGAATGCAATTATTTTACCACCACATGATTGTTGATTGAGAAGAAAACTAATTGTATTTGCTTATACATAGACGATGATCAAGTAGGGACATGACCCTACATGGCCTTTGGCCAAGTAGAGTCATGTCTCCATAGGACATGACTTTGTTGTAGGTTCTGTCAGATTGATTTTATCTTGATGATAAATTATCTTTAAGATAAATATCTTATATATATAATATATATTATATATGTAATATAATATATATTATATATGTAATATAATATATATTATGTATTATATATCTTAGATATTTAATAAATATTATTTATGTAATATAATATATAATATGCATTATATATATTATATAATAATATATTACACATATGGTTAATATATTAATATTATATATATGCTTAAAGGTGAGTTATACATATAATTATTTATTAACTAAATCATGATTAACTATAGGGACATTTCTCTTAAAGAGACATGTCTCCTCCTCTCATAT
Source organism: Cupressus sempervirens (assembly GCA_028749045.1). Taxonomy (NCBI): domain Eukaryota; kingdom Viridiplantae; phylum Streptophyta; class Pinopsida; order Cupressales; family Cupressaceae; genus Cupressus; species Cupressus sempervirens. The sequence continues at coordinate 808,393,736 of CM053790.1, forward strand.
TTATATTAGATCCAAATATGCATTTGAAAATCATCAATCACAATGGCCATGATTCTACATTTGTAGAAATGATCTTAGTTACTTTAACAATATTTACTTTGGTGATGGTTTAAATCATAATTTTTTGAGTGTTGGACAATTAGTGGATAAAGATCATCAATTACAATTCACTAAGAAGACCTACATTATTAAAGATAAAGATGACAAGTTGATTGGAATAGGTACAAGATCTAGAGGTAATGTATTTTAGTTGAATCCCACTATGTTAACATGTTTCATTGCTAAAGTGGATAAAAATTGGTTATGGCATAGAATGTTTTGTCATATTAACTTTGGTAACATTGTGAAGGTTAGTAGTGTAAACACCTAAATTTGATTACACTGCTTTGGTAATCTAATTTAGCCATCTCTAAAGGCATCATTAATTAAATTCTTATTTAATTAATCCTTTGCCATCCCTAGTTGATTAATTTAATTAATCATCTATAGTTCTAATTGATAAATCAAATAATCTATTATTTATCAATTAAATCCTTTTCTCCTATCTAATTCCAAAAATCCCCATTTATTAAATAAATCTATTTGATAAATGAAATCCTCAAATTCAAAAACCCCTAACCTATCTCTAATCCTCCATTTAGCCTAATCCACCCCATCCACCCATACTAACCAAGCTTAGCCACTAACTCACCCACCCTCATTAATGCTATCCACTTGCACATCTCTAACATCCCTAATCTAATCCTAAACCCAAGCCTAATCCACCCCCTAATGTTGTCACATTCCTTAAACAAGTTTAAGACTTTCCTAATCCAAACCAAAGTCTCCCCTCAAAAAACCCAACCACTAAGTCATGAGTGCTCTTACAAAACATAAAAGACTCTTACAAGCCCACTCATGACTCTTACACCCATCTTCCACACTCTTCCCTCTTCCACACTCATTCCTCTTACATCCCTCTTACATACTCAACCCCACTCATCATGCCTTTAACCAACTCTTTACCCTACCCTCTCACACTCATCCTCCTTGTGACAAGTGTCACCTTCCCATTGGTGCTAAACAAGCACAATCCATGTTCTCTCCTTTGAGTGCATCCTAGCCCTCCTTAAGCCTTCATCCATCCTTGCATCTAAGCCCTCCATCCCTCTACCCCTTAGCCTATAAATTGAATCCCATCCCAAGCCATTTCATCAACAATCTTTGAGCTAAAGTTACCATGCCCTTTTGAGAGCCAAAAGCCATACCCATACCCTTATAATGCCAAATTGAGAGCTCACAAAGCTACCAACTTGCCATTACCCATCTCCATTGAAGCAGCTTTTGAGCATCTTGAGCATACATCCACAGCAAAAGGACACATCTACAGAATCAAGAAAGCATGGAGTGTTTTCTCTTGTGAGGTTTGCACTTCTTGTTTGCTTTCTTTGTCTAAGCATATATGTGAATTTAGTTTTTTTGGTTTGTGAATGTTTACTTTATTTTTTAATGTTCTTTGCACACTAAAATTCTTGTTCTACATTTTGGCACACCCGGTGGGACCCCACTATGGGTCATTTAATCATCTATTTTCATCTATATGTCATTTTTTTTTAACCATCTAATGTTTGTTGTTGTTTGAGTGTGTTGTGAGGGTGTTTTGCTTATTTTTGCAGGTTAAAGAACGCACTTAGGAAGAAGAAATACCATCTAAAAAAAAATTTTCTTTTTTCAACTTTTTTGGCGCAGTTTTGGCGTCTGTAACCTGTTCTGTCTGCAAAAATCTGCGTTTGCGCAAATCGACGTCTGCGAAAATCCACGTCTGTGCAAATCGACGTCTCCGCCACCGCCAATCCAAATCATCGTCTGCAAAAATCCGCATCTGCGCAAATTGGCGTCTCTGCTTGTCACCTGTTTTCTTTATCGCAAAATCTGTTCTATCATCTTCGAATACTAGTGTATCTTTAGTTCTGCACTTTGTAGCTTAAAAAAAAAAAAAAAAAAAAAGAGTATAAATCAAAATTTGACTTTTAGTGGTTCCGTAGGATTTAGACCATTTTAAGCATTTTTACGCGTAGAAAAAACAGCAAAAAAAGTAAATTTTTTTTTTCCCCATAGTTAAGCTCTCGTTTTTGAAGATTTTGGCTAACTAACTAAATTGCTTTTTTTTTTTTTTGTCTCATTGTAGGTTGGAGCACATATGGAACCACTAACCATGTTTCTTGTAGGTTTTCATGTTGCTAAAAAATGAACTTGAATGCTTAACCATTTGTCTTTGAATGCATGTTGCTAAAAAATAAACTTGAATGGTTAAACACATTTTCCATTGAATGAATGTTGCTCAAAACACACTCTTGAATGCCATGGATTAAAGTCAACTTTCCTTGGAATGCATGCTTAAAACAAAAAATCCAATCTTGAATGCCAAGGATCAATTAACCATTGCAATATCAAACACTTCATTTGGAGCTTCTAAAATTGAACAAAATAAATCTCTTTTCCACATGCAATCTAGGTAAAGTTTGATTTTTGGACATTTAAGAAACTTTGTTAAGTTAAAATACAAATTTACAAAAATAAATTTGAGAAGTTCCTTGGACTCACCTCTTTTCTAATCACCCATCAAATATTAACCATTTGTTGCAATCTCAGCACCATTTATGGGGATGGGTCTACTTGAAAAAGGTGTTAAATGTTCCACAATCTAACTCACTCACTTGGTCTTTGAACGTTTGCTTTAACTTTATCAAAATTCTTAAATGGCCAAAACTCTAGATTAAATCGATCACACTTCAAGTTTGGGCACTAAAATTGAACAACAACTGACGTGGAGAGCCTCCGGGCACGCGCTTGAAATCGAATCTCACACACTTTTATTTTGGGCTTAAAACAAACTCACACTCAATCTTGAATGCCTTAAAGAAAATTAATCAATACTTGACGTGGAGGGCCTCCGGGCGTGCGAGTTTGCTTTTGTTGACCCTAACTCTTCTTATTGTTTGCATTCTTTGATCGATTTACTTTTGTTGGCGCTTCAAGTTGGAATTGAACATTGTCTCTTAAACATGAGTGCTTGCAAAGTCTAGATTAGCACACATAAGAGTCAGTTGGTAAAAGAACAAGCGTGTTTTTTAGCCCAAGGTCATCTAATTCTTCTCTCCCCTTGTCATCTTTCAAGGCCATCTTGGGTGCATAAGATTAGGATCCAAAACCTTGTTTCTTTTTAGGAGGCCTACTTTGGGATTTCATCACCCCTTGGACGACCTCAACTCTAGCGTTCTGGTGGAGTATAAGAATCGGGAGGTGACTCGAAAGACACCTCTCTTGGGATCAAGATTTTTTCATTTGGGCTAAGCCTTAAGGAACTTTATACCCTTGAGAAGTGAAAGAGGAGAAGTGGGTTACCGCTCCTCTCGGCTGTGTGACATCCTTTTGGTCTCATCTACGGATTTGGGCCTCACGTACCTTGCGTATATCGAGGACTCCCTAGCTAAACCAACTGTCAGCCTTGCAAAAAACCATCTAGGATGTTAATGTGTTTGGAGTGACTGATCGAAACATTTGTAGAACATACACACTCCTCGGTGCAAGTATCACATTCTGAGAACCACAAAATTCTATCTGGAAGTTCCTATCTATTGCTTGTTTTTATTTATTGAATGAATGTTTTCCAAACTTGGTCAATCCTAGCTTAGGGCACACTTAGCGTAGTCACTGCCTATTTTGGAAGTTGAACAAGTTGAAGCAAAACAACTGAGATTTTTCCCAAAGCCAAGCAAATTCAGGAATTTATGTCGGAACAACCCAAACCCAAACAAAAGTTTCACAAGGTCAAACTCAAGCCATCTCTAGCATACCAAGAACTTTCAGCCAAGAGAAAAGAAATAACACCAAGCCCACGAATTGCCAAACTCCACAAAGTAGAGGACAAAGCTACCGACGAAGCACTTCAAGAGGCCTGGTTAGAGCACACCATCAAATATAGCCAACATCCAAGAGTTAATCCTGCTTATGCCTTACCAACTAGGCATGATTTCTATGATTAGACACCCTTGTTTCTCCACATCTTCTTGGATAAGCTTCACTTTAGAGTCATCTTTGTAGAAAAGCCAGCCATCTTAGGTTATCCCCTTAAGCATTATTAGCTCATCCATCTCATTTAGAATCATACCATCTAGCCAGTAATCGAAAATCTGCACATCTAAGCTTTCAAAATTGTTGTCACCTTGCTAAAAGTTTGCCATTCTTAAAATCTTCCAAATCCACCAATCTCACCAAGGTTATCCCTTTGACAGAGCTTTGTCTAGGGTAATCTAGCTTTGTCACTTGTTATCCCTCATCACCTTGAGCTAAAGGTTGGGATCCACAAGTGGTCAATCTCGTGTTCTTCCTAAAGGATCATCAGTCTATCCTTAAGTTGACACAATCACCACCAAGATTGCACATAGGAAAGCAGACCTTTTGTGCTTTGACAACATATCTTTGAAGTTAGAATCCCCAACCCAATCCTCCTTAGGTTTTGTCATATAGCTTTGCCTCAACCTAGGAAATCATTTGCATAAAAAAGCCTTCCCCCTTTTGCATCCATCAACATTATTGCATCTCATCCCTAGGAGCATTTTTCATGCCACCCGTCACTCACTTAGCCAAAAAGAAAGAAACAATGGAGCCCTATCATTTGGATCGAATAGCCTCACCCCCCTTGAGCACTCAGCCATCCTTTAGCCCAGAGAAAGCTATGCCATCACCTACTGACATTGAGGCTTTCATGAACCAACCAGGAAATGCAGTATTGGTAAACGCCATTATAGACAAAAACAAAGAGACAATCATGGCTAATTTTTGAAGGGACAATGTAGGAACCTTTGACTTTGGAAGACCCCCTCCATTATCAGATCCATCTCACCCATTGTTTGGGCAGCTGCCACCACCCATAGGCTCTTATGATCCAAATTATCCTCAATATATTCCAAAAGAAGAGCCTCCAGCCAATCCATATGACCCAACAGACCCAAACATACCATCATCCACCCAAGTTGAAATCTCCATGCCACAAGCCAACCTAGCCACCACCACTCCATCCTTGGTTCATACCTCTCCACTCCAAACCCCCTTTACTCAAAACACCTCACCGTTCACCCCCTTCACTATTGCTGCTGCTCCCACACCTAGCCTTCCAAATCCACCCATCTCCCAAATTAGTGCTAGCATCTTTGGCCAACCTCAGCAATATACAACAGGGATGCCACCCATGGGGCCAAGTAATCAACCTTTCATCACCCCCAGCTTGTTCACCACAGCCCAAAGTACAATCCCATCATTTCCATTAAGTCTTGGGAGCTCAATACCACCAACCACAAATCCAAAAGCTACTACCTTCACTCCACAAAGCTATCAAAACCCACAAGCTACTGCCAATCTTCTACCAAGCTCCCAAGTGACCCCAGCTCCCACCACCACTCTACCAAGCTTCCAAATCCAGCCACAAAGCTATCAAACCCCATCAGTTCCATTCCCAAGCTTTCAATTCCCACCACCTCCACCACCAACTAATCTATTACCTCCAATTACCAACTACTTTTCAATGCCACTTCTAGGAGGTAATCCACCACCCCAGCCAACCACCAATTATTTGCAGATACCATCCCAAATGGGGGCACAACCCACATATATTGATCAAACCCCACAAGCCCCCCAATCCTTTCCTCAAGCCTCACAACCATCTTGTACCTTACCTCCACAAAGCAATCCATTTATCCCACAGCCAGCTTATGTTCCTCAATCCCAACCTCAAATCCCATATCAACAACAAGCGTTGTAGCACATGCAGGAATATGCACCACCTCCCCCTCAACAACCTGTCATCCACCATGCCGCTGCCCAAACAATGTACAATCCCTATTAGCAAATCCCTCATAACCATCCATATTCAATGGCCCCATCCAGCACATACCTACCTCAAGGCACTCCTACATTGGGGGCACCCCAGCCATCACCTATCAATTCAGAATGGGAGCAAATGAAGACAGCTCTGAAAGCCATCCAAGAAGGGAATGATCCAAAGACATTCAAGTTTGAGAATGTGTGTCCTTACCCATTTGACAGAGCCATTACCACGACACCATTTCCCAAACACTTTGAGGTACCTAAATTTGACAAATTCAGAGGAAAAGGAGACCCTGTCACACATATCAAATAATTTTACCTGCACTGCCAGGACGTGGCATACAATGATGTCTTCCTCTTGCGCCTTTTTCCCAAAAGCTTGGCTGGACTAGCTCTTGAATGGTTTTATAGAATCCCCTATGGCACAATTAAAAACTTTGCTAAATTATCTGAGGCATTTGTAGCCCAATATGCCCATCTTGTTGAAACAGAGCTATCAATAGTTGATCTTGTCCACACCAAGCAAAAAGGTGGAGAAAGCCTTGCTGAATACTTGCAAAGATGGCAAACTCTTACCACCCGCATATCCTGCACCTTGCCAGAACACCATGTGGTGAAAATGTTTATTGATAATGCACATCCCAGCTTGGCTCACCACATGACCATGAACTGTTTGCAGACCTATAAGGATATCAAAGAGAAAGGAATGATCCTTGAGCAAGGACTCATCAAAGATGGTGTGGTAAAAATTTACAAAGAGGCCAACCAAAATCAATCACATTCCAATGACAAGTCTAGGTATTGGAACAAAAACAAGCATGTTGCAACAGATGGGGTTACTGACACCAGACATGTGAATATTGTTGGTCCTTCTCAAAACTAGTCTAACCCACCATATCAAACAAACAACCAACAAGCTATCAATTACCAACAATGAAATAACTAAAGCTATCAAAACCACAATACAAGACCCAACTTTCAAGGGTCTAACAATCAAGCTAATGCCATCAATGTAGCTGCAGGGAAAAAGCTCAGATTCCAACCTACACCTAGAAACTATACACCCCTTGGTGAGGCATTGGATGTTATTTTTGAGAAATTGGCTAAGGAAAACCTCATCAAATTTCCTCCTACCCAGCAAATTGATCCAAGCCAATCCAAAGCTGCATGGTACAAGGACAATGAGTATTGCAAGTTCCATAGGGTAAACGGTCACACCACCCTCAGATGCATGAAACTGAAAGACTATGTGCAGGACCTCATTGATCGAAAGAAAATCACTATTGGTGCCCAAACCTCTCCCAATGCAGGCTTACAGATTTATCAAAATTCTTTTCCTCCACACAACAACCAAAATCCTGGAAAAGCACCTATCCAAAACAACACCAACAACCGCCAGCCAAACCAACAGCATGGGAAGAACAATGACCACACTTCATCCTATATAGACTATGGTAGCCTTATAGGTTGTATATCTGAGAAAGAGCCTTTTGTCAATGTTATCAATATCCAAGGACTAGACAATGAGTGTGCGGTCACCACTCGAAGAGCGCGATTTAACATCGCAGGCCCACCAGTTTCATCAGCACCATCAGCTCCATCAAAAAGCCGGTACAATATCTTGGAACACCTTGGGAACATGCCAGCCCAAATATCCATTTTAGACCTTCTCCGCACTAGTCCTGTGTACAAAGACATCCTTGACAGTGCTCTCATAGAATCCCGTGTCCCTTCTGATATCAATGCTACTGATTTTTGTAATCTTGTTGGACACCTTTCATCCTCATGTGCCCTATCTTTTAAACCCACCGACATACTCGCAGTTGAGCCAGATCACACCCTTTTGCTTCGCATAGCCATCATGGTATCCAATTTTGCCATAAAAATAGTAATGATAGATAATGGATCAGCCTTGAACATTTGCACCCTAAAATTCATAAAACAAGCTGGGTATACTGAGGCAGATATGATCAGTGAGGTTATCACCATCAAAGCTTATGACAACTTGGAAAGGACCACAGAAGGGACTATTTTGCTACCAATCAAGGTTGGGCCAGTCATTCAAGAGACAGTTTTCCATGTTGTTGATCTAAACCTACCATTTAACATCCTCCTCGGTCACCCATGGATTCATGCTATGAAGGCCGTTCCATCCACCTACCATCAGTGCATCAAATTTTTGCATCAGGGCACTAAGGTAACCATCCATGCCGATCCAGAACCCTTTGCTTACTGCAATGTAGTTGAAGCTTCATATACAAACCATTGCCCTAGAATAGACATTGGCACAGCCATCGCCAGCTCATCCCACACTTGTAATGATGCAGAAACCATCCTTGCCTCCACCCTATCTACTGTAAAGATCAACAACAAAGGTTGTGGAGAATATAGTCTATCAGATGCATTTGCTGTCAAAGCAATCCCACTTGATCCACATACCCATGGACGACCAACATATCACAAAGCTAAGGAGATTCCACCTCCTCGATACAAACAGTTTGGCCCAACCACCTTTGTGTCCTCAAAAACCCCTCTTCACGAGGAGCTCACTCCAGATATCTACAATTGGTTACATAAGGATGCACCTCCAAGAAATCATGTACACCTTGATCACTTCAGCCATAAGTATCCCCAACAACATAAGCTCATCACTAAAAAATGGAACTATCAAGGAGCTAGACTAGGACCAGAAGAAAGGGGCATGCAATGTCCCATCGAAGCACATAATTGGGAAATGAATTCAGGTCTTGGCTTTGGCATACCCAAAACTGCGGGCACCAACGAGAACGATCATGCTTTTTCGAACATCCACTGCAACCTTGTCAAAATCGAAGACATTCCTGAGGAAGTTGAAAAGAGAGCCTACGACGATATCCCAGACCAAATCTTCCTAGGAGACTCTGTTCTCCGAGAACTATCCATCCATCTCATTGACCTACCACTTGCTCATCCACAACTCATAGATTGGGACCAACCAAGTGTCATACATATTGATGAGTTCACATAAGAGGAAGCGCTTCTAAGATTCATGGGAGTCAAAACTCCTAATAAGAAGACAAAGCCAGATTTTGCCTACATCTACAAGCTAGATCCCAAGGGGTATTTTGGAGAAAATCCCCAACCTAGTTTCGATACACCCAAAACTGGAACTAAGGTAAATCTGGGACTAGCTAAGGCAGCGAAGAGAACCCCTCAGCAAGAAAATCTAGAGCCACAAGCAGAACATGAGGATTTAGTATTGCCTCCTCAAGATAATCGACCAGAGGTGTCTTCTATTCTAATAGAGGATACTAGAGAAGTCAACATTGGTTCTTCAGAGATCCCTAGAATTGTTCACATTGCTGCATCCCTATCACAAGACCAAGCTGACCTCCTCTTTGAGGTTTTATGAGAGAACATTGGCCGATTTGCATGGTCATATCAGGACATGCCAAGACTTGATCCAAAGCTTGTAGTTCATCATCTTGCAGTTGATCCAAAGATCAAGCCCGTAAGACAAAAGCTTAGAAAAATGCACCCCAAGGTGGCCTTACTAGTCAAAGCTGAACTAGAAAGAATGTTAGCTGCTAAGGTTATCCGAACTATCGACTACTCAGAATGGATCTCCAACATGGTCCCTATCACTAAGCCTTCCGGTGACATCAGAATCTGCACTGATTTTAGAGATCTTAACAAAGCTTGTCCAAAGGATGATTTCCCCTTGCCCAACATAGATATGATTGTAGATCTTACAGCTGGACATGAAATTCTATCCCTTATGGATGGATTTTCTGGGTATAATTAGATCAAGATTGCAGAAGATGACCAACATAAGATAGCATTCACTACCCCTTGGGGAACCTTTTGCTACACCATGATGCCTTTTGGCCTAAAGAATGCTGGGGCTACCTATCAAAGAGCTATGACAGCCATTTTCCATGATCTTATCCATAGCATTTTGGAGGATTATGTGGACGATATCCTAGTCAAATCTCACACCTTCATGGATCATCTTGCTGACCTGGAGAAAGTCTTTGATAGGTTGGCCCAATATCATCTCATGCTAAATCCTAAGAAGTGTGTCTTTGGGGTCACATCTGGCAAGCTTCTAGGCTTCATAGTTTCTAAACAAGGTATAGAGATCGACCCCAAAAAGGTCAAGGCTATCTTAAACATGCCTCCTCCCCAGACACTGTGACAACTTCGCTCTCTTCAGGGAAAACTTCAATCTGTCTGGTGCTTCATCTCCCAACTTGCAGATAAGTGTACACCGTTTTCACAATTGCTAAAGAAGAATGAGAACTTCAAGTGGGATCTTTTATGTCAGCGCAGCTTCGATCAGCTCAAGCAGTATCTCACCAATCCCCCTATCTTGGTTCCACTAGTTCCTGGTCATCCCTTGATCTTGTTAATATCAACAACACCTACTGCTCTAGGGGCACTTCTAGCACAACATGATGATTATAGCAGAGAGAGAGCCATCTACTATATCAGTAGAACCCTAGTTGGTTATGAACTCAATTACACTCCTATGGAAAAAGCTTGTTTGATAGTTGTTTTCTCAACTCAAAAGCTTCGCCACTACATGCTAAGTCATACCATCCAACTAGTCTCCAAGATTGACCCTCTCAAGTATATGCTCTCTAGAACAACACTTACAGGCCGTTTGGCCAAATGGGTTATGCTACTAAGTGAGTTTGACATCCAGTATGTGGACAGAAAGGCAATCAAAGGGCAAGCTATAGCAGATCACCTAGCTGATGCACCTCTAGTAGATGCATATCCTTTGCTCACAGAATTTCCAGATGAGCATATCTGCCTAATTGAAGAACAACCCCCATGGAAGCTTTATTTTGATGGCTCATACACCTCTCATGGATCAGGGGCAGGAATATTATTAGTTACACCTCAAGGAGATTACATTCCAAAAGCCTTCAAGCTACAATTCCCTAGCACCAACAATATAGCAGAATATGAAGCTCTTGTAGCAGGATTAAAGATAGCTGCAGAATGGAATATCATTGAGTTACAAGTCTTTGGTGATTCCCAACTCATCATCAAACAAGTCTTAAATGAATATCAAACCAAAGATGAAAAGCTATTACCCTACAAAGAGCTAATTGATCAGATGACCCAACATTTTACAAAGCTTCAGTTTACACAAGTGCCACGAATGCCAAATAAAGCAGTAGACGCCATGGCCACTATCGGCTCACTCTTGGAAATTCCCCAAGACACTACGCAGTATGAATTTTTAGTTGAGCAACTCCTCACACCTGCTTATGCGAATGAGGATTCAAACCGTGTTTGTATCTTGGTTGGTCCCCAATCCCCTTGGTACCATGAAATTCAGGCTTACCTTAACGATGGTATCATATCCCCTCACCTCACATGCACCCAATGCCAGAACCTTATTCAAAAATCATCTCGCTATGTTATCATAGCCAATACCCTATATCGTCGAGGTTATCACAATACTCTCTCTTGATGTTTAGATGAAAATGAGGCCACGATGGCATTAAAAGAAGTACATTCTGAACTTTGCGGTGCCCACAGGAGTGGTATTGTCCTAGCACGACAAATCCTTAGAGTAGGCTACTATTGGCCTACCATTGAAGAAGACTTTTGTGACTTTGTCAGAAAGTGTCTCCCATGTCAGCAGCATGCAAATCTTGTGCACGCTCCAGCATAGGATCTACAACCTATTGCACCACCTCGGCCTTTTTTCTTGTTGGGGCCCTGATCTAGTTGGAACTATCACACCTCTCTCATCTGATGGACATAAATGGATAATAACAACTATAGACTATTTCACTAAGTAGGTGGAAGCAGTCCCCCTAGTCTCAGCTACAGGAGTTCAAGTCTCCAAGTTCATCTTGTACCACATTGTTTGCCGCTTCGGCATCCCATCCACCATCTTCACTGACCACGGAGGTAACTTTGAAAATCTCAACATGGAAGAATTATGCACTTCCCTCCGCATCCATCACTGCTTTTCTAGCTCATATTTCCCACAAGGTAACGGCTAGGCAGAGGCAACTAATAAAACCCTCCTCAAAATTCTAAAGAAAGTTGTCAATGATTCCGGCCATGATTGGAACCTTCAAATAAATCTAGCTCTATGGGCCTATCAAACTTCCTTCCATACATCCACAGGCACAACTCCATACTCCCTAGTCTATGGTGCCGAAGCGGTATTACCTATAGAAGTTGAACTTCCCTCACTATGCATATCTTTGCGAGGGCAAATGTCAGATGAAGAATACAGAGTAGCTCGACTCACCCAGCTAGATCTCTTAGACAAGAAGAGACAACAAGCCTATGACCATCTCATAGTCTATCAAACTCATCTCAAAAGGAATTTCAACAAGAAGGTGCTCCCACGACACTTTCAGCCAGGTGACATGGTCCTCAAAGAAAATATGAAAGTCCAAGCAGATCGAGAAAAGAAAGGCAAGTTTGAACCTACATGGCTTGGTCCCTATGTGGTTACTGCCTCCTTTGGCTCCGAAGCCTATCAATTATCTACACCAGAAGGAGAACTCTTGAATGATCCCACTAACATCATTCATCTCAAGAAGTTCTATGCTTGAAGATCCTTGGTATACCCAGCTTTTGAAAAATACAAAAAAAAAAATAGTAAAGAGAAATAAGCGTCCAATGGTGAAAACTTGGCAATTCAAGCACCTTGGATAGGTACCTTGGTGAAAACTTGGTAATTCAGGCACCTTGTGTGCTAAAGACTAATCCATTATCTATCACTATCCTATCCCTCATCCATCCACCCACCATCCCATAAAACACCTGCTTGTTCCCTTGGTGTTCCAATCAAATATCTAAAATCTGATGGAGCTTGTCAATACCTCCTATACAGCTTGTAAATCTTGTACCAAAGCTTGTATTATACCTTGTAAATCTTGTACCATACCTTGTATATATTCGAATCTTATCCAAAGCTTGTACCATATTCTAGCTTGTAAATAATCTTGTATCCTAGCCTATATCCTATCACATGCACACACAGAATCCCATTTTCCTTAAGCTTTTCACAAACCGTCTACCTATCCACCTATCAACTATTATAGACATCCCATCCTTCACAAACATTTCCATCTCACAAAAAACCAAAACATGGAAAAACTTGTACATTTGTAACATATCTTGGTCTGTCAGTTTGTACATCCTCTTTAGCTTAGTATCATTGTATCTATCTGGCTTTCGTGTTAGTTCATCCTTGGTCAACATCTTGCACACATCGCACACTTTGGTTAGATATTCCAATGCATCCTTTAGCTATATCTCCTATCACCAAAGTGTTATCCTTCTTAGTTTAGCTTGCCAGATGCATCACTCATCCAGATCCATCAGCTTAGGTGCTCTCTGATAGATCCTTGTAGGATATAGCTTTCCTCATGTCTGATCTTGGTCCGTTAGTACCTCATCCTACCCATCTCGTTGGAAAATAGTTCTCTTTTGGATTTTCGCTTTCTTTTGATTTGGGATCTTCCCTTTTGGGTCTTGAAATATCTTTTCCAAGCAATCTCCTTGTTCCCTCCTCAAGGTTGCCATGATCTTCCATATCATGGTATGCTGCGAATGGGGCAATTAGAGCGTAAGGTCTTGATCAGGTCTTTTGCTTGTTTTCTTTTTCTTCTTGTGGGTTACCTAGTGTCGTTTCCATGCTACTTCCTCTGGGATTCATGTGTGATACCGGGGGAAATCCTTGTGTGTTTGTTTTGAGTCAGTTTGTCAGTCCTCTGGATGGTTGGTAAAAAGGCCTTGATGTTCTTGGTAACCCTGGCAATTAACCAACAGTCCTATAGCAAATCTAGTGCTCAACTACATGGTGGTATTTCTCTTTGAAGTATCCCCCCACTCAAAAAGCTTCAATGGATTCCCTTCATCTCCATTATCCCCCATCCATATCCTACATCTATCGCTCCTACCCCAGATTATGTATCAGTATCTCTTTGAATCACTCCTCACGCTTAGCTTTAGGGATCCACAATCCTAGTCTTAGGGATCCACCAATCAAATCAATCCACCAAGCCTCATCTTTCGAGATCCACAATTGTAGTCCTAGGGATCTCCGAAACCCATCTTCTGCCAGTTTGACTCTTTGAAATCCTGTTGCATCAGCTTTATCATTCTATCATCCATCTCCCTACCATGGATTCCTTTTATAGTGCTCCGCTCCTCCATCTCCCCCCCCCAATCCTGGAAAGTCTTAAGCTTGCTTTACTATTGTGCCTCTGATTTCCATTTATCATTCTCCCGTAGTGAGAGTTTGAGAAAATTCAGCCCCTTCTCTTCGCCAACCTGTGTCTTAGCTTTTCTCAATTTCTTGTACTTTTCAAGAAGTCGTCGAGCCTCATTTCTCTCCTCGGTGCCTTCTTGAGGGGGCATCATCTAAGTCTAGTCTCTCCTCTTCTTATCTGAAACTGAGGCAACCTTGTTGCTAAAACATCTTCCTCATGTCATCTTCATTCAAACTTCTTTGAAATAGTGTTGTTTCAACACTATGTCAAAGAGTGGCAAAATGTAAACACCTAAATTTGATTACACTGCTTTGGTAATCTAATTTAGCCATCTCTAAAGGCATCATTAATTAAATTCTTATTTAATTAATCCTTTGCCATCCCTAGTTGATTAATTTAATTAATCATCTATAGTCCTAATTGATAAATCAAATAATCTATTATTTATCAATTAAATCCTTTTCTCCTATCTAATTCCAAAAATCCCCATTTATTAAATAAATCTATTTGATAAATGAAATCCTCAAATTCAAAAACCCCTAACCTATCTCTAATCCTCCATTTAGCCTAATCCACCCCATCCACCCATACTAACCAAGCTTAGCCACTAACTCACCCACCCTCATTAATGCCATCCACTTGCACATCTCTAACATCCCTAATCTAATCCTAAACCCAAGCCTAATCCACCCCCTAATGTTGTCACATTCCTTAAACAAGTTTAAGACTTTCCTAATCCAAACCAAAGTCTCCCCTCAAAAAACCCAACCACTAAGTCATGAATGCTCTTACAAAACATAAAAGACTCTTACAAGCCCACTCATGACTCTTACACCCATCTTCCACACTCTTCCCTCTTCCACACTCATTCCTCTTACATCCCTCTTACATACTCAACCCCACTCATCATGCCTTTAACCAAACCTTTACCCTACCCTCTCACACTCATCCTCCTTGTGACAAGTGTCACCTTCCCATTGGTGCTAAACAAGCACAATTCATGTGCTCTCCTTTGAGTGCATCCTAGCCCTCCTTAAGCCTTCATCCATCCTTGCATCTAAGCCCTCCATCCCTCTACCCCTTAGCCTATAAATTGAATCCCATCCCAAGCCATTTCATCAACAATCTTTGAGCTAAAGTTACCATGCCCTTTTGAGAGCCAAAAGCCATACCCATACCCTTATAATGCCAAATTGAGAGCTCACAAAGCTACCAATTTGCCATTACCCATCTCCATTGAAGCAACTTTTGAGCATCTTGAGCATACATCCAAAGCAAAAGGACACATCTACAGAATCAAGAAAGCATGGAGTGTTTTCTCTTGTGAGGTTTGCACTTCTTGTTTGCTTTCTTTGTCTAAGCATATATGTGAATTTAGTTTTTTTGGTTTGTGAATGTTTACTTTATTTGTTAATGTTCTTTGCACACTAAAATTCTTGTTCTACAAGTAGCACCTTTGCAATTAGAGATCTACCTACAATAACTAAGCCTACTAATGTTGTTTGCAAAGAATGTATCATGGCTAAGCAGAAGAAGGTATCTGATGCAGGAGCATCCTGAGGTATAAGGGCAATCCTGTGTCACCCAAAAAAAAAAAAAACTTAGACTTAGTTTCTGTTTCATATGTTTTCATTTTTGGATACCCATTTGGGTCAAATAAAGGTTCCAACTCTCAAAATTCCACTATCAGTGTTCGTGTAAATCTCAAAAAAATAAGAGTATGTAATTGAGCCATCATTTTGGTGAACTAGAAGGTGTGCATTGGCCAGATGAATGTAACTGTGATTTAGAGCATTCCAGAAAAAGAATCAGGTCAAAAGGCCCCATGGTTTGAAAGTTATTGCAATTTTTTGAGTTTTGGAGACCTCCTAAGAATGATTTAAAGTAAGGTTAGGGGCATTAAATGACCTTGAAAAGGGATGAAAAATGGGAGATGAGAAAAGCTGGTCCATAGGTCTATAGAGCACTTCGAGAGCTTTCTGAAAATGTAAACGATTCGTCAATCGGAGCCACGGTTCAAAATTTATGCCTCTCGAAAGTTTAGTTACCATTTCTGGATTCTTCTAGATTTGTGCCGACTTCTAACATAGCTTCTGGAGCCTTCTATTTGGTCAGTGGATGCCTACTAGCACTTTCTAGAATATATTCCTAGTCCTTAACCCTCTGGGGTCTATTTAAGGAGATTCTTAGCATTGTAAAAAGTAGTTTGGAGTGGAGTTTGAGAGGAGGTACTAAAAGGATAAATTATCTCCACATTTAGGCTATTGTAAGCCCTTAGGGCATGTTTTGAAGTTTATTTTCTCTATACCGAATGTACTAGCTTATTTTTTAGTTAATACGATTTCCCTTTTTCTGCTGTGTCCATTCTATTCTTGGATTGTGTCCCCATCAAGTGGTATTAGAGCTGATTTTCCTAAGTGTGTAGACAGAGCATCGCCTGTGAGGCAGTTTGCACCAAGACTGTGTGGTTGTGGGTTCAAGTTAGAAGATGCCTCCATGAAGAGAGCATGGCGGAACGGCCAAAGCTATTAATCCTGAGGAGTTTAGAGCCCTCCAAAGGTAGGTATAGGCATTGCAAGAGGAGCTCCATAGAGGAGCAAATGTTGCCGCAGGTGACAACAGTGAGGATGATAATGAAGAAGAAGAAATGGGACCAGAAGGGGAATTTGATGGGGAAGTTCTGAATCATGCAGAGGAAAGGCTTTTTAGGGCCATTACTAAGTTTGGGAAAAGACCTACAATTGAAGTGCGTGTATTTTTAGGAAATCTTAAATCAGACGAGTTGATCGATTGGATCAATGAACTAGAAGAATACTTTGAGTATGAGGATATTAGGGACCCAGATAGGGTTAAGTTTGCAAAGGCCAAACTGAAAGGCCATGCCAAAATCTAGTGGCAAGATGTTCAATTGGAAAGAAATAGAAGAGGAAAGGAGAAGATCACAAGATGGGATCGCATGGTGGACAAATTGAAGAAGCAGTTCATTCCTGTGGTCTATGAGCTTGATTTGTTTAAGAAGATGCATGGGTTAAAGCAAGCAGGAAGATTAGTCCAAGAATATACAGAGGAATTTTACCAACTCTTGATTAGAGCGGGGCATGCAGAAGCAAATAAGGAGAAGGTTTCTCGTTATATCAGTGGGTTGCGACCTAGCATCCAAGAGGAATTAAGTCTAGTAAGAATGACCAGCATTGAAAAGGCATACCAATTTACCCTACGAGTTGAAGAGAAGCTGAATAAAAGGTTTGAAGGAAGACAAAGAGGGTGCGGTCAAGGAGGAAGGGGAAGTGGTAGATCATCTAGAGGCCGCAATGAAACCCAAAAGAAAAATGAAGATGTGGGTACTAGCAGGAACTAGAGGAATGAGGGTTTCAACCGCTCCCATGATCAAGACTTTGGAAATCAGAGAGAAAGAGGTAGAGGACGTGGACAAGGAAGAGGAGCCTTCTGTGATACCTATTT
This sequence comes from Cupressus sempervirens, assembly GCA_028749045.1. NCBI lineage: Eukaryota > Viridiplantae > Streptophyta > Pinopsida > Cupressales > Cupressaceae > Cupressus > Cupressus sempervirens. The sequence continues at coordinate 808,411,300 of CM053790.1, forward strand.
CCATTGTAATGAAGAAGGTCATCGTGCCTTTGAATGCCCTCAACGACAAGGAACGACAGATAGGAGAGCTGAGGGCCAAGCTAGGGTTGCTCATGTGGATGAGGATGCACAATCATCACATTCAGAGGATGCAGAAAGAGGAGAGACTTTGGTAAATGAAAGAGTCCTACTAAGTGGTGAGATTGAACCAGGACAATAGAGGAGTTTTTTCCGTACTAGATGCAAGTCTGAGGATAAATGTTGTGACATGATCATTGATGGTGGTAGCACTGATAACTTGGTATCAGAAGAGATGGTCTCTAAGCTGAAGCTCAAGAGGGAGAAACATTCCCAGCCCTATCGGATTGCTTGGGTAAAAGATGATCATAAGATCTTGGTAAGTGAACAATGTTTAGTGAAATTCAAAATTGGGAGTTACCATGATGAAGTTCTCTGTGATGTTATTCCGATAGATGTTTGCCATCTATTGTTGGGTAGACCATGGCAGTTTGATAGACATGCAGTACATGATGGACATGCAAACACATACTCTCTGACAAAGGATGGAGTTCGCCACAAATTGAAGCCCATGAAAAAGGAAGGTGAAAAGGTATGTAGCAGTGCTAGGATTTGTCTTGTTGATGGAAGGATGTTTTTAGATGGCATGAAACATCAACATATGTGCTATGCTTTAATTCCTAGGAAAGATAAAGAAGGTAGTAGTGAAATATCACTTGAAGTTTCAGATTTACTAGGGGAATTTGGAGATGTTATCTCTGGTAATGTTCCAGATGGATTGCCACCAGTAAGGCAAATCATTCATCAGATAGATCTGATTCTAGGAGCTAGTTTTCCTAACAAGGCTGCTCACAGGATGACTCCTACTAAAACATAATAGCTAAATAGACAAGTTCAGGAGCTATTGAGGAAGGACTTGATTCGAGAGAGCTCGAGTCCATGTGTAGTACCTGTAGTACTCACACCAAATAAGGATGGAGAGTGGAGGATGTGTACAGATTCTCAAGCTATAAATAGGATAACCATCAAGTACCAGTTTCCTTTGCCAAGGATGGATGATCTTATGGATTGCTTGAGTGGAGTTCAGTACTTCACAAAGATAGATCTCAAGAGTGGCTATCATTAGATACGGATTCGAGAAGGAGATGAGTGGAAAATAGCCTTCAAGACCAAGGAGGGTCTTTATGAGTGGTTAGTCATACCCTTTGGATTGACGAATGCCCCAAGCACCTTCATGCAGCTCATGAATGAGGTACTTAAGAAGTTCTTGGGAAAATTTGTTATTGTCTATTTGGATGATATTTTAATTTTCAGCAAGACTTTGGAAGAAAATTTACTACATATTTTTAGTTTCCTTGAAAGGCTAAGGGAAGAGAACCTATTAATTAATCTGAAGAAGTGTATCTTTGCAAAAAGGGAGTTAGTCTATTTGGGGTTTGTTATATCACCCGAAGGTCTCAAAATGGATCCAAAGAAGGTAAAAGCCATCTTGGAATGGCCTACTCCAAGGTCTGCTACTAAGGTAAGGTCATTTCATGGTCTGGTTAGTTTTTACAAGAAGTTTATTAAGAATTTCAGTGGCATATGTGCACCCCTAACTGATACAATAAGAGGGGATAGAAAAGAGTTCAAATGGATTGTAGCAGCTACGAGAAGTTTTGAATTGTTGAAGAAGAAGGTAACAGAATAGCTTGTGTTGGCACTTCTAAATTTTAGAAAGGTTTTTCAGGTGGATTGTGATGCCAGTGGTAGCACTATTGGGGCTGTATTAAGCCAAGAAGGTAAGCCTATTGCATATTTTAGTGAAAAATTGAATGATGCAAAGAAGAAGTATTCTGTTTATGATCAAGAGTTCTATGCAATAGTTCAGGCCTTAAAGAAATGGAGGCATTATTTATTGCCAAAGGAATTTGTTTTTTATACTGATCATCAGGCATTATAGTACCTAAATAGCCAAGGTAAATTGAATCAGAGGCATATGAAGTGGGTAGAGTTCTTGCAGAGTTATACATTTCTGTTGAAGCATAGAAGTGGAAAATCTAACAGGGTTGTAGATGCACTAAGTAGGAGACAGTTGTTGCTTGCAGTAATGCAGGTTGAAGTAGTTGGGTTTGATGAACTCAAGAATTTGTACCCCGAGGATCCTGATTTTGCTGAAGCATGGAAAGCTTGTAAAGAACTTGTTGCTGTAGATAGAACCAAGTGGTTAGACTATTTGATTCAAGATGGCATGTTGTTCAAGGGTAGTCAATTGTGCATTTCAAGGAGTTCCATGAGGGAAAATTTGATTAAGGAGAAACACAGTGGAGGGATGGTAGGACATTTTGGTCAAGATAAGACCATTGCTATTCTTAGAGAACATTATTTTTGGCCTCAAATTTCACAGGATGTGAAGAAGTTTGTACAAAGTTTCCAAGTTTGTCAAGTTTCCAAGGGGTTTAGTCACAATACTGGCCTATATCAGCCATTGCCTATTCCATCAAGGCCATGGGAGGACATAAGTATGGATTTTGTTCTTGGATTGCCAAGGACACAAAGGGGTAATGAATCAATATTCATGGTGGTTGATAGGTTCTCCAAAATGGCACATTTCATTCCATGCCACAAAAATCATGATGCTGTCCATATTGCAGACTTGTTTTTCAAAGAGGTGGTAAGACTACATGGTCTTCCAAGGAGTATAGTTTCTGACAGAGATACTAAATTTGTGGGGTATTTCTGGAGGACATTGTGGAAAAAGTTGAGAACAGACTTGAAATTCAGTTCCACGCATCACCCACAAACTGACGGCCAAACAGAAGTGGTAAATAGAAGTCTGGGCAATTTGTTGAGATGTTTAGTTGGGGATAAGCCCAAGGGATGGGATTTGATTCTACCACAAGCAGAGTTTGCTTATAATAACTCTATAAATAGGAGTACTAGAAAATCACCATTCCAAATTGTATATGGGAATAGCCCAAGGACTACACTAGAATTGAGGAAGATAGAGCAAGGGGAGAGGACAAGTGCTGAAGCGGAAGAATTTGCTGAACATATCAAACATCTACATGAGGAGGTTTAGGCACACATTGCCAAGATGAATCAAGAGTATAAAGCTAGGGCTAATCAAAGGAGAAGACATAAGGAATTCCAAGTAGGGGATCTAGTCATGGTGCACTTACGAAAATAAATATTTCCAGCCGGTACTTACAACAAGCTAAAAATGAAAAAATTTGGCCCCTGCAAAATTTTGAAGAAATATGACTCAAGAAATGCATATGAAGTGGAGCTGCCAGATGGTATTCACATTTCTCCCATTTTCAACATTGCAAATTTAATAGAGTATCATGATGATGGTGCAGATGAGGAGTTGGTGTTAGAGCCATGTCCAATTCCTGCTTCTAAGAAGGAGGAGATAGAAGACATTCTAGATCATCATGTGGGAAGGAGTACCAGAAATAGGTAGTATGAAGAGTATTTGGTTAAATGGAAAGGATGACCGATCAAGGACTCAACTTGGATTTCAGCAGCTGAGGTTTCCCATTTGGGGTTTCCTCTACCATTCATAAAGTGATAGGGTCACTTTTCAATCTACCCCGGGTGTCTAATGCAGGAGCATCCAAAGGTATAAGGGCAATCCTGTGTCACCAAAAAAAAAAAAATACTTAGTTTCTATTTCTTGTGCTTTCATTTTTGGATACCCATTTGGGTCAAATAAAGGTTCCAACTCTCACAGTTCCACTATCAGTGTTCATGGAAATCCTGAAAAAATAGAAGTATGTAATTAAGCCATCATTTTGGTGAACTAGAAGGTGTGAATTGGCTAGATGAATGTAATTGTGATTTAGAGCATTCTAGAAAAAGAATCAGGTCAAAAGGCCCCACGGTTTGAAAGTTATTGCAGTTTTTCGAGCTTTGGAGACCTCTTAAGAATGCTTCAAAGTTAGGTTAGGGGCATTAAATGACCTCAAAAAGGGCTGAAAAATGGGTGATGAGAAAATATGGTGCATAGGGCTATAGAGCGCTTCGAAAGCTTTTCGAAAATGTAAATGGTTTGTTAATCAGAGCCACGGTTGAAAAGTTATGGCTCCTGGAAGTTCGGTTACCATTTCTGGATTCTTCTAGATTTGCACCAACTTCTAACGCAGCTTTTGGAGCCTTCTATTTGGTTAGTGGATGCCTACTAGAACTTTCTAGAATGTATTCCTAGTCCTTAACCCTCCAGGGTCTATTTAAGGAGATTCCTGGCATTGTAAAAAGTAGTTCGGAGTGGAGTTTGAGAGGAGGTACTGAAAGGAAAAATTATCTCCACATTTAGGCTATTGTAAGCCCTTAGGGCATGTTTTGAAGTTTATTTTCTCTATAGTGAATGTACTAGCTTATTTTTCAGTTAATACGATTTCCCTTTTTCTGTTGTGTCCATTTGATTCTTGGGTTGTGTCCCCATTAGTATCTTTTCCCAGTAAAAAAATCATTGCTATAGAGAAGCTAGAGATTGCTCAAATAGACCTAAGTGGCCCTACCAAGACAAGAGCATTATATAGAGAAAGGTATTTTATGATTTTTGTTGAGGATTTCATGAGAATGATGTGAGTAGCATTTCTTAAAGAGAAATTTGAAGCATTTGAGAAGTTTAATATATTTAAGAATAGAGTTGAGAATGAATCTAGTGTTAAGTTAAAATGTCTCAGATCAGATAGAGGATGAGACTTCACCTCTAAAGAGTTTAACATGTTTTGTGAAGAGAATGGAATTAAGAGACAATTATCTTCACCTAATACTCCTGAGAAAAATAGAATAAAAGAATGAGAAATTGGTTAGTATGAGAGGAAACAAGAGCAATGATGTTTGAAAGTGGTGTATCCAAGACATTTAGGAGAGAAGTAGTCAATACAACATTGTACACCATGACCAAAGTACTAATTAGAAAATGTATAAACAAGACACCTTATGAATTATGGTTTGGTCATTCACCTTTAGTAAAGTATTTTATATTCTTTGGAAGAAAATGATACATTCAAAAAGATGATGATGTTGGTAAGTTTGATCCAAGAAGTGATGGAGGTATGTTTCTTGATTATTCATTGAAAAGTAAAGCTTACAGATGTTTTAATCATAGAAATAAGAAAATACTTGAATGTACAAATATAAAAGTTGATGAAAATTTTGGAATTAAGGAAAAGATGATGGATTACAATTTTGATGATGAAGAACAAATTGTTAGAGAAAATGTTGAAGTTTTATTTGAGACTAATAATGATTTGCAAAATGATGTTCAAACTGTTGAGCAAAGAGGAGAAAAAAGATCTGAACCAAGAGAAGAGATAAGAGTTGAGTTAGTAACTCCTACCTTTAACATGAATTTGACAAAGAATCACCCACTAGTAATTGGAAGCAAAGATAGAGGAGTGATGACAAGAAATAGAGTTAATAAGGAATTATGTTTGATTTCTCAAGTTGAACCTAAGAGCACACATAACACATATAAAGATGATCATTGGATTCGAGAAATGAGGGATGAATTAGATCAAATTGTGAAGAATAACACATTGGAATTATCTCCTAGATCTAAGGACAAGAATGTCATTGGATCTAAATGGGTATTCAAAAAGAAGATGAATGAGGAAGGAAAAGTTGAGAGAAATAGAGCTAGACTTGTGTGCAAAGGATATTCACATAAAAAAGGAATAGACTATGCGGAGACATATGCCCCAATAGATAGAATGGAAGCAGTAAGAATATTCTTAGCTTATGCAAAAAATATGAAATTCAAAGTGTATCAAATGGATATCAAATCAGCCTTCCTAAATGGAGAACTTGAAGAAGAGGTATACATTGAGTAGCCTAAAGGTTTTCCTTAGAAAGAAGAAAAATATATGATATGCAAATTGAAGAAAGCTCTGTATAGTCTAAATCAATAACTTAAAACTTGGTATTCAAGGTTGAAAAAGTATTTGGCAAAGCTTTGATTTTCTAAAGGTACAGTAGATAGTAACTATAGACACCCAAAACTTGGCCAAGACTTGAATTACACAATTTTAATCAATCAACACAAATTAAGGAGGAAATTAGAGGAAAACAAAAAACTTTCAAATTAAGGATTACATTAGGTCATTAATCAATTAAATCATCTATCAATTAACAAGACCTAAATTAACTTCAAAAGGGGAGAAAAACAATTCAAAATCATAAAATAAAATTCAAAAAGGAGAAGGAAAGAGGAAAACTTTTGAAAATAAATGAAACTTTTATTAAATCAATAAATCCATTTATCCTCACAAAATGAAAATCCTCTTTTTATATTATAAAGAATTAAGAAAAATCCACATTTAGCCTCAAATCAAGACTTTTGGGGCTCCTCCTCTTGTCTCTTATGAGATATTTTACTTGAAAAGAAAAATCCACATTTAGCCTCAAATCAAGACTTTTGGGCTCCTCCTCTTGTCTCTTATGAGACATTTTAGTTGAAAAGAAATGCACATTTAGCCTCAAATCAAGACTTTTGGGCTCCTCTCTTATCTCTTATGAGACATTTTAGTTGAAAATAAAAATTCACATTTAGTCTCAAATCAAGACTTTTGGGCTCCTCCTCTTGTCTCTTATGAGACAATTTAGGTGAAATAAAACCCACATTTTCTTCAAATCAAGACTTCTGGGCTCCTCCTCTTGTCTCTTATGAGACATTTTCAATTTCACTTCTATCCACCAGTTAAAGGTAAAACTCAAATTCTTACCCCAACCCTTCTAAAATCCTATAAATAGAAGGAGAATTCCACAACAAAGGGACCCAAGTTTTAGGCATCTGCATTATAGGCATATTCAGAGTTGTCATATTCAGAGTTGTCATATTAAGCATATTAGCATTGTTATTCTAGTAGGTTTATGTCATTTTGATAGCATTTTAGCTTAGTTTTCATGTCATTTAGCATCATCTTAACACATTTTTAGCTCAATGCATGTCCATTCTGATAGTATTCTAAAAGTTGTTATTCACATGTAATCTACATTTTCATCTTAGATCTTGCACACATACTAATAGATCTACATTTTAAGCATAGTTCTCATTCTAGAACTATCACTGAGATGTTGATCTAAGAGCATTCTTAGTAGTTGTAGTTAGAGAAACATGGGACGTTCATAGAGTTTACATTCTAACAATGATTTCTTGGGTTTAGTCTAGTTTGTTGTCATTTTATCTACATTCTGCATTAAGGTTTCATGAATACATGAATATTCCATGTAAAAAATGGCACCCGCTTGTGGGGCTTCATATTAAAGCCTCTCTATTCTTCAAGTTTTCTTACTAATATGTTATTTTTCGTTTAGATCCATTATTATTTTTCTTTTAGATCTCCTTTTTCTCTGGTTTT